>CM042884.1:8139574-8669419 GCA_023653495.1 Melastoma candidum
ACTCGCAACTATCTAACTCTGTGAATGTCAGATTTTCTGTTAAATCATTGGGCTATCTTTTCGGTGGATATAGCTATGCTATTCACTGTTCAATGAATGAGAGACTTGAGTGATGTTATTGTGCTCTTTAATATCATCATGCTGTTCTAAATTAATGAAACATACTTGAATATGCTTTAATATCATTTTCATCGTCGTCAGGGTATAATTGGCTTAGAAACAGAACACGGCACCATGCATATCAAGGTAAGATTCCATCTTCCTTCAAGAGTCTAGTCCTTTATTTTTGGTAATGATGGAAGTCATCTACAGGTTTGCGATCTTTTATGAAATTTGTTCTTTGAATCAATGGCTGTGAATTTTCCGAGTGTGTATTTGTCTGTGGCAACACCATTCTTCTCATTCCAAGGATGGGCATCTTCTCTGGTTGCAGCTTTTCCCAGAATGTGCTCCGCGCTCCGTTGCTTATATTCTAGAGTTGTTGACTTTGCGGCACTGCGCTGGTTGTCAATTCTTCCGTGCGGAGAGCGGGGGAAGGTTTTGGGATGCGGAAGGCAATCACATTAAAAATGTAAAGCTCGTCCAAATTATTGCCCTCTTTCTTTAATTTCGATCTTGATTTATGCACAAAATAATTCCGGAACTTCATTGCACGATCAGACGTGTCACTTGTTTGAAGCTGACACAGTATTAACTGCTCATTTTTCATAACTTGATCTTGTCCTTAGGAACCTTTCGGCCCCCCGTATGCACTCCTTCAAGGAACTCTAGAGGTGCAAGGAGGCTCGTTCGAAAAGATTCCATCGGAATTCTGTCTCGACATAAGACGGGGAAGCATTGCCTGGATCGGATCGGGGCCAGAGTTCTTCATCAGCCTGGCTAACCACGAGGAGTGGAGGAATCAGTACACAGTCTTCGGTTCAGTCCTTCGAGAGGACATGGGGATCGCGGAGAAGATTGCAGGTCTGCCTACGACTTCGGATGTGTGGAACAATGTAAATGTGTCTGTCCTCAAAAACCCTGTTCCTTTGGCTTTGAGAAGAGTCGGTAAAAGTTCAGCATGAGATCAAATATTTGGATTCCTATACTGATATTTTCCCCTACACTCTTTGCAATACAACTAGGCGTCTCTGCCTAAATTTACTAATTTTTATTCGTATATCATCCCCATAAATTCGATCTAACACTTCTGAGTAAATTATGTAATTTTTGTTGTTTGAAAAATCGAACTCTTTTAGTTGGAAAATCAAGCATTTCTCACAAAAGCATCGTATCCTAATTTATTATTAGCTTTTTATAATAGCTTACGAAAAAATACCGTTAATTCGAAAAATATTTTCGAATTACGATCAATATTTTTTAAATTTTCTTATTTACCCATACTCGAACTCTTAGAGATTGATCTTTTTATATATCAAAGTCGAACTCTAAGAGTTAAAGTTTTGGAGTGTAAATTAGAAATTTTGAAAGTTTTAACTGATAAATATTTTATGGATTAACGGTATTTTGGAAACAAAGCCGGTGTATTTTGGGTGATGTTTATAAAAGGGTAGTATCGTAATTAATGTCTCAAGTGAAGGTCGTCTTGGTAAAATCAAACCTATTTCTTCGTCGCTTCTCTGTTTATTTCCCGCCTCCTTCCCGCCCTCTCCCAAAGCCCTAACCGCCGCTCGCCGCCGCGATGCTTGACTTCCAACAGCACATCATCACCGACATAATCGCCGGCGACGGTGACTCCACTTCCTCTTCCTCTTCCTCGTCCTCCTCCGGTTCGTCCTCCTCCTTGGTTATCCTCTCTTCCGGCCTCGCGCTTCCGAAGCTCATCTCCGCGCTCCTACACCTCCACTCCCCCGCTGACGGTTCCATCCTCCTCCTCCACTCCCACTCATCGTCCTTCCCCCTTATACTTCCAGATTCCACCTTCGACATCTCCTCCGACCTTCCCGCCCACGCCCGCACCTCCCTGTACTGCTCCGGCGGGGTTCTCTCAATCACGCCTCGCATCCTCATCGTTGACCTGTTGTCGGAACGGGTTCCCGTGTCGAAGATTGCAGGGATCGTCATTCCGAATGTGGAGAGAATTACGGAGACTTCCACGGAAGGGTTTATCGTAAGGGTTATGAAGGGGAGGAATGGGAACGTTTGGGTTAGAGCGTTTAGCGATAAGCCCCACGCGATGGTCGCGGGGTTCATGAAGGTGGAGAGGATCATGAAGTGTCTCGGGATTACGAGGCTGCACCTGTGGCCTCGGTTTCAGGTGATGTGCAAGACGTTCAAGCGATTGTTTGTGTTCGATTCCACATGCTCACTGTGAGCGGTACTTCCCGTATTAGGCTTGCTATACTTGTCTTTAAATTTCCGGATTGTATAGGATGTGTCTGTGATTGGAATTTGAGATTGTCTTCACCATAGTCTTGCTTGTCAAGTTGGTAAGTTTGATTGGTCCCGTTATTTGATGGTGTGCCCGTGATTTATTTCTTGTTGATGGATTAGAGGAAGCATTATATGTTCCTTATTATTGAAGTAGTAGTATAAGTGGCAATTATTGTCGGAACTCCCTGTGCTTACCTTCCTAGATTGGTCCAGGAAAGGAACCATTCTTTGGCATTTAGTATAAATTGGCTTTGGATTGGTATCCTATCCCATGCAGAGAACAGGTCCAAGTGTTTGTGGTTTGATGTTTGAAGGAATGCGGTTTATTGCTAGTTGATTTTACATTGTCTTTCAGGCATCTTCATTGCAACCGAACATGCTTCAAATGAAGAATCTGTTCCTAAGAATGTTTCTTTGTCGTTCTTGTAGGTGTATGTGTCACAGGAATTGGAAAAGGATCCACCTGTGGTTGTGGATGTTAGGGTCCCTATGTCCAAGTATATGGTGGGAATTCAAAAGGCTATTCTTGAGGTAATGGATGCTTGTCTTAAAGAAATGAGGAAGACAAATAAGGTGGATGTGGAAGATCTGACAGTAGAGAATGGCTTGTTTAAGTCTTTTGATGAGATTGTTAGAATGCAATTGGATCCTATATGGCATACATTAGGGAAGAAGACAAAGCAGCTGGTTTCAGACTTGAAGACTTTGAGAAAGTTGCTCGACTATTTGGTTAGGTACTGAATACTGCATCCTCTGATGGAACTTATAGTTGGTAACTGTTTTGACTAGTGCTGCTTCAACTCTGTAGAAGTGTTTAAATTCCAAATTCAGATAAAAATCCTGAATAGGAAGATATTTTATTTTCAAGCTTTTCAACAATGCTCTTCATAGTTATTTGGATAGTTTATCATGGTATTTATTGGCTGGCAATCACCAAGTCTTCGAATTATCTAGATCCAACCTCTTCTGATTTCAAGTGATAGCTTCATGATGCAAGGGGCATTTTGACTTCTTCTAGCGATCAACGTTTGCATCTTGCAGGGTAATGTTTTTTTATTTGGGTCATTTAAGTCCTAAACTTTGGAATTGGATCTTTGTATGTCGAGTTTTGTATTATTGAGAGAATGTTACGGTTTTGTTGGCCAGTGAATTGACTAAATCTGGGTGTTGTATTGTATAGGTATGATGCAGTGAGTTATTTGAAGTATTTGGATACACTTAGGGTGTCAGAGAGTTTCCGTTCTGTGTGGATTTTTGCAGAGTCAAGTTACAAGATATTTGAGCTAGCAAAGAAGCGTGTTTATCGGTATGTGAGATCAGATGGTACCAAACTTGATGATTCTAGTAAGAACTCAACCAGCCGTAAAAGGAAATCAAAAGGAGATGATTCTAATGAAGAAGCAGGTTGGAGTTTTTCCATGATCGCAATTCTTCAATATTATCGCTGGATTGGTTGTTCACGCATAACACAACTTGATGTATGATTTGTGCAAAAAGCAAGTAAATAGTTCAGCATGTGCTTTATTATGTTATGTGTAAACATTTGCTTTACTCTAGTAGCAATTGGCTGATTTGTTGACATAAGTTTCTGTAGGAAGTGGTGGTTATGGTCTACAGAACCCTGCTAGCTCTATAATTTTGGAAGAAGTATTGGAAGAAGCACCAAAGTGGAAAGCTTTACGAGTGAGTGAGAGACTTCAATGCTTCAACATTTTTGGTAGTATCGAGTGGTTATCATTTTATCATCCTTATTGTCTGGTACTGAAGTACGGGCTTGTTTCAGGAGCTCCTTGAAGAGATAGAGGAGGAGAGACAAAAAACTACTTTGCCTGCTGGTCAGCTTTGTGATAATGGTGAAGAAAATGGCTGCATTGTTTTGGTTGTTTGTAAAGATGAACATTCGTGCATGCAACTCCAAGAATGTATCTTAGAGAGCCCTCAGAAGGTTATTCCACTATGATTTAGGTTTATATGCGCTCTCTTTCTGGTTGTAAGGCTGTGTGTTCATGTTTGGTTGAAGAGATAAGTGGACTTTATTGACCTGTTGCTGCATGTTGAATTCATTCATTTCAAATAACACCCACGTGGTTTTATGTTCAGGTTTTGCATTTCTCAACTATAATGGATAATTAGTATCTACAGCACATGAAAATCCTCTAGACTTTGGATAAAGTTTATTTAATTAAGGAAATATTTTTATCATTTAACTTCTTTAGTGAAATTACATTTGATCTTTTGTAGCCACTAGTTAACTGCACCTGTTTTTCCCATTGGAGGCCATTTTTGTGTTGTTAGCATCTAAGTTGAAATAGTGTAGTTAATGATCTGATCTGCTTATTTTATCCTGAAGGTCATGCAGGCTCAATGGGAACAATACTTGCTTAGCAAAGTACTGTTGCATGATACACAGACTCGTTGTAAGAAAAGGCCGAAAAGTGCTAAAGGTTTTGGCATTCTTGATGGTATTGTTCCGGTTACGCCTACTTCTAGCACTGAAGCAAGCAGTACAAGCACACAAGAGCATGATGCCCTTTTGGCTGCAGCATCAGAAATAAGAAAAAAAGCGAAAGCAGATTTAGCAGGAAAAACTTCCATGCCTCAAATTGGCACTGAAGGACAAGGAAAGGTGATGAACAAGAGGAACAAGAAACCACCGAGGAATAATAAGAGTTCTCAGGTTAGGAAACATAAGAATAAAGCTTCAGCAAATAAGGATCAAAGTATGCTTCCTTCTGAAGATGATGAGCAGTTAGGTGAGGTCAATGAAGATATTTCCGACAATCATTCTGGTGATGCGGTCATTGATAATGCTGCTGCTCACCTTGGACCTTCCGGGAATAATGATCGAAAAACAGATGATGTGGAAGCCATTAGAACAAAGCCACTGCCACAAGTGCAATTTTATGCTCTTGAAAGTCATAAATCAGTTCTGGATGTTCTGAAGCCCTCTGTGATCATTGTTTACCATCCAGATATGACTTTTGTGAGGGAAATCGAAGTTTACAAAGCTGAAAATCCCTTGAGAAATCTTAAAGTTTATTTTCTTTTTTACGAAGACTCTACCGAAGGACAAAAGTTTGAGGCTAGTATTCGCAGAGAGAATAAGGCATTTGAGTCGTTGATTAGACAGAAATCTTTAATGATCATTCCAGTTAATCAGGTTTGAAACACTGTCTATTTCTTCTTAATGTCTGGTTGCTTAGATAATTGTTTTTCCTCCACAGCTTTTGATACCCTTCCCGTTGGATTGTTAGGGAAAGCTTGGTGCGGGATCAAACTTTAACTTGGAGCAACAGGCTTCCCAAAACTCTTTAACAAGGAAGGCAGGAGGAAGAAAAGAAGCAGAGAAAGAAATGCAGGTTTCTCTTCTTCTCATTGTTTAGAGTAATATAGGTACGGTATTGGTATGATACGGGATTTTCCATGTGTTAGATTGTAGTGGACATGAGGGAGTTCATGAGCAGCCTGCCGAATGTTCTTCATCAGAAGGGGATGCGAATTATACCTGTCACATTAGAAGTTGGAGATTATGTACTCTCGCCATTAATGTGTGTTGAGAGGAAGAGCATCCAGGATCTCTTTTCTAGCTTTACATCGGGTCGCTTGTACCACCAGGTTGAGATCATGTCACGTTATTATCGCATACCGGTGCTTCTAATTGAATTCTCCCAAGAAAAGAGTTTCTCCTTTCAGGTCGGTATATTTCATTTGATTTTTCTAAGGTTAGATACACTGGCTTAGCTTTGATGGCAACCTTCTTTTGGCAGTCTGCGAGTGACATCGGTGATGATGTCACACCCAACAATATCATATCCAAACTTTCATTGCTTGTTTTGCATTTTCCTCGTCTGCGGATCCTCTGGTCTCGGAGTCTTCATGCCACTGCAGATATTTTTTATTCACTTAAAGCAAACCAGGATGAACCTGATGAGACAAAGGCAATCAGAGTAGGTGTTCCTTCGGAGGAGGACATGGTGGACAATGATGTGAGGCAAGTCCGTTCTTTTTTCTTTCTAAATTACAATCTTCTCAATAAGATTAGAATTCATTGATAAGTAGCTGTTCATTTGAATAGTAGCTGAGCCTGGTGATTGTTAATTGGCGATGCAGAGCTGAGAACTACAATACTTCTGCAGTAGAATTTCTACGGCGTCTCCCTGGCGTAACCGATTCTAATTATAGAGCTATTATGGATGGCTGTAAAAGCTTGGCCGAACTCGCCCTCCTTCCCTTGGATAGGTTGGCCGAGTTGATGGGAGGTCACAAAGCCGCCCGAACTCTTCGAGAATTCCTCGATGCCAAGTACCCAACTTTGTTGTAGGGTTATTCCTGTATAAAAAGCCGTTTCCCAGTTGTTTATAATATGAGTCGATCTAATCAACTCGATGTTGTATCATTGTCAAATATTTGTTGTGAGTGACACCATTTTTATGATGCTGTCTAATTCGAGCAATTTGATGAAGCAGTCTGCATACATTCTATTCATCCTTTAGGACTATATTTGTTTTATTGATATGTCATTTGGGTGAGGAATTAGAAGCTGTGAAAAGGCTTTCACGACCTTGGACATGGCAGCCTCCTCACTCTTGAAGGACGGCCAGTACTTTGTGGGGGCACTTCGCTCCCGAACACGCCTCTAGGGATTGATAACGTGCCTGCATTAGAGCTCCCAAACAACCAAAGAGCCCCTGCACGGCTATGTGACTTCATGTTCAGCTGGTAATGGGCTAGTCCTTTTGGAAAGATGAAGAGATTGTTTGCCTGTGGGATCTGCCAGAAAAGCTTTTTTGTTGAGCCAGTGAAGCCAACCTCGGGGACTCCTTCCAGCAAATGGGGAGCTTGCGGACCTAGGGTGAATTTGTGGTGGGTTGATACCTGATGGTGGCTATGATATCTTTGCAGCAGACACTCCTTGACCCTCGAGGGCCAGTACCTCTTTATTCGTCCTCGCTTATGAGCGCAGTTGTTCTCGTAGTAAAGTTACCTCTTCTCCCCTCCAAAGTTGTGGAAATTTGTGTTGGCGAAGTATCGCCTGGTGATGCTATTCGGGTTGAGGCTTGGAGGAACCCACGAAGTCATAGCGGATTTCGGCATCTCCTTCTCGCGCAAGCATCATACTCGCCAGGGTGGTCAACATTAGGCACTGGAGTTTACCCATGTTCCAGTCTTTGTTCAATGTACATACCGGCGCTATTGAAAATTTCGTATTTTTTATAAATTGAGGGGTGGGGTCTCCAACCGCATCATAAAGGCGATACTCTTGTAGTTTTGTAAACTCGAATAACAAATAACATTTACGTATAAATCTCGTAATTTTTTAATCTAAAAACAAAAATAAATGGAATAAGATATAAGAGGAATATATAATATAAATAATAAATTTTAAAATTTTAGTTCGTCTTTCGTAATGTTATATCTTTTGAACTAATCACATGGAATAACAATAACTATCCTGGAGAGTACGTAATTATGACTTGTATTTTCTCCGATAGCATAAAATCGGATGTGAGTTGGAATGCAATTGGACCGGAGGAGGGTCGAACCGCCGCCCGTTCTAGTCTCAACCGGTCGTTGAGAACAGGGTTTAGTAACGTGACTGTTAATCAGTCAAAACCCCCAACGCCGGCCGCTGCCCAATCCCTCCCCCGCCGACTTACCTTTAGCCACTGCCTGTCTCAGACGATGGAAGTGGCGGCGGGGAACGACCGAGTGACCACACTGGTGGCCTCTCTCTCGAGCGGATTCGCCAGGGTTCATCTGTCTGCCGTACCATCGATGATGGATTGCGTCCTGTCTTCCACCGGGACTTCTCCTTCTTTGCTGTTCGAATCCCTTCTAGGATCGTTCTCCAACGCATTCGAGGTAAGTGCCTTCCACTTGCGCAGGAGGCGCTTAGATGATTATGCTTTGGCGCTGAAAGTAGAAAACTAGTGGGAAATTCCCCGTTTCCGCTTATTCATATCATGAGCATGCGATAGCTTTGGTTTCCCGACTAGTAAAGTTCTCTTGTCGAACGTTGGGTTCTAGTTCCTTTGTGCAATTTTGGCCAAACCTCGAACAACTCGAGGCGTGACAACTAACTTAAGAGTGTTATTTTTTGTTTGGCTTGGAAGTTGGAAATCTGCTCTTAAATCTGTATAATATTAGTCGATGTGATACATCTATTGTCTGATTGGCTAGGAAGTTGGTAATGAAGAATGGTCAACGGATTCCAAGAAGTGTAAATATTTTTTAGCCTGGTTCTGTTCGATTTCCCATCTCGTTAAGGATATTGGTGAGTTTTCAAAATTTTAATCTCTGGTCGAAGTTTATATGGTTGTATAATGCTGGATTATCCTCTTGTCACACTCAACTTGTAAGTATAACTTATTTCCAAAATGCGCTGTGATGGTGATCAATTTTTTTGCATGTTTTGGTCTACACAATCTTTAAGTTGAATTTTTCGGATTGCAGAGGCTCATGGCGACTGCTTCCAGATATATACATGGAAAGCTTTTGTTCCGTTGACGAAGAAGGCGTATGTTGTTGACCAGGAAATGCTGAGGCAGGTGTGAGCATAAAACTTCTTGTTATATTCAGCCATGTACTTCATAATCTAATGCTGTTTTTCTGGATATTGTATTGTAGATTATCACTTTATTCCTTGGTGTTGTAGTTGAGATGGATGCATGGAAAGATTTAGGAATCAGTCTGGTGCCTTTTCTTCTGAAGTCCATTCGAGTGCCTACAGAAAAATATGTTGGCTACAATTGTTCGGATGAATCTACGAGTTCCACAGCTGTTGAAAATGAGAATATCGGTGGCCCGCTGCCCCCTGGTTATTTTGGTTTATCATTATCATGCCATATCTTATCTGAAACTCTAGATGCTGCACTTTCGAGTGGAGAATATCCACCTCCCAGACTATCAAGTTTGAGGGATAGGTTTGCTTGTGATTTGCTTCCCGATCTATGCTTTGTAGCTGAACGGCTCCTCCTACAAAGTCTGGAGTACAGGGCTTCAGCAATAAGTATTTTGTTGCCTGCTATTTTCAAAGCATTTACCTCTGAAATGATCTTAAGGTCACTGACTCAGGGGCTGCCACTTTCTATTTTCTGGTAATGAAATTTATCTCATTGCATCATGAATCATATGATCTGAATTTAATAAAGCCCCTTTTTTGACATCTTTTTCTAACTGTTGGTGGTAATCCAGGAGGCATTTCCCTGAAAAAATTTGGAACTGTTGCCGAAAAATGTTTTCTTTTGGATATTTAGAGAGAAGAGATGCCTACCGTGTACTCTCTCTTTATTTATCTTTTTCTAAATCTACAGAAACAAGCAAGTATTCCATCAAAAGTCAGATGGGAGAATTTGATATCAGGGACCAGAAAGAGTTTTGGGATGAAATGAAAAGAGGACTGGTTAGTATGGGCCAATTACTTTACTGCATCTTAACATGTCTTCCTATAGAAATTACATTTGTCTTTTCAATTTATTTTGCATTTATATAGGTCGATAAGGATTCCTTATTAAGGAAACAAGCATTCCATATGTTAAAAGGAGTCATAGGCATCGCAAAGGAAAATCAGGAATACTCTGCTATGTCAGGCAGCAAATCTGGGGAAAAACATTTGAATACCCGAACTTTGACGAAAAGAGAACTGTGGGCTGAAAAGGAAGCACAGTCACTTGGGGTAGGCAGAGAGTCCGAGTTTTCTGACTCTAGCCACATAAATCATCAAATGTGGGGGGCATTTTTGCTTCTTTGTCAGATGCTAGAAGAGTACGGGACTCATTTGGTTGAAGCCGCTTGGAATCACCAGGTCAACTTGCCCCATGCTTTGGTTTGCATTTATGATGTTCTAGCTTTAAATATAGCGCCTTCCCAAGCCATCTTTTTAAGTGTTGTGTAACTTATTTTTGATAAGTAGTGTCGTGTAACTTTGACAATGAGCTGGTGGACTTTATTTCTTGTCTTGTCCAGAAGTATTTAGTATGAAGTAGTTTGAGCTAATACATGTTCTGCCCATTTACATTGACCTAAACTTCATATTAGCAATTCCTTCTGCATTGTCTTCTCTGGTTCTTCATAATGTTGTTCCTTATTTGCATTATTCTTGCTTGGAAATATTCTAGTGCTTGCTAATACATTAGTAGAACTTCTAAAGAAGGCAGAACTTAAGTGTTACTAATTCTAGACAAATGTTTCTGATGAAAAAGAGGGGAATATTATTCATATTGTCTTACTTTTGCAGTAACAGAAGGCAAATTTTATCATAGCTTTAATGAAGGTAGTAATTTTTTAAGCCTCCAAGTGATAGTCTGATCAAATTGTGTTGCTGACAGGTATCTTCATTGCTTCACTTTTCCATTTCAAACAATGGTTTAGAAAGCTGCAATGGCAACACCGAAATTCCAAACAAAATAATCTCAAGTGAACTTCCTGTCTGGTTGGCCATCTTGTGGCAACGTGGATTCCACCATGACAACCCTCAGGGTACTGGCCGCTGTATAGTTTCAAACTGGAATATATCAATTAATTGACATATCTTGCTAAAGAGATATGAATGATCTTCACACTATTTCTCTATATGATGCAGTTAGGTGTTTGATCTTGGAATCATTTTTGAGTATTGATTGGAGCCAGTTTGGACGATGTGTGATTGCTCTAGATGAGTCTTTTATTCTCGGTCCATTGATACAAGGGTTGAACGACCCCGTGCACCATGAAGATTTTGGTATGACCTTTGTTACTTAACTTGGAACCCAGTTTTGGATCCTCTCAATGTAGTCTCATATGGTTGTCGGTCAAGTTATCTCTAAGGGGATGGCTTAGGTGGTGCTACTTGTATGTGCAACTCATGACTGCATTGCGATAATATCAACATTTACTGTGGTAACGGTACCAGAGAAACTTAATAATGCCCTTGAATTATAAAAGAAATAAATGTTTTCCAACCTGCAGGAGTCCGAGGAGTCTATTCGTCAATCATCCTTGAAGGTGCTGCCCAGTTCTTCTATCATTATACAGGACATCTGGATGTAAGGTATGGTTAGTGAATAGATGTATTGATTTTATCGGAAATACTTCATACAATGAAGTGAGGGTGCATTTGGTTCTTCTGCGCGGCATATATTTTTGGAGGAGGTTGTGATGGCTGCATGAGAAGCTGATTTCCCCTTTTGATCGAGAATGTTATTTGAATACTTCTCATTTTGATTGTGTTAACAATCTTGCAGAGTCCATGCTAATTCCTGATTTAAATGGACTGGAATCTGCAAAAGGAGAGATGAGCTGATTTGGTGTCCTTTTTTTTTTTTTTTGGTAATGAAGGATAGATATCATTAGATAATAGCGTCCAGGGTTTTTAGGTTACAGATCCCATGGTGCAAGGAATGTCTTCATGCAACAAATCCAAAATGAAACCCGGAGGATAAACAATAGTGGTAGGAGTCGTCCGGTCAAGAGCTTCGTTAGCTAGCCTATCTGCAACCCTGTTTTGTCTCCTCGCAACGTGCGATATCGTAGTCTCCTCAAACTCATACAATAGCAACCTGTACTCAGCCACAATAGGGGTTATCAAAGAGTTTGGTTGCTGGGCGCCGTTTAGGTAGTTTACTAGTGTAGATGCATCCGTTTGTATGGCTAAGTGCTTGATTCCTATAACTTGAGCAAATCGGATTCCTTCTAGTAGAGCCATGGCTTCTACTATTAGGCAGTTTGTGTTTGGTTTCCTGGTGCAGAAGCCTCCAATCCAAGTTCCTTTGTGATATCTGATTACTCCTCCTAGACCCACATTTAGGTCTTCTTCGTTGGCCGCATTTGTGTTCAGTATGTAGGGCAGGTCAGGGCTTGGTTCTCATTTATCTTGTGTTGGATTTTGAGAATCCCTGTTGCCCTCCCGGTTGGTGTGGCCTGTTGTTTGAATAAAACCTGTTTGCAGAATTCTTTCTTTGCTCCTTCCTCCTAATAGTGCTTGAAGTTCTGCTGCATTTGCCATTATTTGTGTGTAGGGGTCTCTAGAGCTGGCGTCCTCTCCGAAAATATTGTTGTTCTTCTGTTTCCAGAGGTGCCATGTTACTGAGGTGAATAGAATAGGCTACTGCACTCCTCTGTATGTGGTTGTTCTGGCTTTTCTTGTGTTGAGGTTTACTTGTAGCCATTGTTGCGTTGTAGTTCCTGTGTTTGTCTCCTATAGTGATTTCGGATGCTGGAATAGACCTCAAGTGATCTGGGAGATAGGGTAGTCTCTTAATATGTGAAGGGTGGTTTCAGTTTCCCATTCATAGACTGGGCATAGTTTTTCATGTGTTATATTTCTGGTGTGTAGCATGTCTCTTGTGGGCAGTCTTTTGAACCAGCATAGCCATAAAAAGAACTTCTGCTTAGGAAGGATTTTTAGTTTCCAGATCCACTGTACTTTAGCTACTCCGTAAGCTCCTTCCTCTCTGTGTGCAAGTGCATAGGCTGATGTGTTGGTGAACTCCCCATCGCTGGATGGCTTCCAGGTGAGTTGGTCTTTTGTCGAGGTCCCCTCTCTTAGTGGTAGGGATGTTATATGATCCCATATCTCCGTAGGGAGGTTGTTTGCTGATCCCATTTTCATCCATCCTTGTTCATTGTGGTAGTCAGCCACTGTCCTATTGATTTCCTCTTTGCTTAGTGGGCCAATGAATTTGTTCCTTAGACTTCCGCACCCTAACCAATTATCAAGCCATAATCTAGTTTGAGCGCCGCTATGGACCTTAATCTTTGTTCCTTGTCTGAGTAACTCTTCACCCGCCTTTAGTGCTTTTAATATACAGGGACCTTGCTTACGTTTTTCCAGATACTTCCCATATTTGTTAGTGATGACTTGTCCCCATTGCGAATTTTCCTCTATGTGTAGTCTCCAGGACAGTCCACTTAGTAGAGCGGTATTCCTATCCTTGGCTCTAAATAGCCTTAGTCCCCCATCCTCTTTCCTCTTGGTTACTTGATGCCGGTTTATTAGATGTAATTTCTTGCTTTCTTCTGTGGATCCCCAATGGAAATTCCTGTTAATTCTGTCCAATTCTTCTTGTGCCTGCCTTGGCCATTTGAGGCATGACATTAGGTATGCTGGAACGGCTTCAGCTACTGATTTAAAGCACTACTACTCTGGCTGCTTTCGATAAGAATTTTGTTTGCCATCTTGCTAATTTGTTCTTCACTCTTTCTATGACTGAGTTAAAAGCTGAGGTATTGTTGGTTAATGTTTTAAGAGAGAATCCTAGGTATTTTCCCAGGTCTACTATAGTCTTGAAACCCGTTTCAGTGGCAATTTTCCTAGCCATACGATTACCAACCTTAGGTGAGAATAGGATGTAGCTCTTGCTGCTATTCACATGCTGTCCTGATAGCTTACAAAATTCTTGTAGTGCCCTTTTTATAGCCTTCGCGTTTTTCATGGTAGCTGCCCCAAATAATAGGAGGTCATCGGCGAAGAAAAGGTGGGAGAAAGAGGGCCCTCCTCTACTTGCTGCTATTTTCCTCCATTTTCCATTGTCACACTCCTTCTCAATTAGGTAACCTAAGTACTCTAGGCATAGGATGAAAAGATATGAGGATAGGGGATCTCCTTGTCTGATCCCTCTTGTTGGGTTAAACGGGTTGAGGTGGCCTCCATTAAACAGTATGTTGTAGGTTGGTGTTGACACACAACTCATAATTCAGGTAATCAATCCCTTCGGGAAATTGAAAAATTGCAGAATTTTCTCAATGTAGCTCCATTCCATTAGGTCGAAAGCTTTCTGCATGTCTACCTTGATTGCTAGCATCCCTTTGTTTCCTTTCATGGTGCTAAATGAGTGTAGTATTTTCTGCGCCACTATGAAGTTGTCTATTGTTCTTCTTCCTGGTAAGAAACTGTTCTAGTAGGGTGATATTAGGTCGTGCATTACTGGTCTGATTCTGTTGACTATCATTTTGGAGATAACTTTGTATATTGTGTTGCATAGAGATATTGGCCTTAGATGATCCACAGTTTCTGGGCTATTTGTTTTGGGAATGAGAACAATGGATGTGTTTCCTAGATCTCTTGTGATCTTCCTTGTGTGAAAGATATGTTTGATCTGAGCTCTGATTGATGATCTAACTGTCTCCCAGAATTTCTGGTAAAAGATTGGGTGCAGTCCATCAGGGCCTGGTGCTTTGGTCGGGTTTAGAGCGAACAGGGCTTTTTTAATTTCCTCTTCATCACATAGTCTCTCTAGTTTGTCATGGGCCATGGGGTTTAAGGCTGGGATGCCAGGTAGAAGGGATTTTAGGTGGGTGGGTAGAGGAGTTGTTTGAGAGGGTAGAAGAGTATCTTTTCTGGAAGGTCAATCTGATATGATTTTCAATCTCTGTCTGATCCTCAATCCAGGTGTTCCCTATTTTGAGTCCTAGAATTTTGTTTCTTCTTCGTCTGGCAATTGTGGTTGCATGGAAGAATCTCGTATATCTCTCTTCCTCTAGTATCCAATTTGATCTGGATTTCATAAACCATAACGGTTTCTCTTCCTCTAGGATTGTGTTGTAGTCTTGTATTAGCTTTTTCTCTAGGTTTATGAGGAAAGATAAGTTCCTGCTTTCTAGGAAGTTTTGAATTCCTTGCAGTCAGGCCTGAATTCTTCTCTTCTTTTTAAATATGTTACCGAAGGTTTCCTGTTCCAGATTTCTATCTTTTCTTTGAATAAGGTGGTTGCCGTTTCATAATTATCCTCCCCGTCTGTCCATGCTTCCTTCACTATGTTTGGCAAATCCTGGTGCTTTAGCCATGCCGTTTGGAATCTAAAGGGTCTGTTTGCATAGTTTCTGGCTGGGGTTTTAGTTGCAGTAGTAGGGGTCTGTGATTGGAGTGGCATCTAGGTAGATGTTTGACATAGGATTTTGGAATCTAAAGGGTCTGTTTGCATAGTTTCTGGCTGGTTGCAGTAGTAGGGGTCTGTGATTGGAGTGGCATCTAGGTAGATGTTTGACATAGGATTCTGGGAATAGGTTGATCCATTCCGAGTTCGCCACAGCCCTGTCTAATCTTTGGGATATTCTGCCTTGGGATCTAAGATTGCACCATGTTGTGCAAGGGCCCGTGTATCCTAGATCAATCAACGAGCAGTAATCTAGGCAATCTGTTAGCTCTCTGGTTTGGGTTGCAGTGACTCTTCTACCTCCTATTTTTTCCGACTCACTCGCAATAGAATTAAGGTCTCCTACCATTAGCCATGGATGATTTATACTATCAGCTATCTTCTTACATTTGTACCATAGTAATTGTCTTTCTTCCTTCCTAGGACTAGCATAAATAGCTGATAAAAGCCAAGGATTAGATGCCGGGAGTCTAACCTCCGCATGAATCTCCTGCTCAGTGTTCGCCAATTCCCTTAGAGCCATAAGGTTTGTTTTTTAGAGCATCCAGATTCCTCCCCTGAATCCATGTGCATTAGAGCAGATGGACCCGTCGTATGGCAGTCTTCGGATTATGTTTGCTGCTCCCTCTCCAGAGACTCGGGTTTCCAGTATGATTGCCAAGCTTGGTTTGTGTTGTTGGTAGAGATCCCAAAAATGCCTTAGAAAACTTGGGTTGCCCGTACCCCTGCTATTCCAGATTAGAATATTCATGGTTCATGAGTAGGGTGGAAAGGTACTTGCCAGTGGTTCTATCTCAACTGAGGGTCTGTTAGTCTGAGGGTTGCTCCTTACTTCCCAGCCCAGCGGAGTGATTTCCAGTGTTTCTGGGGGACCCATCATTGATCTGGGTTGGCTGAGAATCCTCATGCAGCAATTCAACAAGGGTGGGCTCATCTCCACAATCAGCGGGGCCTTCATAGTGCTTACGATCAAGGGGGTGATGCATAGTTGGGTCTTTGTTGTTTCTTCTTCTAAAATATAGTCTAAATGGTCCGAGATAGAAGCCCCTCCTTGCAGTCCCAGTTGGAGTGGGTCCAGGATCTTCTGGATGCGTGTTGGGGGAGATGCGTCTGAGCTGTTCCGCAGGGAAAGGGGCAGCCAGCAGTGCTCCTCTATCTTCATCAGGTTGTCCAATTCCCTTATCTCGTCCTGTATCTGGCTTCTGATGTTCGCCCGGACTATTGCTAGGACAGAGTTGATTTGTGGGTATGTTATGGATCTCCCAACGTCGAGCATGGCTTCCAGCATACCTATGGTGCTCTGGATCTTTTCTTTCTGCCTATAAATCCACGCTTTCCTGGATTGGTAGCTCTGCCTGTGGTTGAAGATTTGTTGGGTTGGGTTCTGCATCTTGCTGAGTGGGGTTGGGTCTTTCTCTGGTTTGTTCTTTGCTGGCTTGAGATGTGTCTGGTTTGGTGCCTTGTTTTATCTTTGGCGGGAGTGGTGGGGGTATATTGGGAATTTCACTCCTCTTAACCGTTATGGGGTCTGACTGTTTGGGGGTTGACTTTTCCTTAATCTGGTTGTGCTCCCTGGCGTTGAAATTTTCTGAAATGTTCCTTCTGCTTGTTTGCCTGTCCTCCTGTTTGTTGTTGGGGTTTCCTTTTTAGCTGATGATGCCTTTTTCTCAGGTCTATTTTGGTGCTTGTGGGGTTCTGCCCCGTTGCTGCTGTTCGTTGTGCTTTTTTGTGAAACATTTTGTTGCTTTCTCTTTCCTGGCGTAATCATCTTCTGCTGTTCTGCTTGGTGCTGGGTTTTGTATGGGGATACTGGTTGTCCTGGCCTTTTTCTATCTCTGGTTTCCTTATTGCCCATAGTTTCCTCTTCTGTGATATGGGTTTTTTTGAAAATTTGAATAGCCTTTCCTCTTTTGTCCTGACTGTGTGCCATTTGCCGGAGGTGAGCTCTGTCGTCCCATACTTTTTGTCGGCCGGATTGATCTTCTTTGAATTAGCACAGTTATGTTGTCCAATGATAAACCTGTTGCATTCCGGGTAGATGAATTCTAAACCTTCATATTGAATTGGTTGATTGATCGCGGTGCCTAACACGAGCTTTAGCTTCAGGGTCTTCGGTAGTGGGTTGTCCAGATTGATTTTGATGCAAAGTCGAGCTAGGTTAAGCTTTTCCAGGATGAAGGTTTTGCCATCAATCTTTGCTGGTTTCCCTATCGCCTCCCCAATTTTCCAGACTTTCCTTGCCGTAGAATTCCACTGGCAGATTTGGTAGTCTGATCCATGCCATAGTGTGGCCTAGCTTTGCGTTCTTGGGGTTAAACATGGGCTCCCATTTCCTTACTGTGATTAGGATGCCATTGTAGAACCATGGCCCCGCGTGAAGAACAAAATCCATGTCCTTAGAATCAAAAAGTCTCACTAGTAGGTAAGCGGATCCTAGAGAGTGACGGGTGAAGGCAAGGCATTTCTTCCAAAGCTTCTTTAGCTTCAGCATAAGTGGTTTCGGGTCGATGATCGCTCCAAGTGGCTTAACTGTCACTGCATTCTTCCACTTCTCATACTGGTGTGTGAGTTCTTCCTCAGTGAATGTGACTGTGTGTGGGTCTTCCTCCAGGTTGCTGGCTGTTACTGTCTGCTTGATTGCTGGCTGTCCTATCCCTTGTCCTTCAGTGCGCCTTCTGTTTAGAAGAACATCCTTGTACGAGATCAGGCCGACAGTCAGCTGGGGAATAATGGGGCTCGGTTGTTGTTTTGGGTGGGGGTGGATGTATGGTGGTGTTTTGGGTGGGTTCCTTTTTTGGGATGTTGGTTGCCATTGTGTTTTTGGTGGGGAGGATCCTAGAGAGAAAAAATTTTGTGAAAACTTCTTTAGGTAGGCAGCTAATGGTGTGATTTGGTGTCCTGAGAGAAGATTTAATGGGAATCGGAATACGATTAGACATTTAAAATTGAAGGTAAATAAAAAGAGAATGGAAAACATTATTCTTGTGTTGCTAAATATTGAACGTTTAGGTGGCTTAAAATTCTATAAGCCATGATGATCTCTTTATTTTTTGGGGGAAATTGATTCTGGATTAGAAAATAAGTAAGTTTTCAGTTACATGACAGAAACCCATCCGCACCTAGTATATCGTCATGTAATAGGTTGATTACATAGTATTGTGGGAAACAAAAAACACCGGAACACAGTCAGCAAGCCTTACTGAATTTACTAGACTAAGAAAGTACAAACTGGCAAAATAACTATTTTCGTCTATTTTTGCTCATATTTAGTTACTGGCAGTGTCTTCTTTGTTTTCTGTATTTAGGTTAAAGGCAATATTCTTTTCTTAACTAAACTTTTTATGGTATTCTTGTGGTTTTGGTGGTTCATACAATGTAATGATTAATTAATCAAGTTTTGTAACTTAACATTTCATGCAATGGAAAAATTGTAGCTGGTTATTGTACTCTCTAGTTCCATTTGAAGTGTGTACTTATATGCATATTTATATAACGAGCTTATAATGAAGGTTATATCACTTTGAGAGCATTCTTTTAATTTGGCATCTTTTAATTTTGTCGATGCAATATTTTATGTTGTGGATGTTGGGTGCAGGAGGCAGATAACATTTCTAACCAATCTGGCCTCTCTTACCAAGCAACATTCTTTTGGTAGAGCTGGATTAATGACCCTTTCAGAATGCATTGCATCAGTGGGTCGTAGAACTTTTTTAGACAATGCAAGAGAATTGGGGATGCACCAGAATTCACAATCTTATAATGACCAAGTGGAACATTCATTAGAGCCATCATTGAGTCATCACTGCACGGATTTGCTTGATGCTCTGAGATATGTTGTTCAAAGTTGCAAACAACATTTCAATCCTAATTACCGTCTCAAAGGTTTTTCACTTTGATTGATGATAATAAGAATCGCTATTCAATTTTTTTCTGGTTTGATCTTTGGGTTTAAAGTTTAATGAATATACTTCATCTCAGTTTGTCAGAAGATCCTGGAAGTAGCTGTATCAGTTGTTTGTCCAGATTCTGTGCCTTTGGAAATGCTTCTACATTTTGTATCTGCTTTTCCGAGCGAGTTCACTGATTATGGGGGTAAGTCATACAAGATAGGTTATAACAGCCAAGGAAACAAGTTCTTCTAGAAAAAAGAAATAATGTTCCTTCTGTGTCTCTGTGACTGAATCAATTATGCCTTGCAACATTTGAAAATGTATCGATCATCAGTGAATGTTTCCTGTAAATTTCAGTGTTTTAGAATAATTTATGCCTATTTCTTTATTTTGCTAGGTGTCCTCCGAATTAAGTTACAACAATGGCTTTCTGGAGGTCGTTCGAAGTGTTCTTGTAGAAGTTGCAAGGGTGGTGGAAGGGAACTTCTAAAGAGTCTTTGTGGCTTCCCAGCAGAATTTGTTGGCAGTCTTCATGTGGGTCGAAGTACTTTTGTTTGTGATGATGAGGAATTGGCTGCTTGGGAAGGTGAAGCGAAAAGATGGGTTACGACTCTTTTCCTTGTCATGAATGATAAAGATAGCTTTGATCCACTGTGTGTGGTAAGTTATCAAGTATCGAATCGATGCTCTTTTATTTTTTCTACTGCTTGCTCTTTCTTCAGTCACTCCTTTCATGATCACTCGTGGCCTTACAAGTTCCATTGATTTCTTTCTTAACCTGCAGTTTGATTGGCCTTCCCGTACTCTATTGAATTTTCCTCTGTTCATTTTGATCCAAAACATATGCATTCTTCCTTATGTATAATACTTCTGGGCTTACAGAAAAAGGAAGTTGATGATGCTACCCAATACAGTAAATGAAACACTGAAGATTTAACTAAAAGGCTGTGAAAATGCATTCAAATGTGTTAGCCATAAAATTTTTAAGAGAATATGAGATGATTTGTCATAATCTTATCTTCACCATCTTCTCTTTTTCCCCAAATGCTCATTTGAACCGATAGATTTGGCTACAATAAATGATAAAGGAGCAATTATTGAAATTTTAATTTGATGAAAAATAATGCATTTTGGACTTTCTTCTTCTATTAAATTGAAGAAGGGCCATGAAACTATGGTTATCGAACATTTGATTTGTACTTGTAGAAGAATCATATGATTCATACACAATTTTTTCGCAGTTTATTTATGATCATGGAACTCGAATCTGTGAAGAAAAGCAGATATGTCAATGGTTGCCTGTAAAATACCTTATCCTTCTATTTAGCTTGGTATGCCAACTACAACAGCTGTTGGAAAATGACTCGGACGTATGTGCCGATCCTGGAAGAAAGCTGATGTTTAGCCGTTTATTGGACACCCTCAATGGCACATATCAAAAGTTTCTCCTCCTTTTCAACTCTATAATGGTAGGAGACTTAGATTACTGCAGTATTCTTTGGCATTGTTGATCTTTTTTCCATCGAAATTTTTTAGAGAATTATTACTATTATTATTTGGGTGCAGAAAAATTTGGTTCTATTTACCAAAGTTTCATGCACTGTACTTTGGTTTACCTTGGAGTTAGAGGCAACGAAATTGCCAAGTTCCGTCTGTGGAAAGCTTGGAGGTCCAAGTCAACGCCGCCTACCATCAGAGATTACTTCTTCAGTGCTTCAAGCAGTATAGTTCTGTTCTTTTTACAGTCTTGCTTTGATGAGGCTTTCTTATGCTCACTTTGATAAATAGACTTTCTATTTCCTCAAAAGAATGAATTGGGAAATGCACTTTCATGAAATAAAATAGCTGGCTAAGAGGAAGAGCAAAAGGAAACTTTGCTGACAAAATTCTAGTCGACATTGCATTTTTGGTTTTCTATAATTTTTGGCACCAGAAACAAGCATTTTCTTTAACAATAATGGTTGCTGTTCCTTGATGAATCATATGCATAAACTACCTCCTATAGGTACTTCATCTGGGCTACCCAATTGACTACCGACATTTTTCATTTCTTATACATGCCTTCATGAATGATGCCGCAAAACTTCCTTCACCATTTTCCTGCTATGCTGCTTGACAGATAACATCTGTTAAGGTGATAACGTCTCTTTCTTCGTGGTGCAAAATGATCGGCTCTGACGTCTCGGTTGATTTCACTTTTGACTTTTTCTGGGACTTCCTGTGGAATACTTTATCATCGTCAGCCTGCAATTCAGAGGTTTTCCCTTTCTTTTGATAGTATTATGTTTCCTATCATAACAATGAGGTCTGTCTTCATAGTGCAAACTGTTGTGACTGCACAGACTGAAGCGGAAATAGGTCTTGCAGCATATGAGGCCTTGGCACCTGTCTTGAGAACTTTGGCATTGAGGTACCCTTCATTAAGTCTGGATCAAATAGTGAAACAACACAACCCTGTTGCAGCAGATATGGAAAATGAGCCTTTATTAGATGCTTTGATGAAAAAATTTCTTCAAAATATCAATTGTCTTCTTGAAGTAGGATATTTGGCACGGTCACGGAAGGCAGCGCTTATGAAGTTCAAGGTGACATTTCTATCCTGCCTTTGACTTGAGTGATTGATATTCACCTACCTGTTCGGAGAACTGATTGAGCTAGTTATGGAAGTATGACAGTGAAAGCTAAATAGCTTTAGGGGTGCCATGCACCATGATATGCTTAAGGCCTGAGAGCTCCTGCCAGAATGGAAGTAGCCTATTTGTTGTTAGTGGCTCTTTGTTAGGCTACAGTCTTCTGCATTTTCTCCCCTCCGTTGACAACCCCTGTAACAAATGAAGCAATGAAAATATACATCCACATTATTGAATGTCTTGACGTGTATTTATTTAACGATTAAGGGAAAGAATGGAATGGAATGGGCATTCCTGTCATTCCTTTGTTTGGTTACCTGGGAGTGCCAGAATCTGCAAATTCTTGGAACCAAACATGTCATTGTTATTTCTTTCGGTTTGTTTGCTTTTATTATAGTTATCATTTGTAAGAGTAGTTTCTAAATTGTCATATGTTTCTCTTCTCTCTGTACATGCAGTGGTGCTGCCTAGAATCTCTATTGTCGATTCCTATTCTAGCCCTTAAGAGTGGATATAAGCCAGCAAAATACAAATTTTACTTCTCCGATGACGTGGTGAGAGAGACCTTTGCTGAGCTTGTTGAGAAGTAAGGCAAATATTTGAATTATTGACATGGTTTGCTTTTCCCGACAGTGTTTCTTCTTACCTTTGTGATGGCCTAAAAACGTATCAACTTCAATTTATGACATATAATTTAGGTGAGAATTTTCCATCTCAAAGCCAATTAAGAGATAAATAGTCACATTATTAAGTTTCTTCATTCCAAGAGAACATAGAGAAGGCTTTTGCAATTTTATTTTTTCTACTTTGTAGAATCTTTCCCTGATGTATGGCATTGTTTATGAGGAGGAATGATGAATTTTTGTCCTTTTTTTCTTCTGTTACGGATAGTTTGCCTTCATTCTGTCTATTAATCTCTTCTTAATATAATAATTGAATAATGGCAGAAATAGGAGGTGAATTAATCCATTTCCAAAGGAGTTCTCTTGCTCTGTCTATCATAAATAAATAAAACTACCTTTTGAAATGCAAGACTTAGTTATTTTGGCACTTTATTGGACACGTCGGCTCACAGATTTCTGAACGTTATATGCTAAGATAGAGAAAATTAGGCCTTTTCTGTCAGTCAATAGTATACATATGTGTTTTTTTGGCTAAGTTTATTTCCTGAATTTCTGTTAGTCTTGAGAATGCTGCTGAAGACGCGGTCCTACCAATGTTGAGGTCCATCAGATTGGTCTTGGCATTGCTTACTTCAAGATCAGATATTCTTGTTTCATGTGGCGGTGTAAACATCCAGGTTTTCTTCCGCTATTTTTATGTCTCCATGTTTACTAGTTGCAATTCATCTGCTTTATACTTGGTAAGAAAAAATCGTCTGCTTTATGTGCTATGTGTTCCTCTAAAAGAAGATAAGTAGCTTCAGCGAGCTAAACAGTTTGTTAAGGACCACTAGAATCAGGGACTATTAAATTGGCAATGGGTTAAAAGGGGCAGTATTAGGTGAATCTGCTTGCTTGTGGAACATTTGAGTTATGTTCCTTAATGAGAAGTATCTGCAACTTTCTGTGAGGTATGTTTCAAAATAATGTTCGTTGAAAAATATTTCGCAAAATAGGGCAATAAATTTTAAAAGTTGCCAAATAATGCCCTTAAATCAGTGTTAAAAATACTGAGTTCGGTTCTTTAAGGGACTCAGTATTTATAACACCGAGTTCGCCAGGGGAAAGTGGGGAACACAAAGTTAGGGGCATTATTTGGCGAATTTTGAAGGTTGTCCTGTTTCGTGAAATATTTTCCTGACGAACATTATTTTGGAACAAAGCTCCAACTTTCTGTTGGCATTTTAATTCTTCGAAGTATTTGAGAGCAATAAAATCTGCTTTCTAATTTTATGTTGGTTTCAGCTGTCTGTGTATCCATATCCATAAGGCCGTAATGATGGATTTACCTTCACTCTAGAAGTGAATAGTTATGCGAAAGAAGTTTTTCTTACAAATGAATAAAGTTTTTCTTCTTCTAAAATAATAATAATAATCAGCCTCGACCCAAATAAAATGTCATTCACATTTTTATAATATTTTTGTCAATTTTTTACTTTGGGATTTTGCCATAGATGAAATAAGGTATCATTTGGTCGTGGAATGAAATAGCTACTCCTTAAAATGAATAATTATCTTTTTTAGATTATTTTTTTAATGGGGTTTAGAATAATATCATGGGTTTTGTAAACGGGTGCCAGCTACTCCTTAAAATGAATGGTTATTTTTTTAGATTATTTTTTATAATGGGGTTTAGAATAATATCATGGGTTTTGGTAATGGACCGTTAAGTGGCATTGATAACCGTAACCACTCATCTTGATTGACCCTTTTAAAATTGTAGTTAATGGCTTTCCTTTTTAAATTAAGGAAGAAGGTTTCTTCTAAGAATGGTCTAATATCCTTATTAAAGTGTATTATCGTTTAAAAAAACCTTTTTAATTAGTATAACAGATATTTTAAATTAATGATTTAAAGAAAATTCACGTGATAACTAAATTCCCTTGAATTTTGTTGAGATCATTAATTTAAAATATCCGTTATACTAATTAAAAAAGGTTTTGTTAAACGGTAATACGCTTTAATAAGGGTATATTGGACCATTCTTTGAAGAAACTCTCTGTCTTAATTTAAAAAGGAAAGCCATTAATTACAAATTTGTAAGGGCCAATCAAGATGAATTGTTATGAGTAATTAATGCTGCTTAACGGGTGCCCCCGGGGCACATGTTAACAAAACCCTAATATCATATATACTAAAAGAAGAATACAAGAAGAACTATTGGATGTAAGACTTATACAAAGGACTTTTAGTTTTTAAATTATCGGGGTCACAATTTTGGTAACACAAACATTGAAGTTGTGATTGCACGTGATGACTATTTCGAATAATAGTTACTATGATTAATCGAACGTGCTGTAGGGGTGTTGGGTATGAAGGCAAGCTTTAGTGCAGGGGTGAATTTGAACTTTTGGTTAATTATCGTGTCACCGGCTCAAAATGCATACAAGGATATGCTCTATGTAGTAGGATCTTCTGATATTTAATGAAATTACCTTTTGGATTTTGTGATACACATTCACTCTATTTTTTTTTCAGATGATATGGCAGTTGGTTCAATCTTCTTGGATACTGCATGTCAGTTGCAACAAAAGGAGGGTAGCCGCAATATCTGCACTTTTATCATCTGTTCTGCATCCCTCATATTTTAGTGATGAGAAAATGCATATGATCAATGGTGATTCTGGACCTCTCAAATGGGTACTCCCTACCTCTCTCATTTTTTTTCTCTTCATGTTTGCACTTGTGATGTGTGATTATAATCATCGTGATCCTTTGTTGTTATTTAATAATAACTATATACTATGTCATAATTTAATAGCTTAAAGTTTTAAGTGAATTGACAAATAGATACACATTTTTGTCCAATAGAAACCAATACCATATTGCACGACCAATATCAAAGAACTTGAAAAGAAAAAATAAATAGCTTCCTTTTCAAAAAAAAAAAATGCCTGTTTCCTTGGAATCAAAGGTTGTCATGCATGGAAAGCGACGCAACCATGAAAATTGTTGCTTGGAATAATTGCTGGTCCAGCAGAATACTATCAAAGCAGATCCCTTGTATTACCATATATTTGATGAATGCCCATAATAGCAACAACTAGTAAAACTATCATCCCGGGACATGAGAAAAGTGCATCAAAATTATACATTGTGAGGATAGAAGCTGAATCCCTTCCGCTGTGGTGAATCGTGAACTTGTGTGTGTTTTTTAAATTGTTTCTGGCGGTCAATTAACTTGTTCTTTACTAGTTTGTTGAAAAAGTTCTCGAAGAAGGTACAAGAAGTCCACGGACAATTCGTTTAGCTGCACTACATCTCACTGGATTATGGTTGGCATATCCTAGAGTACTAAAGTACTACATTAAAGAACTGAAGCTTCTATCACTACATGGCTCTGGTATCTTCTGTTAACTTTTGATTTGCTATTGATCAATTTCAATTATAGTTGGTCCTACATTCTTTATTTTTGTCTTCAGTTGCATTTGATGAGGATTTCGAAGGAGAACTAGGTGACAACCATGATGCCAAAGCTGAAGTATCCTTGCTAGCAATGAGTCCAGAGCCTGAGTTGACCAAAGTAAATCCTTCCCTCATTGTGGAAAGAATATCTTTTGCATCCATGGAGGGGGTGCTTGGGGCTTGGACATAAAGGTCTTTAATGTAGTTGTGATAAATTATCTTACTTTTATAGTAATATGTGGGTAGAGGCTGGTGTGCACAAGAATAAAGGATAGAAAAACATAAATTGATATTAAGGGAAGGAAGTATTTGGGTATACGAACATATAGCTCCAGTCAGGTAGACCATTTTTGCTTAAAAATTTGGGTTTTACAATTTTAGTTATGAGTAACTTTGTCATCACTTAAATTTCCTGGGAACTGGGTGGAGCCTTACTTATTAATGTTGATGATTTTACATTGAATTCCTTGGAATCTACCATCTTCTGCAATTTCCGAAGGCATGATGGTCCGTCAAAGATTGCATTTTCTATCTTTGCACATTGACGTGGACACTTAGATTTAGTCTCTCGTATGTAATCCTTTGTTCTTGAGCCAAAAGGATTCAATTAGTGAACCAAGTGAGGAAGGGCATGTCAATCTTTTGTTTTTGGGCTGGGACATATACTGTCTTTCAGATATCATCTGACATCAGATAGTGCATTCTTTGGGGCAGGAAGAAGATGGGCATATGAGGCCTCACTTGTGAAATTTATTAATAAAAAGGATATTGAAAAGGTTACCAAATCTCTTTTACGTTTACTTTCGCCATGACAGAATATAATAGTAAATATTTGATAATGTCATGATACTTTCAATACAGACCCACTGGATATGGGAGGAAACAAACCAATACAAAATTTGATTTGATTTGATTTAGTAAGCCATTAGTTGTGATATGACAAGTAATTGAGTGCAATGATGACATATGCTCATAAGTCCATGACACTCAGTGGGATTTAAGGCTTGGGCATCGTAGTAGTTATATCCTTATGATTTGGGACCACAAATTATTAGTCTGAACTCTTGAGTAAAGTTAAAGAAATGATGTGAGCGCATTAATTTTTGGTTTGATGTTTTGGGTATATTAAAGGAGGAACTTTATGGTGATTTTGTCTCAGGCTTTTCTCAATACTGAGTTGTATGCTCGTGTATCTGTTGCTGCCTTATTTCAAAAGCTGGCTGACTTGGCAGAAGATGATGATCTAGTTGATATCCATGATGATAAGACAGCTGCTCTTGAAGCCGGCCGATTGTTTTTACTGGAGCTGCTACATTCTGCGGTAGTAGTTCGATACTGCTTCTGAATGTATTATAAAATTTTGAACTGTGTGAGGACAATTCATTTTAACCAAGAAGTTTTACTTGTTTGAAGTTTTAAATCCTTTTTCAGAAGAGATTATTTGTGCTATTTTTTGTGTATTCTTTGTCAGATCTGGTGGGAATGAGAATGTCACATGAAATTTGACCTTTCTAGTTATCGTTGTTGGTTAGCTCTTCTAACGTTTGTCTGATCTGATTCTCCATTTCTGGCATTCATTAAGCTGTCTTTCCTTGCAGGTTAATGAAAAAGATCTCGCTAAGGAACTGTACAAGAAATACAGTGCTGTAGGCCTCTTATACTTGTCATGGAAATTTTAGTTTTAAAAATGATCTAAAATCTATTATTATACTTCTTCTGAGAAGTGCTGCAATGAAAAATTTTACTTTAATGGGAATCATTTTATAGCTAGACTATACCCATAAATAATCACACATTTGGCAAGGACCGGTCTTAGTCGCAGTGAAGTTTGTAATCATGTTCTCATATGTGCAAAATAATAATATTAATGGTGGTACTTATGAAAAAAATAATTATAATAATTGTCGAAAGTTGCTCTTGGCTTTTGTCAATGTTGGTGTTGGCATTGCTACTTATAGGGAATCTTCGGCAATAGAAGTTACTGTGATTCAGATTGTAGATAAGATGGATATGATATGGTAATGTATGCTTGAAATATTGCTATGTTTTGGTCTTTGAACTTTTATCTTATGGGTTGCATGATTTCCCCTTGAGTCTGCTCCATCTGGTACACTTCTGCAGGTCCATAGGCGGAAGATTCGTGCTTGGCAGATGATCTGTGGCTTATCACGATTTGTGCATGAAGATATATTGGACCAAGTTACAAATAGCTTGCACACATCCCTTTATGTAAGCCATCTACTGCTAAATATGGAATGCTTTTTGCTTATTTTGTTGGAACATATTATGGTATCTTTTATGATAATGAGAAGTCACGACTACTCTCCATTTTATTTGCTGTATAAGTAACAGTCTTGTTACACAAGGCTTTGATTAAGTTTTATCTCCAGCTCTCTGGATACGGCCTCTGGCCTGATAATGATGCATCTATCGAGGAGTAGCTTTTTATCAAGGATTTGCTGAACTGTTTTTTTGTATAACGGTTTGTAGGAGTCCTGTCAGACTTGGTACACAGTTTGGATTCGTGTTTCAAGGATTATACTTACTGCTTAGCTCCTTCACAAAAAAAAAAAGTTGATGTTTTGAGTTTTTGTTCTTCTTAGATCGTCACTTAATCCTCTTTTATGTCTTTTGAGTACCCTGTTTAGATGAATTCAGAATTCCAATAAAACACATTATACATAAAAAGTGGAAATTATACTTGATAAATTGGCAGTTGGATAAAAGTATCGAGCAATTTCTAGTGCATGTTGCTACTTTCTGCAAGATACTTGGGATGTGGCTGCTCGCCATGCTTAGAAACTGGACCCTACCAATAATTGACAACATTGAATATTAAGCATTTCTCACAAGCCAAAATGCAATGGAGGAAGTTAGTCTTTTGTGCGTGGAGTGAATGCTAAACTCCTAATTATCTGGAATTCTTTCCAGATGTTGAAAAGATGGGTTTTCTTTACGTTGTCTTTTGTCTTTTTCCTTGTTTTTCAAGTCCAATATTGGTAGTGAATAAAGGTTTGTTTTTTCATCCATGTAATGAAGAAAAATATTATCCAAAAGTGCAGACTGCCAATTCAAACTTATTGTTCCGTCTAGTCATTTTTTTCAGTTTATCTAAGGTCAATAACGACTATTTCTTGTTCTGATTTATTTGTCTGAATTTTCTTTGCTTACTTCAGCGCAACAACTTACCTGCAGTCCGCCAGTACTTGGAAACATTTGCAATTAATGTTTACTTGAAGTTCCCCTCGTTGGTAAGCTTCAAAGGAGCTAATGCTGTGTAGAAGTGGGGCAAATTACTATGAGTGATGTTACCCTTTCTTATTTGCGTAGTTGATCCTGGCTTTGCTTCTGTTTGCAGAACTTATGGATGCAATTAAATTAACAATGGATATCATCATCACTTGCATTAAGTTTTTGCTCTTGCTAACTGAAATAATCATCGGTATTCATTTTCAGTGGAACAAGAATGAACAAAAACGCCTATAAGGGAGTTTGATATCGGGCTTCATTTGGGGATTTATGCTTCAAATCATAAAGCAAAGATGAAATGTCATAGCTCTATCTCATCTCAATTTTAGTGATGTTGACTTATGAATTACAATAGACCTACAAAGTTTCTGTGTGTGCAAAATTTACAACTGACATACTTATTGTCCTTATATTTAGCATGTATATAAGCAAATGAGTCTTTGTTAGGCATGAATCATTTTAAGAGACACTAAAATAACATTGAGACTTCGATTTTCACAGGTGAAGGAGCAGTTAGTTCCTATCTTACTAGATCATAACACAAAACCTCAGGTAAAATGTCCTGTCATGGCTGCTTTTAAATATTTAACACTTTTTGGATCAATCTGTTGGTGAATTGATATATTTCATTGCTCCTAATACATGAGTAACCATGATGCCAATCTTTCATACACCCAGGGTTCGTTCTAACACTGGTTCTAGTGCCTGTCTCTATGGTGATTATTCATTAAATTTCAGCAACTATTAAGATTATAGGTGTAAGCAACCTTTAGATGTTAGAAATCTGCTCGTGCTTTAAAACTTATGATGCTTGTAATTCATTATCTCACAATCTGCTTTCAAAGTGCATTAAGATCAATAATCTGAAAAAAAGGGTAGTTCATGCACAAAGATAAACTGCACCATCGTCGTGTTAGGCTGGAATTGATGCCCTATTCTCATGGAACGAGAACGCTTCCCTTATCTCCCGGGGATGGATGGAATGGTACCCATTATTTAAACATTTCAATGACTTGGAAATTTTATTTTTTCTCTAGTTATGTTACTGTTATGTGGTAACTAGGGACGAAATCGGTGTTTGTTCATGTCATGAGGATTGTGAACCATCTCGGGCAACCGGGCCTATGTATTTGGAGAATGCATATTTTCGAGATTCAACCTGCACTGTTATTTCTTACTAGTTACCAACTTCTGATAGTTGAATCTGTATGTCTCTCTGTGAATAAATGATAACAACAATTGAGATGTGCCAATTAAGTTATAATTTGTGAATGATGCTTTTCAATTTATTAATATTCTTTTTATCTATTTGTAGGCACTTTCTTCGTATGTCTTTATTGCAGCTAACATAATTTTGCATGCACCTAATCAACTGAAGTCCAAGCACTTGGAGGATTTACTCCCTCCTGTAATTCCATTGCTCACTTCGCACCACCACAGCTTGCGTGGTTTTACTCAGGTGACGTTTCTGAATTATATCTAATTAATAAAACTTGTCCTTACGGCAGTCTAAATGCTTCTAAGAATTATGTGATAATGCCTCTTTTTGAATGCATCTTGCAGTTACTAGTGTATAAAGTTCTACACAAGTCGTTTCCTCCATCCAGTGTTGAAGCCTCACAACACATATCTCTTGAGGAGAGGTGCTTCAGTAATCTACGTGAATATCTTTCCAAAAATTCGGATTGTATGCGGTATGTCAGTACTGTGCAGATCTCTGTTATTTTGTTTTGATATGTCTTTCAATCTGCCACATGATCACATTCTTGAACCTGTTTCCCCTTAAATTCTTTTGTTGCATTTGCCCAAAGTTGACTATCTTGTGTTTACTTTTGTCTCGTAGTTTACGTGCATCAATGGAAGGGTATCTTGATAACTACGATCCTGTGATTTCTGCTACTCCAGCTGGAATTTTCGTAAACCGTGTTGAGGTGAGAAACCTGTTATTGAAGCATTGGCCTGATAAAGGATTTCATCCTTTTACGACCTATGTCCACAGATAGACTTTATGCTGAGCTTCTAGTTCATTCCCTATCTAGTTTACACTCCTGCTAATATGTTTTCTCGCCTACCACGTGCAGGTGGTATGGCTATCTTATGGCTTCTTTTGAATAGTCAGGTTAACGTGGTGTTTTTTTTTTGTAGGAAGGGGAATTTATAGATGCATCATAACGGTTTAGCGTTTAGGTTAAATGTGGTGTTATCATGCTAGAAACTTTATTTAATCTGATCCATTTCTTAACACCTTCTATCTAGTTACACCATTGTCCCACGTCATGTAAATATGAACAACTTTGTTACTAAATCAAATTGTCAGTTTGAACATTGCTAAAAATGAGCAACCAAGAGTCCAACATTTCCTTTGGTGATGCTCATTGAACCATGAGTTTTGAATCTGAAAATCTTCGTGATGTACGTTGAATTAATGCATATATCCTGTTTCTAAGGACATTTAGATACTTTGACTGTAATTCCTTGATTTTATTTTACTTGCAGGATCTTGAGTTTGAATGTGTTCCGACATCCTTAATGGAGCAGATCCTCAATTTCCTTAACGTAATTTTTTATCTGCTAGCTTCTACCTTTGGTTTACTTGCTATTGCTTTATTTATGAAGTAACTTTTAGTTTATATTTTGCAGGTAGTCAGGGAAGATCTGAGATGTTCAATGGCTAATGATTTGGCGACCATCAAGAGTGAAAGTCTAAGACTAGGTGAAGATCAAAGCAACACGAACTTGAACTGTGATGACAAGAATGATGTATCCCTCTTAGAGCCATCCATGAATGCTTCAGCTAATTTCCAAAGGAAATTCACTCTTGCAAGGCATGGGAAGGAAGAATCTGATCTACATGCATCACTGGGCTTCAGCAACCTCTATCAGCAAACGTTTGGTAATTGACATTGAGTTCTCTTGACTAAGGCACTTAGACCGATACATTATATCACAGTCACAGTCAGCATGCGATAGGTGGTCCTTTTAATGGATCACTTATATATGGGTTTTCCATCAGCAGAGAACTGGAGAACTTGTGTCCGACTTTTTGACTGACTAGCTTTTTCCATTTGTTTTTAAATTCAGGGGAAATGGAGAAGGATGATCAGCTTTTGGACCAATCGTTGCAGTCTCGAATAATGACTATAGGCAAAATTCGTGCTAGTAGACAACAGATAATCCTAGTAGCATCACTTTTGGATAGGATACCTAATCTTGCGGGGTTGGCTCGAACTTGTGAGGTAGTTTGCTGTTTCAGGTTATGATTATCAGATCACTGTAAGTGGAAAGCCTTTTCATGATTTTCATGTCTTGTTTAATATTTTTACTTCAAATTTGTACTGTAGGTCTTTAAGGCTTCTGGATTGGCTATAGCAGATACTACTGTTTTGCAGGACAAGCAGTTTCAACTGATCAGGTTTTGATCATAGTCTTCTAGTTTGTTCCCTTTCTGCGTCCAATTCGGCCGTTTTTATATATCTTAATCTGTTGTCATTTGATCATCACTGGGGGTGGAGTGAGATCTGCCCCAATTATTAATTCTCTGGCTTTAAAATGTTTTGGCTGTCCTTTCAGTGTCACTGCCGAGAGATGGGTCCCCATTATTGAAGTGCCGGTTAAAAGCTTGGTAGGATTCTTACAGAAGAAAAGGCGGGAAGGATTCTCGATACTGGGACTAGAACAAACTGCAAATAGTGTTCTCCTCGACAAATTCGCGTTCCCCAAGAAGACGGTAATCTCTATTCCTGATCAGACACCTTTCACTGACCCTTCTCCTTGAAATATGAGCTGGAGAGGTTTGACATGGATGAATTAGCCTTCAATCAACCCGTGATGAACTGCCCAAAAAACTTCATGATTGAGCAAAGCAAAATATTTTCAGCATAGCTGATTCTTGATCCGATTTTCCACGTATTCTCGTCATCTCCGTTCCAGGTCCTGGTTTTAGGCCGCGAGAAAGAGGGAATACCCCCGGAGATTATTCATATCCTGGATGCCTGTGTCGAGATTCCGCAGTTGGGAATAGTTAGATCCCTGAACGTTCACGTGAGTGGTGCCGTGGCGCTTTGGGAGTACACCAGACAACAAAGATGTCAATAAATCTCAGAGTCTTCAAGAGCAACGGTTTTTTAAGCGAATCTACATCTCCCCCCTTGGCTTTGAGGTTCTCTTCTCATATTCTACAGAACAGAAAATGTAATTTCTTATTGTAGATGATCAAATGCATGGACCTGACCTTGGAGATAAAGTCGCTTGATCTTGGAGATTCGTGTAATTCATGGAATGTAGAAAATAGCGCAGAAGAGTTCCCAGTGTCTGATGGTTTCTTATTGTGTTCAGTTGGCACGTTTGGTTCTCAAAAATAGCTGTTCCATGCCTATGGATAGTAATGATAGAAACAACTGTTAAGAGGTGGGGGAAGAAATACTGCAGTAAAACCTCACTTTAGCATTTCCAATCCCAAGTCTCTCTTAACACAAACCTCTGGAAGAAAGAAAGAAAATACTCACACAAGAGGTCCTTTTTTGGTTTCTTAATCTCAAATAAAAAAAGGGGCTGCTCTTCTTCTTAAGATCACTCTTTCTTGGTCTCATCCTGCCATGTAGCTTGCCATTGGTTGTCGTAGAAGGTGGTCTCGTCGATGAGCTTCTTCAGTGTCTCAATGTCCTCATTCTTCCTCACCAGCAACACTCCTGCCACCGCCACAAACAGCAAGGTCTTGCAGAAGAAGTTCCCCATCTGGTCTACCAGCCCTACCCCCGTCAGGCTGTCCACAAAGTACGCCATGAAGAACCCCACCATCGCTACCCTCCCTGGATCCCGAAGGGAACAATGAAACAGCACCCCCCATAATAAGCAAGGGATTGATCTTGGGAGACTAGGAGATGAAGAGGGGTTTTTAAGATGATATACCATTGAGCAGCTCTGCTTCCGGGAGATGGAACCTCTTCATCCAAGCCCACCAGGGTATTATGGATGTGTCGAAGAGGACCGGGTCGTCGTTGCTTGACGTCTCTGGGTTGATCTCTAGCGACTTCCTCCTCCTGACCTCTGGGAATAAAAAGATAGGGTCATGTCATAATTACGTCGAAAATTCAGAGAGCAATCATTATTGGGTTCTTTGCAGTATTTGATCGCATTCTCGCCCAGGCAATATAGGGAATATAAAGCCTTGCTCTCGACGATGACAAATTGGAAACTCCAATGATAAGACCTTGGCTTTTTGGTGTTAGTGGTTCTGTCAGAGTATTTTTTAGAGCTACCAGAGTACAATAGAAATGTCAAGAACCAGAATCAGGGATTCATCTATATAACCAAATATTGCCGGATTCAATTGTGGTATGAAGGAGGACGTTCAAATAAGCCAAAGAGTAATTAGGAAGTAAGGAATCTGCTCCAGAAGAATGGTTCCATGAACTACTATAGTAGTTTAACATCGTCGACATGCACAATCCATGACAGAGCATGGCAAATGGAAAAAGCCTTCCACATCCAGCTCATATCAGATGCTGAGATCATGCCAACATGAAATGCAGGGAACCCCCCAGCAGCTCGGCAAGCATGCCGAAATCACAATACGACCAGGTCTATCCCATATCCGGGCAATTGAGTAGCTTAAAAATGTAGGAAGTTCTAGACAACCCAAATTATTAATTTATCCCAATTCCATTCCGAAAAGCAACCACAACTTACCTTCTTTTAAGCAATCCATGGTTTCGAAACACATTCATCATTTCCCCCACCAAAACCACGACATCAAAATCGCCAAACTATTTGCAGCAGCAGTAGATCAACCAGAATCCCAGATCAAACCAAACGAAAGAATCGAACACAGAGGGATAGGGAGAGAATCCTCTTTCTTTTGAAGTCATACCAGCATCAATGACGGCATCCCAATCAACCTTCCCGTCCTTCTTGAACTTCTTCAAGTCCCATGTCCCCCCAACCCACCTCCCATCCTCAAACTTCTTCACCTCCTCCTCCCCTCCTTCCCTCACCGCCGCCACAACCGGAGGCGACCCATTACCCTCCACGTCGGCCTCCTTCTTCTCCACCGCGACAGGGGACCCACCATCTGCCACGGCATGAGGGACCCATACACTGCCAAAGGCGGCTCTTTTGGGGTTAAGAACGGGAAAGGAGAAGTGGGTCTTGGGGAAAGGTTGAGGGTGAGGCTGGTAGGACAGGCATTGGAGGTTGGGCGCCGACAGCGAGGACATCAACGCCATGGAAACGGACATCCTCAGAGGAAAACCGAGTAAGAAATGGGGGAGGGAAGTAGAGAGTACTCGTTATCCAATCGACTCAGCCTCTTGTCCTTAGTAAACAAGTACGCATGCCTCCATGAGGTCTGATTGATGAATGTCTCTCTGCGTCTCCCTTTTCTTTGGCCGAGGATTGTACGGTTGTACGGTTCTTTTTTAAAAAAATTCGTCAACCGTTCGAGTTTGAGAAATTACAGAAATACCGTCGATGGGGCGCGTTTTCCTCGAATAATAAAGAGGGCGGGTGCGCGTTTCTCCCGAATAATAAAGAGGGCGGGTTAAACATTAGGGGCGGGTTCTCAAAACCCGCTCCTATTTTCCTGAAACAATGCCGCATAAGGGCGCGTTCTCAAAACCCGCCCTACATGAGGGCGGGTTTTGAGAACGCGCCTTTTAAACACTTAGAAATTTTCACCAAGCGCCAGGCCGCCTGTGCCATGTCCAAAAGGGGCGGGTTTTAAAACCCGCCCCTAGCCCTATTACACAGGAACCCGCCCCCGACTAAATTATACAAGGGGTGGGTTTCGAAAACCCGCCCCCCATCCCACTAAAATTCCCCAACTCGACTCTCCCGACCCATCCTTCCCAAAAAAACCCTACTTCCGACCCTCCTCCGCCGTGCCGCCTTCTCCGTTGATTCGCTCCGCTCTCCTCCCCATCTGCCGTGCCGCCCTCCGTCTTGCCTCCCCATCTGCCGTGCCGCCCTCCCTCCGTGCCGCCGTCGCTCCGTGCCGCCGTCCCTTAGTGCCGCCCCTCTAGTCCCGGCACCGAACACCCTCCTTATCCGTCCTTCCATCCGCGTAAGTGTTATCGTAAAATGTAGTTTAGTTAAATTAGGGTTTAGTTCAATGTAGGTTTAGTTTTAATGTAGGGTTAGTTGGATTTAGATTTAGTGAAATTAGTAGGTTTAGTTGAAATTTGGATTAGTTACATTCGTAGGTTTAGTTAAATTAGGGTTGAGTTGAAATTAGGTTTAATTGTAATTAGGGTTAGATAAATTTCGACGAGAAATGAATAATGACACGTTTTTTAAATATTTGTAGGTATTTGGAAGTCTGACGAAGCAGCTATTCTCTATATCGTAAGTATCATCTTACGTTTCAATGTCGTATGTACATTTACTGTTGTATGGAAATGGGAAGGTGATTCATAATATTGAAGGAGTTGCTTACAATAGGGGTCCGGTGAAACGTTTAAAGGTAGCGGCAGAAATAAATTATGTGCAATTAGAAAGGGTTATCGCCAAAGCGATGAGAATAAACGAACGAAGTAGGTTGGAAATATGTCATAGGTATCCCTTTCAGTCATATACTGCGTGTGGCAGCATTAAGTTTGTGTTAGTACCTATTACTGATGATGAGGATGTGAGATTGTTGTGCGACTTTGCGATGTGCAATGGCGGTCGCGTTCAAGAAGTATATGTCACCTCAGTTGGTAGTAACTCTGGCAATGAAGAAGGGGCAGGAAGTTCAAGAAGTAAGCATGGTGATATCGTGAGGAATGAGATCGTAGGAGTTGATGTGAATGCGGGGAGCTTTAATGTTGTGCATGATAACCCTGGAAGTAGTAATGTGGGTAAAAGTTTTCGTCGGTTGTCTCCGGTGATCGAAGGAGCTAGCGGATACGATGGTAATGAGGAGGATGGTGATAATGAGGAGGAAGATGATAATGAGGGGATGATGGTACTGAGAATTATGGTGGTGATGACTATGGTGATTATGAAGATGGTGACCCGTTTGAATGTTTAGAACGTGACTTGGGCGATCAAGCTTTTCTAGACGATATGATGTATGTGCAATATGAAAATGATCTTGTTGAGTCTATAGTAAATTCTGATAATGACATTGATACTGATGAGGAAATGTTTAACGGTGTTGATTTGGGAAACGATGAGGAAGGTATGAGGGAGGCTGGTCCATCTAGGAAGAGGTTGGAGAAACCTCTACCTTTCTATCTTGAAAGTGGCGATACTGGGAAGGTAATTGTGGAGGACGAAGATGTGCGTGTTACGGACGACCCAGAATCAGTGGTTGAATTTCGTAAAGGGATGCGGTTCAAAAATAAGAAAGAACTCATTACGACGGTGAACACATTCTGCATCAAGAACCACTACAATTATGAGGTGATTGAGTCGGATAAGATTAGGTGGTACGTGATTTGTTCTAAAAATGAGGGTGGTTGCAAGTGGAGATTACGCGGGAGGCAACGTTCTGGTGACCATGAGTTTGAAATAACAATTGTTGGTGAGCCTCATATATGTTTAAATGCAGTGCTTTCCCAAGACCATTCTCGAATTGACTGTAACTTTATGGCTCCATGCTTTCGTGCTTTTGTTAGAGAATCTCCTGAAGTTAAAGTGTCATTCCTACGGAATGTAATTAAGAAGAAATTTGGGTACGAAGTTAGTAGGAGACGTGTATGGGATGCAAAGAGAAAGGCAATTTGTCTTGAATACGGTGATTGGGATGAATCTTATAATGAGTTGCCGCATTTGCTTAATGCAATTAGAATTGCCAATCCCGGTACAATTGTTGATTGGGGTGAATGTTGTAATGTTGGCGAGGTGGAGGAATTCTACTTTCGAAAAGTGTTCTGGGCGTTCGGTCAGTGTATTCAAGCATTTAAGCATTGTCGACCTGTGGTAAGCATAGATGGCACATTTCTATATGGTAAATACAAGCATAAACTGTTAATTGCATGTTCAATGGATGGAGAGAACCATATTGTGCCGCTGGTGATTTGGCATATTACTTTGATTGTATCATATATCCCTTAATCATTTTCATTGAAATATGCAGGTGATTTGGCATCCATACCCGGAAGAATTGATAGCTATGCTTCCAGCATATTGTCGATCGGAAGAGATGATTTGGCATGCTCGAGTCTCTCTCATATGCTTTTATATCGTGGAGTGGTATTTCCCAGACAGAGTGATCCGGCAGTTTGGCGATCACCAGCTGATACCTGATCAGTGCGACACCAGCAAGGCCCTTCATCGTATTGATCTACGAGGGAAGAATATGAATAATTGGAGGGAAATCCACCGACAATATGTTGAGATTTGGGAAGATAGGTTGAACAATGTCATGCCGTTGGTTTGGGAGTCTCGCAAGAAATACTCCAAATGGTACGCGAGCCACAGTAGGCAATACATATCTCACACCGGCTCCATGCTGGGCAAGATGGTTAGTACATTATTTTTATCTATTCAATTTTCTTTAATAGCATATATTCATTTACGTCTTCCTTATTCTGTGACAGCTGAAGAATTTCAGAAAGATTAAGCTTCAATCTGACCAGCCCGAACTCGTCTCTCTTGCCGAGGAGTAAATGCAGATGATCAGGGAATACGGACCGCTTCGATTGTATGGTCGCGCTGGCGGGTTAGAAGACCAACCTCCGTTTGACTTCAATGCACCGCATGATGGACAGCCCATTGACGGCGATGAGGACATGCCACATCATGGATAGCCGTTGGACGGCGCCGAGGACATGCCACATGATGGACAACCCTTGCACGGCGATGAGGACATGCCACCGGCGTATGACGATCCTTTATTTGACGAGGACGGTCGTGAAGTGCAAGAAGGCACGCTTATCTCGCAAATTTCAGAAGTTGATGCCGAGTACTGCACACCACACTTTGAGGTTGGGTCCAGTTCGACTCCGGGTGCTCCGATGAAAGGAACGACAGAATTTGGGTAAGTTGAATACAACTTCGAAGTTCGTTATAGTTAAACTAAACTAATATAAGCTTCTCAGGTACGACCATTCCCAAGACCCATCTCAACTTACGCAATTGTACCAGGACGACTCGTCGGACCAGCCTCCCGTTATCATGCCTTATGTGAGGAGGAGATCGAGTAGGCGTAGAGGGAATTAGTCATCTCTTTGTAAACAATTAACATCGTTTACGTTTCATTCGATCGTTTACGTTTCATTCGAGAATTATGTATGGAACTTCTTAAGTTTTATGTTATTCTCCTCCTAGCAGCCTTTCATTATCACGCCTTATGATTATCAGATTGTTTCTTTCGATCGAACAGGGAGTGAGAGTTACACCTGCTTGCAGTGGAATTTTAGTCGGATGGGCGGCGGGTCCCTTGTATAATTTAGTCGGGGGCGGGTTTTGAGAACCCGCCCCCTGTGTAATAACCCGCCCCTTTTGGACATGTATGGGGGGCGGGTTCTCAAAACCCGCCCCCGGTGGACATAAGGAAGGGGCGGGTTTTCAAAACCCGCCCCCTTTGGACATGGCACAGGCGGCCTGACGCTTGGTGAAAATTTTTCTAAGTGTTTAAAAGGCGCGTTCTCAAAACCCGCCCTCATGTAGGGCGGGTTTTGAGAACGTGCCCTTATGGGGCATTGTTTCAGGGACATAGGGGCGAGTTTTGAGAACCCGCCCTCTTTGTTATTCGGGGGGCGCGTTTTGAAAACGCGCCCCATCGACGGTATTTCTGTAATTTCTCAAACTCGAACGGTTTTTGACGAATTTTTTTAAAAATGAACCGTACAACCGTACAATCCTCTTCTTTGGCCTAAGCATCTTTGCTCAATGAGTTTTTAGTTTCTAAATGTCTCTTAAACCAAGGGTTTGAAAAGCGACTTAGACAAATACTTGAAAAAGTATCGAGTGCGAGGCGTTCTACAAAAGTCAGGAATTATACAAGTTTCGCAAAGTCATAACTAACGAGTTTTAATCTTATTTCCCGAATTGTAAGTGCTTACAAAATCTTGTTAAATACTCCCTCTAAAAATTGTAATATTTATTTGTGTATTCTTCACTCAGTCTTCGGCTTCCTCTTCCCTCTTTCATACCTTGGCTTTAAATAAACTCTTGTACTTGTGGGCTTCTCCGGAACCCCCAGTCCTCCCCTATATGGGCCTTAGGCCCATTTATGATTGGGCTTTGTGTCCGTACAAAGGCCCAACTATAAGTAACTCTGATAAGGCCTTGATCGTTCCTACCTCGTTCTTCGGTCTCCCGAGGGGTCTTGGCAGAAGCTCCACCCCCTACTCCACCAGCTCCGACATGGAAGCCGTTACAACGGCCGCCCTCTCCTCCCCTTCCGTCGCCCTCCCCACCCGCTGCCTTGCTTCTACTACGCCGTGTATTCGTCGTCCTTCCGGAAATCGGTCCTCTCCTTCCGCTTCCCTCTCCACGGGGTTCTTCAGCATCCCTTGCAGAAGCGTGTCCTGCGACTTCTATGGCGCGAAGGTCCGCCCGAAGTGCCTGAGTCCGCAGGTTGTTTCCAGGTCTCGGGGGAAGCGAGGAGTCGTCACCATGGTGAGTCGCGATACCCTTGATAGCCGGAGGGAGGATGGGGGTATCCCAGTTCTGATTGGGCGGTTTGGGTATGGTTTAGGGTTAGTTTGAGCAGAGTAAGATGGTTGTGGGGTGGATTTGTGGTTAATTCTGTTGTGTCAGTGGCAGGGTTGACTCGGATGGCTTGGTAGAGTACGGAGGGCTGCTCTTCTAAAAACTTGGCTGAGTTTTTTCTTGCAGGAAGAGTGCGCTAATTTTTAATTTCAAGCATGCATTTAGTAATGTGATGGGATGTTTCTTCCTGTACTGAACGAAATCTCATATGCCATAGCGAGCATACGCATAGGAGTTACTCTTGGTTATGCACGTTTCTCTTGAAATATGGGCATGGCCAAATAACTAACTGTGGTCTTAGCTCAAACTCGGAGAGTATCGATGAGCAAATGGGATGTCGCAGCTTTAGGGTGTCAATTTTGAGACTGTTGAAGTAGATGGCTATGATGCTGATCTCAGCTGACACCTATGCCAATCGATAAGCTAGCTATACTACAATGTTAAATTCTTGTCATGTTGTCTTGCTGCTATATCTTTGGATTGTGATTCTGTTGATGCATTGCAATTATTTCTCGTCCTAGATTGAGATTTTTTATGAATATTTGTTCGTTAAAAGGTCATTCCTTTCTCGAGGGGAAGTGCATGGGAGCAGCCACCTCCAGATCTAGCATCCTACTTGTACAAGAATCGAATTGTTTACTTGGGCATGTCTCTTGTCCCATCTGTTACGGAGTTAATACTGGCAGAGTTTCTCTATCTTCAGTATGAAGATGCTGAGAAGCCTATTTATCTTTACATAAATTCCACCGGTACAACAAAGGTTTATGCTTCTACTCTGTAGTTAATCTATGTACATCTTGAGTGTCACATTGGAAATTTTCTCACTTGTAGCATTTCTTTGTTACGTTTTGGCATTTAGAACAAACCGTGTAATTATCAGAGAGTTATAGCTTGCGTTGTGTTCTTTTTCTCATAATATCTCTTTGTTAGAGCTCTGGTATCCTTAAGAATTCCACCTCTTGTATCTGCCAATTTTAGTCTGGGATTTTCCTCCATCTGGAAAGGAAACTACTCTGAATCTTGAAAGTTAAATTATTCTACATTTGTGCAAAGGAAACCCTTGCTCTTAAGGACAATTTTCTGTTGCCGGTAAGGAAAAGATTCCAAGCAATGTCCAACAGCTTATGTGATACACTTAAATATACCTTAGTTTATTATTAAGTTTTTGATTCACATAATACCTACATTTGCTGAAAATATTATTGCCTTATAGGGTGGGGAGAAGCTGGGATACGAAACTGAAGCGTTTGCAATTTACGATGTAATGAGGTTGATTGAAATTCTTCTCTCCTACAAATTCTTTTTCCTTGGAGGTTTTTGGTTTCATTTTCTGTGCTTGAAGCTACTTATTTCCTTGAAATTTGTTGTCCATTTTCTTTTTAACTTTTGGTCCTCAGTATGATGAGGTCACTTCCTGTAATTGTTGTGATCCTTGGTATTCTACATAAGAGAAACTCTTTTGGGAAACCTTTGCAAATCTAAATCTATGCAAAATCATTTGTAATAATGACCTTAAAGCTATAAATCTTTGCTTTTGTTGCCACTGAAAAACTTAACTAACATTTTCCGAAGCACTTTTTCTACTCAACCATATGAATAACTTTTGGTTTTATGTTTAGTCTTCGATAATTCTGATCGTTTTGATCTGATGCTTAGCAATTTAATGTAGATATGTTAAACCGCCCATATTCACCCTCTGTGTCGGCAATGCATGGGGAGAAGCCTCCCTACTTCTGGCTGCTGGTGCTAAAGGCAATCGTTCTGCCTTGCCTTCGTCGACAATTATGATAAAGCAGGTTTGTAGTCTACTTGCTGCTTCATATTCTTTAGCAAGTGTTGAGCCTCTGTCTGTTATTTAGCTATACCAACTTCTGCAATTTCTAATTGTACCTTTCCTCCCCCTATATAAACTGCTAGCCCATTGCGAGATTTCAAGGTCAGGCATCAGATGTTGATCTTGCAAGAAAAGAAGTGAAGAATGTCAAGGCTGAGTTGGTAAGATGCTTTTGTGACAGTCATAGTTATATTGATTCCCATGCATTATGTCAGTGACTCATATAGTCTTAGACCATACGTTGGTCTGCTATACCATTAGCATTAATGTTTTTATGCAAGTTTCTCGCCTCGAAGGAGTCGGAGGGAAGGATCGACATATATGCAGTTTAATCTTGCCTTTTTAGCTAATTATAAAGGAGTTGTTTGTCTACCAATTTAGATATGTATAAAATATGTGATACATTAATCATCGATATTCAAAATGAAATGTTGTCCGAAAAGTTTTTAATCTTCCTAGATCTACATGATGGTGATGATCCTATGTTGAATTTGCTATGGATTCCAAATGGTAAAATCCGGTACCAACTAACAAGGTTTGGTGTCTTTTGATGCCCTACTTGATTTCAAATGCCTAGGTAAAACTATATGCGAAGCATATAGGTAAGACGGAAGAGCAGATCGAGGCTGATATTCGGAGGCCGAAATATTTTAGCCCCAGCGAGGCTGTTGAATACGGTATCATAGACAAGGTAACGCTTTCCAAAGCAGTTTTTTCCGCCCCTTTTGGTTAGTGAAACTGGAACATAGGCGTGATGATAAATATTCATCTACATGCCATACAGGTGCTCTACAACGAAAGGAGTGGTGAAGATCGAGGTGTTGTTTCGGACCTTAAAAAGGCACAACTCATCTAACCACCGGGGGCGCTCTCTAAACCCATGGTCATCACCGTGAGCCCTGCGAAACCCAAATACCGGATTCTATTTTGCCCCGCCCTGGAATGACCAATAAACAAAGGGAGGTTGCCTGGTGATTTGGTATAATTGTTATTAAAGAGCAAAGCTCACAAAAAGCGCAAATCTCCTGAATCGCTTTAAGCGCAAGGCGGAAAGCACGTTTTTAACATACAGGCATCAATGTCAAACAAAAAATATAATTCAACTAAGGAACTTTAAGATAAGGTCAATTCAACTTTTAATGTCATAAAATTAACGTTTTCAAATGTGGCCAATGCATAAGCTCATGATAAAAGGATATGAAAACAAAATAATCTAAACATGTAAATCAATATCGTTATTTATGCTCTCATCATAATATTCGCAATTCATCAATGTGTTGTTTTCATTTGCATCTCCATCAATCTCCTACTCGACGTCAGTATGGACTTCATCCTCACCATTAAACATTCTCGAATTACGTCAATCTCGTGTGTTCTTCACAACGTGATGAACATCCAACGCCCCCTCACCGATTAGTAGCGACTCACCTTGCTCATCTTCCATCTCACCGACTAGCCACTCATAGCAATAATCAATATTATCCATACAAAAAGGATCAATGGTATCTCGTACATTATATCTTGCTTTGAGATTTTGGTTGTACTTCACAAGTACAAGGTCTAGTCACTTTTGATGTTCTACATTGGAAAAGTAGAATATAAAATGGTCATAATAGAAATAAGAAATAATACATGTTAATGGATGAAGAAGGGGCTTACATGCTCAAAAGTACTCCAATTTCGCTCACAACCAGTTACGCTACACGTTAAACTTAGTATTCGAATAGCAAATTTTTGAAGAGTGGGGGTATCACCACCAAACAAAACCCACAACTCCGCTGTCATGAGAATTATATATATGTTAGTAATTCTGGGAGGGAGGACGAGCGTTAGGGCAGAGAAAAGGGACAGCGAATGTTAAGAGAGAAAGGAGATAGGGCAAAAAAGGAACCGTTGCGCTCTGGCACTTCCCAGCGCCTGGCACCTCACGCTTAAAGCCCGAAGCGGCTCCTAAGCGCACGCTTCATGCAAGCCGCTTCGTTGCTTGGAGCGAAGCCCTCGTCTTGCGACTCGTTGCGCTTTCCGCTTTTAGCGCGCTTAAAGCTGCAACCCAGTTTGGGATGAAACAAAGGCAAGTGAGTCCTCTAAAAACAGAAAATCCTAAATTTTGGGGAAGGATATTGTATCTGGTTTGTTGGCAAAGAAATGACAGTTTGGAGGGGTTGGTTTACCCAGTTCGTACCAATTGAGACTTTTAAGCCCAAAAAGCCACTGTATATGTTTTCTTCTTTCTTATATGGCTCTGTTTTGCATTAATTATATCATAGTCTATGTTTGGTAATAAATTTGTGAAATAGGGTTAAAGTTTTCAAATCTGTTGTTTAACCTCGAATTTTAACAGAAATTTTTTTCAAAGTTGTTTCTGTGGTGCCTAAGCCTTGGCAGTCGCTGTAGGAGTAGGAAGACTAAGAAATTTGGCAAAGACTTTGACCAGGAGATCTTCCAAAGGTAAGAAGCAAACAGTATGGGCAGATCCCTAAACTATGTCCATCATGTTCCAGCACCCAACTTAAGGCATATGTAATCTCTTATTCTACATGAATAACAGATACTTAAGCTATCAAAAGGAAGTCAAACAAAGAGGGTGTTCCTCTGATCCTGATCAACCCATGGGCCGTAGGAAGAGACCCGTCTCACTTGAAAGACCCAGAAAAGTAAGAGCATGGGAGGTTCATGGGGAGCGGCTAAAGTCCCACGCACGGGACGTCCCCCGCAATGTACTAATTTTGACCCTTATGTAGTACATTGTACTAATGCTAATTAGTACACTTGTTATTACTAAAAATGTACTAACTACAGTGTTAGTACAATGTACTAATGGTTACTGTTTTTGTACTAGTACAGTTAGTACAATGTACTAATAGTCACTGTTTCTGTACTAGTACAGTTAGTACATTGTACTAATGGTTACTGTTTTTGTACTAGTACAGTTAGTACAATGTACAAAACTTTTTTAGTACATGTTTAGTACATTACAGGTGTATTAATTGGTACGAAACAGTAACAGTAATTTTTAGTACATTGTACTAATGGTTACTGTTTTTGTACTAGTAATGGTTAGTACAATGTACAAAACTTTTTTAGTACATTTTTAGTACATTACATGTGTACTAGTTGGTACGAAACAGTAACAGTGTTTTTTAGTACAATGTACTAATGAGTACTGTTTTTGTACTAGTACAGTTAGTACAATGTACTAATGAGTACTGTTTTTGTACTAGTACAGTTAGTACAATGTACTAAAAAACACTGTTTTTGTACTAGTACAGTTAGTACAATGTACTAAAAAGCACTGTTACTGTTTCGTACCAATTAGTACACCTGTAATGTACTAAAAATGTACTAAAAAAGTTTTGTACATTGTACTAACCATTACTAGTACAAAAACAGTAACCATTAGTACAATGTACTAACTGTACTAGTACAGAAGCAGTGACTACTAGTACATTGTACTAACTGAACTAGTACAGAAACAGTCACCATTAGTACATTGTACTAACTGTACTAGTACTGAAACAGTAACCATTAGTACATTGTACTTAAAAACACTGTTACTGTTTCGTACCATTTAGTACACCTGTAATGTACTAAAAATGTACTAAAAAAATTTTGTACATTGTACTAACCATTACTAGTACAAAAACAGTAACCATTAGTACAATGTACTAACACTGTAGTTAGTACATTGGTAGTAATAACAAAACGCAAATTATTTGACGGAACTAATTTCAATGTGTACGTTTTTAGTATAGTACAAAAAAAACCGAGCCTAAATCCGAACCCGTCGGCAACGTGAAATTACAATTTTGGACAAACCCCCGTTCCCCAAAAGACTTCGTCTGAGTGTTGGTGTTATTCTCAGGTGAGTTTCCCCCGGAAGGTCAAATTCTTCTCTTCGCGTTTCAGTTTGTTCTCCCCGACCGCGTTACCTCCCTTTGATGCTACTTCAGGAAATCAGGCCAGACAACGAAGGTACGTACATGGGTAGGTACGGGATGGATGGGGCTTCCAGTGGGGTAAATTAGGGTTTACCGATCTGTCGGGCCGTGGTTGCGTGGGGTGTGCTGGTTCGTCAGGGCGGTGGCTGTGGGTATCGCCAGGTGCGGGATCGTAATGGGTTCGTACGGGTGAAGTGGTCGGTGAAGTGGTTTCCCGTGGACGTGGGTAATTAGGGCAAGGTCGTTCCCTCGTGGCTTTGGGTGTTTACGGTTTAATCGTACACTGTGGGTGCCGTGGGTATTGTGGATGTTCGCTTGGGCGTATTTGGGGTAGCGATTAATCCTATTCTTTGATAGTACGAATGGATTGGTGTGGTTTCGTTCGCGTGGGTTTGTTATTATGTTTGTTGCTTATGTGTGGGTGTGTTCGCCGTCGGGACGGATTAGAGTATTGATTGATACCCTCGATTGGTTAGGTATATCAATCATGGATATGGAGGACATCAACATTCGTGAAGAGCAAGAGATGGAAGATTTCAGAGAAGATCCGGCGGATCGGTCAGGCAGTAAACGGACCAAGTCATCTGGCCTTGAGAAGGTGAATTCCCGATCGTCCGTCCTGCGTCCGAAGAAGTTGTACCAATAAGGTTTTATGGTAACTCCATTTGGTATTGTCGTAGGAATACATATACACACGGTGTAGCTCGAAGAAGTTGTGGGCGCTTTTCAATTCATTCGACGAGGATAGGAAGGCCGTGGTAAGAGAAGTTGGGTTCGGGGGGCTACTGCACATGGCCAGCCACAACATGAACCACAGAGCGTTGAGGCTCTGCTTGAGGATGTTCGACCCAACGAGACGAGTGATTGTCATAGACGACGTGGAACACAAGTTGAGACCTGCAGACGTAGAAGCGATTCTGGGTCTGACTTGTATGGGATCTCCCGTTCCAATGAAAGGGTCACTCGAATGTGTTCTACCCGAGTTACAGGAGCACATAAAACTTGGGCGGATATCAATGAAGTCTGTCGAGGAGAAGTTGCGCGATCGGGTCGCGACGGATGAACTATTCAAGGCCGAGCTGGTGCTATTCATCCTGGGGTGCTACCTCTGTCCAGGCACTGCGTTTGACATCCCAAGGGGATATCTACTGTCAACAAGTGACGCGGGATCGATTGTGAATTTCGATTGGGCGACTCACGTGTTGGATACACTGTGCGATTATGTGAGGACGTGGAAATTGAAGAAGGGCGCGCGTTACATAGGCGGATGCGTACACCTCCTAATCGTAAGTACTTCTGTTTGTAATGCATTTCCCTCCAAATACATAGGACGCGCAAAATTTGCGTCCAACGTTTTTTTACCGCTGCGTCATGTCAAGATGTTTTTCACAACAATGTGTGCAGGTATTTTTTGCCTGCAAGGTCAGTAAACCAGGATCACCGCTTTCAATGTCTGGTCGGACGGCCCCGTTATGTGCGGAGTGGGATGATGCCCGGTTGCACGCATGTTTGAAAATGTCGGACGACATTTACCTTGAGAAGGTATGATGTGGCTTATTGAACTTTCTTTTTGCCACTGCCAGCTTCGAACAATGGCTGTATTTTTCGTACATATTCAGGTTGAGGGGTGTTCTCAGACGGGTAACGTTGATGCTCGCGCAGTGCCGGATGAGGTCGACGACATTCAGACGCTGCTGCAGAACGTAAAGGTAAAACATAAAGTAAGCTCCAACCGATTAAGTTCACAATGATTCAGAAACATGCTAAGCCCCAAACGTTGATATTGCTGAAGGGCGTTGATTTCCGTGTACGTTTTGTGGAGCACGGCATGGATGACCTAAAGCGGCAAGTACGCACACTGTTACTTGAGGTCAGAGAGGTCCGGAGCATTGTTCGTGGCCTGGCAGACGCCATAAGACAGGGTGGAGCCGCACGTAACGAGAAATCGCCGATGTAAGACGTCGCGGCCCCAGCTGCTGAATTCTTCAATACCACGGCAGAGGTGGACCGAGCTGTGCCAACTGAGGACAATGAACAGACGGACCCACTGATTGAAGCAGGCCCTTCTGCTGTTAAGAAGAAGAAGGTAGTAGTCGAAGTCGGGTCACTGCTGCAGTCCCAGGGCTTGGACGACTCCCAGCCCACAGTTGATATCGGACAACATTCACCAAAATCTAATGAAGGCTCGGAAGCAATGGAAAGAAGGGTGATGGCTGTTCTCGACAAAATGACTCTACTGCTGGGACAGCCGCAAGCCAATCCTGGGCCAGGGAACGATATCGTCGATTGCTTGTCAGAGCCACAGGCAGTCGACGTGTTACAGAGGGTGGTGTCACCCGAGGAGCCGCATCGGGTTGAAGACAGGATCGATGACATACCCGCATCGCCACCTGCGCAACACCACGCCGTTAACAAGGTCAGATAAGTTCACAGCATTTCAGTTTCGTCGATGTACTTCCCTAATTCACGAAGATGGCTCTACCTCGTCCAGGATACTCTTCGTGATTAAACCCGGTTTGTTAAGGTTTCTTTATATTGACGTGTTATTGTTTAATGCGGTTGTCATAGGAGAGTTTTTCTTCCACCAATCAGGTGAAGATCGCGCAAAAAGTTCAGACCCGTCGTGCCTCGGCCCGTAAGCCGTCCGTCTACGCGACATCTCCCTTCGTAACGGATAAGGCAGGGCCCCGGCGGTCGAAGAGACTTCGTGATAATATTCCGGAGGTATATCATCACTCTTCACCCGTAGCTGTAGGGTGTCGCCGTAACATTCAGCGATATTAACCAACTAGTCTTACAGAAGTTTGTTAATATGTTAATTTATAGGACATTGAGAAACTAATTCCGGAAGATGTTGATTTAGGAGAGTTGAAATCTTTCAACGTTGGAGATTGGAATTTGTTGTCCTATGCTTGGAATGAACTGCTCGATCCCAGGTTGGATTTTCTTTTTATGCTTTGTATTTTAGTATGTGCTGGAGAGTGTAGGGGTTCGTTATTCCGAACGCACTTTGATTTTATCATGCTTTGATATTTATGTTTTTGCAGCGAACTGCTTTGTTTGGGACATTCAGTCAGCATTTCAAGGCATGGAATGCTAACTCTGAAACCAAATAGGTGGATACAGAACGACGTATGAATGTGCTTCACTAGGAAATGCAATGCTTTAGTAATTGAAATTTGCAACAACATTCATAGCGATGATCTGTATTGCAGATCATCGACTACCACGGGGTCATGTTGAGCAGCGCCCAACCGGACGACGGACCCACGCGATGGTATCTCTCTAGCTGGTTGGGGGTATGTCGAAATCATTGTAACATACAAATTGCGATCATTGACAAATTGAATCTGAAGTTATCGTCATTGGGCAGAACCTTGCATCCCGTAATTATAGCGCCGCAAAGATGCCAGTGATCACTATCGACGATCGACAGAATCTTCTAAAATTGTTCAAGCCCAACATCGGATCCAATGATTGCGTCCAGTTGGTAACTTAAATGTTTTCATGATGTACCACCAAATTCATCGTTCTCTTCTTTGTACATTTGCTTATAATTTCATTAACAGATATACATACCGGTGTGTCTATCGGAGTCACACTGGTGCCTACAGGTGGTGAACTTTCGCGCAGCCGAAGTACTAGTACTTGACACGATGAATAAGGGAGCATCGAACGTCCATGGGAGAATGGACCTGCATGTTCGAGTGCTGACCCTGCTGAAGGTTATTTTGGATGAGAATGCCCAGCAATCGAGTGCGCGCACCGTTCCGGACATATGTTCATGGCCCGTTCGTTGCCCGGCTTACGTCCCCCAACAGTTCATGTTGGGCAACGCGTAAGTACCCTAAACCCAGAAAAATGAATTAGAGACATGAAAACACTGATTTCTTTGTATGTTTGTTAGCGCTGATTGCGGAATTTTCGTCATGAAGTTCATGTCCATGTCGGACCCAACAGAGGGTTTTCCAGCCGTGGTGAGCTAACGCAATGGGAAAAATAATTGTATAACAGGGACTTCATATATAAGCATCTGATGAGAACCATTGTTAATGCGGCTTGCAGCGTGTGCGCGATTTAGACAGGTTTCGTCTTGCGATAAGTCTGATCAAGTGGCCGGGAAACGGACTGAAGAGCATGGTGCTGGGTAAGATGAAGGATCGCCGAAAGCAGAGGGCACGGGCAGCGAAAGGATTACCCCAACAAGAAAAAGGTAGGTAACATCTGACAGTACTAGTGGTGTACATAACAGCATCTGTAAGTAACGGATCATTGAAAGCTGCCACAAAAAAGGTTGGAAGTCGAACAACCAACTCAGATGTCCGTGCATGTTTTGTTAGTACTGTTCCGTAATAGGATGCCCTCGTAGTAGCCGATAAATTTTGTTCTCCATCGTTAACACTGTACGGCAGACATAGTAAATACCTGGGGCTTCGGCTTATATATTCATCTGGCCGACAACGGACTTCCAAGAGTGTAGACTGCCTTCGTTCATTGCAGTTGCAGTGAACTCCGAAATTGTGTTTAATTTATCCGTTTCCATATTGCGAAGACCATATTTATTAAACCCTGACGTAGTCGGCAGTGATTCGCACCCCAGAAGCGCCTTCTTCCGTTTACCCTTGTCGCCTCGGAACGGAATTGCCTTGCCGTCAGACACCTCCATACTTTCTAGAGGTACCGTCAGCTCTTGTATGGACTTGCGGAGTTGCACGTAGGCGGCTTCAGTTTTGGCTCCAAGAAAACATAAATGACGGCACGCCGTCATAAGAATACCTTGTCTTAATTCTTCAGTAGTCGCGTCCAATATACCGGAGCCGCCTGCGGTAGAAGCATATGATAATCGTGCTCCCTTTGTCCAACGTTGCAGAACGAGTGGCGGTGGGATGGACTTGACGCCTTCGATCTTCATAATGTGGAACATATGTGCGCAAGGCAGTCCGTACGTTTCGAAATGTACGCAACTACAGCTCAATGACGGACGATGTTTGGCTGAATAAACTTCAGGCCCCAGTGATGCCTGTTCGTAACTTCGCAGCCGATATACTCGATTAATATTGCCATCTATCATACCTTCGACGAAGAACAATGCTTCCTTGTGGATCTGCAAATAAACCTTACGAAACGATGCTAGAGTGTAGATCCGACTTGCGTCCGCCTCGAGGCTGTGCAACATGGTTCGCAATTGATATGCCTTACATGTCGAATTGTAATCCGCCATACTTTCCTTATGGCGCAGGTCTGCGACGGCTCGCTCGTAGTGATGTAAAAATTCGTGCACTTTGTGGTTCGTCTTCAGGTACATTTTCATGAATGCGTGCATCCCTTCGCAACGCTGTGTGCTCGTAAGAGTAGCCCAGAAATGTCCTTGACAATACGTCATCCACCACATTCGTCTGCTATCGTACAGCTGTTGTAGCCAGCGAATGTTAACCGACCCAGTATTTTTCATCATATCCTCCCACTCTTGCTCTACCTCATCGATGGACTTCGAATTGTACATGAAGGCAGAGATGCATCGTCTCAGCGTCGGATCATGTACCCTACGGACAATATTGCGACTCATGTGCCAAAGGCAAAGACGGTGTCTGGCTGTTGGCCACGTTTCTCGTATGGCGGCGATCATCGATCTATCGGCATCGGTGACAACGCTGATAGGTACTTTGGAGCCCATAACCTCGCTGTGCGTACTTAAAAGCCAAGTGTAATCCTCTACTGACTCAGAAGCCATTAAGGCGGCCCCAAAGACAATGGTTTGGTGATGGTTGTTGACTCCGACGATGACAACCATTTGCATACCATATGCATTCGTCTTGAAGGTTGAATCTAAAGCGACAACGTCCCCGAATGCGTTGTAATCCAACTTAGATTTTGTGTCTGACCAGTACATACGGACGACTTCGCCGTCGTCAATGGATGTCACCAATGACATGCCTTGATCGCAACCTTGTCTGGACAGTAGATATGCATATCCAGCATCAAACATCGAGCAACTTCCAGATCTTTCATCCTTCAGCTTGCGATTGTTCATGTCTTTCATTAAGAAGCCCACCCGTTCGTGCCCTCCAGAAGCGTAAACCAGCAGACGCATAATGTCGCATTGCTTGAAACCTACGCTTAACATTCGATTCACGGCGGCCATGTCCTCATCAGTCACTGCTCGCCTTTCGCACATGAAACACGATAGAGGGCCAGGCACCAACGCGTGATTGTGAGATAAATTCGCTACTCTGATATACCAACGACCGTTGGTGTCCTTTGCGGTTGTAACCTCGCAGGGACAGCCTGACCTCGTGGACGGCCTCATTCGCGATGACCCGTCAACGGCGGATCTTCTCCTCGGATGGCCTTCTCGCGAGCCTACCCAAGTATGCTTTACGGCCTCGCCACTTCGGCGACGTCGTATGTCGTTTTTCCTCGTAGAGAATCCGTGTACCAGTCCGTACATCCTGAAAATTTGACCAACCTCATCTGCTTCACCAAAAGTCATCTCCATCATCTTCTCCTCCGACAGTCCCGACACGATCATCAGACAGTCGGCTGTGTCCCCAGCCGCCATAGTTTCCTACCCAGAAGGGCTGTGGTCACTCACACTGCGAGTAAACAGCGATCAAACCCTTCCGATCTCACAGTTGGGACAGTGCTCACGGAGCGACCACCCACCTGCACCCACTGCAACTGGGTATGGGGATTCAGTAAAATATATGAAGTTTCATGGACCTGCGGAAAGCAGTAAAAGAAAACCTCGTTAAACCCCCAGCTATTTTATTCCATGCATTGTCGCTCAGGTGATCCAATAGGATAACATGATATTAATATAACAAAATAAACAACGAATAACCTACCACCGTGGAAGTAGAAGGCATTTAATTCATTGCTCATCATGCTTGCAGGGCCGCCGGTTTGATCTGTGTGCAGGACTTATCCGACTGAACATTAATAATCCACCAACCACGGTCAGAGAAGTCGAAGCGACATGGAACCGTCGATACTGCTCCCATTAACTTCCCTCAGCCAACTCCAATTGTAACACCGATTTCTTCTATCCCACTCACCCTACGGGAACGCGCCCACTAAGCCACTTCCACCGAAACACAGACACGGTAACCAAACCCTTAAGCCTCCCCAGATGAACGGCAGCACATCGCAGGGCAGCACAACAAACGGGGGAACGCCTCTGCGGAACTATGACATCCAGGTATGCTCCGTCCAACCCATGCCATGTGAAAAAGCATGTCGTCTGAGATTGGAGATATGGCATGGTACGCGTACACTGCAAGACCGCCCGGGCTACGACGTTACTTTCGACGTCCGTTTGCCGACCAACTTCCACGCTCCGTATGGCAACGGACAGTGGGTACGCGATCTACGTGCTACGCTGCTGCACCTGCTGGATAGAGAGCCCCATTTAAGTGAAACAAACTGCGATGCCACCTTTGAACGTGTCCTCCGTACCATCCACCTGCCGATACTCAAACTGCTGCGTCCGGGCACGAACAAGCTGCTCGTGAGGCTAAACAGGGCTTCACTACGTTTAGCGACCATGTTCTCCGAAAACAGGATATTCCAGATGCGACTGAAACTTGAGGTGTACGACAACGTATACGCATGGGAGTTCGTCTTGAAGGACACTCGGGGTGTAATCAACCTGGCGCTGGCGGAGGGCATCCACGATATGGATATGCACAACGAGCTGTCCTTCCTCATCTGGAGATGCCCGCCCTTCGCCAACAACGGCTCCTTCGTCTCCGCGGCGCTAGACCTCTTCTCCCACCAGAAGACCTCCATTGCACTGGTCATCGGTCCCCCTGAGTCCGCGATGAACGACCCAAGGAGCATATGCGCGGCCTTTCCATTAGGCAGCCTTCACTATGTCAATTCTATGCGTGGGGGCGTCTTCATCCTGTGGAGGCAGGAGGAGGTGAGCATCAATACGCTTCTTCGAGGAGCAGAGCGGATCGGCCAGTGCACTTGTTGTGGTACGTGCTCGTATAAATACCTGGACTAAGTTCTCATCAACTTTCGCACGCACATTGATAATATGCATCTTACTTTCCACGTAGGACTACCCAAGGAACCTGTTATCGGACGTTTAGCACCCCAGATGCATATGCATATTTCTCGGACGTTTATCGGTCTCTTCGACTGCAGCGGCCCTCACAGACGGTGGACGCCATAATTTTTGTTTTAATAGGCCATCGGACCCATTTCGTGAAACATCATACGCTGCAAAATTTAGCTCTTGTCCGGTATACGCTGATGGGGAAAACATTCTGTACTGTAAACCCTACCGTAAAACTTTGCTGATGCCCTTTCTTGCTCCCATTATATGCGTTCTCCAGCAGTATGATTGTTCGTCGTCTCTAACCCCATACGCCAACTTCGACACTCCCTCCCGTGTACGCCGCATACGATGGTCCCCGTGCAAATTCAGCCCCTTGTTGTTTACTAGACGAACTGTAATCCTACTGTTCCATGGACACAAACTACAACTCGATGGAGAACGAGTGCATGTGGGGACGAATGCATTGCCTACATGAAGAGAAAAACCCTAGTTTCAACAACCCCAGCACATCATTAATTTCGAAGTGACAGGGAACCTAATCACTGCTCGCATTTACTAATAAATTAAGGTGGCACTTTACAAATTGTTTTACCCCTGCTACCACTCCGCCATTTTTACAGCCACCAGCCGAATCAACCATGGCGAACGGCAGCAGGCCATCGTCCAACTTCCACGTCCAGGTAAGCTCCTTCCGACCGTACCCCTGTGAGAAAGCATGTCGGATCAGGGTAGAGTTGTGGTCCGGAACTGCCGTAGCCGGCCCGCGCTGGCTACGAGGTTACTTTCGACGTCCGTCTACACACAAACCTCCAGCTTCAACAGGGTAACGGAGGGTGGGTGCGTGATCTGCGTGTTACTTTGCTGCAAATGCTGGGTATGGAGCCTGATATAGACGAAAACAACTGTGCGCCCACCGTGGAACGTCTGCTCCGGTTCTTGCACCTGCCACTACTCAACCTTCTGCGTCCGGGGACCAATAGGATACAACTCCAGCTAAACAGGCCGTCCCTTCGTGTAGCAACCGCGTTATCCGAGAACAAAATATTTCAGCTGCGTCTCCAGCTCGAAGTGTACGACGACTCACCGTTGTGGGAGCTCATGTTAAATGACACCCGAGGGACGGTCGACCTGGCGCTTGCACAGGGAGTCGGTGATTCGGACATGAAAAAGGAGATGTCCCTACTCGTTTGGAACTGCCCAAACTACCGTAACGAATACTCCTTCGTCAACGCTGCAGTTGAACTCTTCACCGTCCAGAACACGTGCATGGCGGTGGTCGCTAATATCCCGTCCACCGCACTGAACGATGCAGCCAGCTTATGCGAGCAGTTTCCATTCAGCGACCATCACGTTCTGCATTCTTGGCAAGGCGGCGCCCTCGTCCTGTGGCGACGCCAACGGATCAGCATTCATTTCTTCGAGGAGATGGTCGCAACGGCGAGTGCTATCGTTATGGTACGTGTACGCCTACTCAACCCAAATAACTTTCCATTCGACCTTCATACGCTCGTAACACATCTGCGTTGTATGTATGTCTACGCAGGACTACCCGAGGAACCTCTTCTCCGACTTGTGAAAATTAAGAACTCTTCGTGCTAGACGTAATTCCCTTTTGTAGAACGTGTGTGACTATGGTATGTCAACGCCCTGGCGGGGTTCGAAGCCGCATCATAACATCGCGGCCAACAATTTTTGGGCACCTCGCATCCTCTGTGTGCTTTTGCGTTGTAATATCCCTTACGAACGTCGGAATTGTGTAGTCCACTTTAATATCGCCGTGGACTTCGCGGTGTCCTCGGGAGAACATAACCTGCAGTTCGACTTGGTTTCCTACAATTCCTGTGACCCCCTTTCCTACAATACCTGCCTCAGCAACTCGTCCTCACCGCGATCTCCCTACATCGCAGGCTTCGAATCGCAAATGCGTGGGTGCCCGTCACTGGCCGCAAGTATCTACACAAGCTGAGGATCGGTTTCCCGGCCAATAACGTGCCCCAGACCCTAGCTGAGCTGGGAAAGCACAAACTCACTTTGAATGGGCAAAATGGTAATATCACCCCCAAGGCAGGATTGGAGTTAGGCTAGGAGTTAGGCTACTGCGAATTACTAATTACTAACTACAATGTTAGTACAATGTAGTAATGGTTGCCGATTATGTACTAATTTTTACTGTTTATGTACACTAGTACAGTTAGTACATTGTACTAAAAAACACTGTTACTGTTTCGTACCAACTAGTACACATGTAATGTACTAAAAATGTACTAAAAAAGTTTTGTACATTGTACTAACCATTACTAGTACAAAAACAGTAACCATTAGTACAATGTACTAAAAATTACTGTTACTGTTTCGTACCAATTAGTACACCTGTAATGTACTAAAAATGTACTAAAAAAGTTTTGTACATTGTACTAACTGTACTAGTACAAAAACAGTAACCATTAGTACAATGTACTAACTGTACTAGTACAGAAACAGTGACTATTAGTACATTGTACTAACTGTACTAGTACAAAAACAGTAACCATTAGTACATTGTACTAACACTGTAGTTAGTACATTTTTAGTAATAACAAGTGTACTAATTAGCATTAGTACAATGTACTACATAAGGGTCAAAATTAGTACATTGCGGGGGACGTCCCGTGCGTGGGACTTTAGCCGCTCCCAGGTTCATGGACTCGCCGGTGGAACCCATTTCCAGCTCCTGCTGTTCGGTTCAGGCAGGAGGATGTGTCCCGTCATGGGGACTATCGCCTGCCTCTGTTCACATCCGAATCTCGCTATATACGGGTATTTCCAATGAGATCAATAAGATGTGGTTGCTGAAAATGAACATATTCCGTTTCTGCCCATTTTCAGACAAAAACAAATGTCATCCCATGCTATCGTCCTACCTAATCCTGCCTGAGCCACTCCAATCATTTTCTATCAAACATATTATTGTGCTCAATTTTATGGAGACTAAATATGAAGTAATTGAAATATTCAGGACCAATACGTAATTTCGACATTCTCCGCCCCTCGTAGAGAAAGAGTTATAAATATCTCCGACCCGGAAGAGCGGGAAAATCAACTTCTCTCCCCAAAATCAAAACGTAACCCTAAATACCCAAATCAATTCTCTCGGCATCTTCCCTGATTTCGACTTCCCGGATTCCTATCATGGAAATCGATCCCTTCGGGTTCATCGAAGACATGTGCCGCATTCCGAAGGCGCAGGAGTTGATCCTCCGCGATTTTCCGTTCCCTCGGAAGGCCGAGGGCGGCAGAAAGGAGGAGTCTTCGTCGCAGGAGCCGCTGTACCGCTTCACCCTCACGGAGTCGGCGGGGATTATGATGATGTCGCTCCCAGAGACTGGGGAGGGAATGCAGGAGGATGGGGAGGAGTACCACACTCCACCTGAGAACTCCTCGTCTGTGCCGAGCTCTGACGAGGCTGTGGGGGCAGGGGCGGGGACGGTGGATGAGGTGGAGAGGGTGGTTGATTTGGGGAGGGATGACGAGGTGGATGTCTCTCAGGGTGTGTCGGGGCTTGAGAAAGGCGGAGAACCGGAGAAAATCCGGCCTCTGAGGGGAAAGGAAGGGTCACAAAGTAGTTCAAGAATAAGGGCAGCACCGGATCTGTCGGGGAGTTGCTTAAATTCAGATGGTGGAAATGTGCCTGGTTTAGAGCATGGGCGGGCTTTGGAAGGGAAAGCTGTATTCACCAAGCCGGAGTATTTGGCGAGACAGTCAAGCAAGCTGGAGAAGAAGTTGGGCAGCGTGATTGGAAATGAGCATAATGGTGCATCAGATTCTGGTGTAATGGGGGTTGTTCCGGAATTGCAAGAAATTAGGATTTTGAAGGGAGACGATGTTCCAGGGGGTCCAAGGAGCGCAAATTTGTCAGGGAGGTTGAAATCTCTGGAGAAAGCCATGGAGGAGAATGTTTCTGGTGGGGACTCAGATTGTCGATTGAAGAGAAAAACTATTGATGGCGAGTTTGGAGGGTCGTTGGTTGGTAATTCTGGGAAAAGGTTTGTAAGTTTGGAAAGTGGTGGCAGTAGATATATGATTAAAGATGTCACTAATGGAAACACGGAATCAGTTGATACACTGGAATCTCCTGTGAGAAGGATGAAATTTTTGGAGGCAAATTTTCTGGTGGAGACTCCGAGTTATCCTATCAGGTCAGTTAAAGAGAAAAATAGGGAATTTCAGAAATCAATGGAGAAACTGAATCTGCAGGAAGGAGGCACAGTGGAAGGGAGTTCAATGCGAAGGAAGTCGAATAAGAAGAGTGACTGCAGAGAAATGATAAGGATTATTGATTTGGAGGTTTTGGAGAGAAGCGATGTGCCGGTAAATACTGAGAGTCGTAGAGGGACTCCTGCTGGCAACAAAAGGAGTATGGATTTACTTCCGGATAAGAGTGTTGAGGAAATTGAGAAGCTTAGATCTCTGGAGAAAAGTTTCCATCCCCATGACAAGGGCAAAAGAAAATGCCTTGACGAGGGAAGTGGCATGATGGACCTTGATGTGGATGATTTTGAAAATTGCAATAATTTTGCAGGGATGACATCCAAATGCCGAGAAGGCATGGGTACATCCTACGCTGGTGTTCTTGGCGAATCTTCTAAAGGTGCACAAGGGCTTAAGAGAGGTGATAAATCAGAAGCGACTGTTCCACCACGACCCGTTGCTCTACCTGAAGAAGATGAAGATGTCCATCTTGCGTCCTCAAAATTGAATGCACCTCCACCTCCACCTCCAGAAGTCAAGCTCCCCAATCTTTTGAAAGTAATGAAAATGATTGAAGGCACTCTTGCAGATACCAATGAAGGAGCTGAGAGTTTGTTAGACATCGCGAAGCAGCATGGCATGAATCTTCCCCGGCCAAGGTGGTGGCCAGAGGGGAATTTTGAGTTGGGATGAAACTGTATCTTAACCTGGGAAATCTTTTTTGAAGGAATAGTATCTACCACTGAAAGGATGACACTTCCTTTTCTTTTGGTCAAACCTTTGTAGCTGTCCCGATGATATTTAAACTACTCTGGTCGTCATTTCAATTAAAGCCATCTAACTGCCTACCTAATCGGCATTCAATAACGGTTTGACCTATGCCATTGCTGTCCCAATTGAGGAAACCCCGCCATGACAGTTGCCTGTGGATTTCTGTACAAGAATGTCCTCTCAGGGCATAAATCATTTGCTGAAGTTTTAAGTATATGTGATAATTAAAGCTACTGTACCAAAATTCATTTACACAGTACTCTTCATAACTGAAATCTGCAAGCATATATCATAGTTTTATAGTTATGGGGACGAAACTATTCCCCGCCTTTTCCTCGTCTAGAGCTACCTGAGGTTAGAAGGGTGTTGCGAACAAGAGCTGCTATTATTGCTCGCCTGTTGCGAAATAGCGGAACTTGGAGCAGGTTGAAGGAGCTCCGCTTGAGGGAAGGAGCTGTTCGACGGCACTTCAAGCAGCAGGTCCTGATCAGGATCGAAGCTTTCCTCTTTGATGTAGAAAGAATCTGGTTTTGGAGGATTGACATTGTAACTGGGCACAGCAAATAAGCTTCTCAGACCAAAGTAAGAATAGTCATGGCCTACAGCTTCTTGTTGTCCTGAGGCTCCTTTTGTTGTTTCTACCTGATGTTTCTTCATTGCATTTATTTCTGTCAAACGAAATCTAATTTTTAGAGTTGAGTTCAACTCGAGTAGATTTTGACCAAGGGCAGAATTAGGACTGACTTGTTCTGGAAGATCCTTCCGAACAAGGCATGCCATTAGCAATCTTTTGGTCCTGCATCGCACGTTTATTAAGCTTGCACAGCATATGATAGGGACAAACAGTAGTCAGACCTATTCAATCGTTTTCCGCATAAGCACACCTTGACTTGTCTGTAGTGTTCTATCCACTTGCACTTCGTCAAATTGAAAAGTGCAAGCCTCTTCAGAATTTTACTGTCTTCTCCCATCTCGCTTGAGGGAGATCCGTCAAATACCCCTTCGGCGAGAAGATGCTGAAAGGAACCCATGTTTTCCAGAAACTGAGGGCTAGTAAAGAAGCATGAGAGGCTGCAAATGTGATGCTAAGTCAAGAGGTCAGATCCGGAACTACTCTGTTGCTTGTTTTTCCAAAAAACCAAAATTGGGAATGAAGAAATTGACCTGTTGGAGGATTTTGCCGTGTCAACGGCAGGAAGGTACTTCATCAACTGAAGCTGCTCTTCAGAAGTCAACTGTTTCATGAACACCTCAAAGTTTACCACATCCTACACATCAACCGAGCAAAAAGGTTTATAGGTGAAAGAAAACGGACTGAAAAAAAAACAAAGTATACAAGCAACCAACGACAGTCATTGTTCTATCAGGAAGAAGTGGAAAAATAACATGTAGCATATGAAGAAGACAACGGACACTAATGAACTCAAAGAAGAGCCCTCATGCAAGACAATGAAAGGAGTACACATCCAGCTTCAAAAGAACTCCATGCATGGAGCAGCTGAAGTTGGATCTTTCACAAAAACATTTCAACTAACTAGGCGTAGCGTATTATATTACACAGCTATGTGGATTTAAGGAAACCCAATACTTACTTTCAGCTCGATGGAAAGTAGCGACGAATGATGACTTCCTAGAAGATGAAACTTCTCCTGCTCAAATTTCTCCCTACAGGAATGGTAAATAATTAAACACGAGCAAAACATATCAAGGCTTCATGTCATGAGTATGGATGATAACCCAGTGTACCTTCTAAAGAATCCTTGTTCATTTTCCTGCGAGGGACCCTTCATCTTCTCCACTCTAGGAAAAGTACTGGGTTTAGTATCCTTATTATGTACAACTGGCGTCAATGCATGAGAATCGACATCATTTATTCTGTGTCTCTTGTTGTTGATGGAAAGAGAGCTGGCTTCAGATTCCTCTTCACGTCCTATGGAGCTGGGATGAATTATGAGGGCAGAACCATGTCCCATCTCCACCGGGGTATCACATTCCAAGAGCAGGTCCTCCTCTGTGGATCCAGAGAAGCAAGAGGACTGCTGTTCTTGGAGGATGGTATACAAATCCTTGGTGAGTTTCTCAACAGCAGATGGCTTTGAGCGGATAACACACGTCCTTTTCCTGGAAGGCACAGATGTGTCCCAGACAACAGATTGAGCCGGACCTAATGGGGAGCAAAGGCAAATCTGATTAGTAAGAAAACCATCAAGACAATGGTGAAGCCCTTGCTTCTTCAAAACCTGACCTGTCAAATCGCTTGCATCTGCGCTGCCAAACTGTGTATAACTCTCAGAGTTAGAATTGGCTGATCCCGAACTTGATCGGTTACTCTGGTCATCGTCTGAAAGCGTGACCTTCGAGAAGCTCTGGCTGTTAGCTGGTGGGATCCCAAGGACAACCTCATTCTCATCGAGCCGCTTCCTCTTCAGTGGCTTCACTTCTTTGCTTCTGCCTAGGGGCGAGCTACTGTTTCTTGCTACTCTATGGTCCACCAAATCCTGGGGCTCCCCCCGCAAATGCATGGGTGTATAATTCGCGAGGGTTCCTTTAGTTCTCCATCGAGAACCACAAGCATTACACAGCACCGGCTTATCTGGTGGCCCATTGCGCCAAAGGGGAGTAGCTGTTGCAGCATATTGTAGTCAGAAAAAGGGAGGCGAGAGCTCAATAAGATGTATCGGATCCATCAAAATGATGAATGTACCAATCATGCAGAACAGTCCACACAATTTGCCAAACACCAATACAATTAAACAAGAAGCAATGATCTGCATTTCCATTTCCTAGGGGATAACAACAAGAGGGGCCGCATTTGCATTTGACATATTAAAGGGAAGTTCCTAGTAAATAATCCTCATCAACGGAAGAGCAATGAATTGGCGAATAATGTTATAAAAATTGAAGCCCAAAAAGCTAGATTATGCAGTACAGCAGCATATAACCAACAGCAGAAGCAGCAGGAGCGACATCATCATGGGTTCAATCCAAACATGGGCATCCAATTCAAATTGATTGGAACGCCCTTAACACCCAATTCAAATAAAAATTTCTCCTTCCGGATCAACATGATCGAATCCCATGTAATGAACAAAACAGATAGGGAAAACAACAGAGCACAACTCACAAGTAACTCCACAGTGATAACAAGGTCCCTCCTTTACCATTTCTTCTTCCCTTCCAACTCCCACCACAAACCCACCAAGAAAAAGAACAAACGAAAAGCTCTAAAATGGAAAAAGAAAAAAGAACCAGCCAAGGAAAAGCAATCCCGTAAATAATATGAGGCAATTTCCTTAAGCTGTTCAGTCCATCCAACTCCTCAAAAAGTCAAAAACTGGAATCACTTCCCATCTGGGCAAAGGGTGTTTTTTGTTTGTAAGAAAAAAAAAAGAAAAACCAGTACCCAGATTCAGAAATCCTCCTAAGCGGAATAAAAAGTCATCAAGTCATTGTTTTTCCTACAAGTCTTTAATTTTTACCGAGCCCAATTTAAAAAGAAAAATCGAGCAAAAAACTGAAGAACGCCAACATGGGCATGTCCCAAATTCAAAGTGAAAAAGGGGAAAATCAAAGAGAAAAGATCCTGGGAATCGAAGGTGAAATGGTGGGTTGGGGGTGGGGATGGGTGCGGGGGATGTGTTTGTGTGTGTGGAAAGGGTGATTGAAGGTGAAATAGGTGGAAGAGCAAAACTGAGGAGAAAAGGGGAGGATATTATTATTATTATTATTATTATTATTATTATTATTATTATTTATTGCAATTTGACCAATACAAATGCATTGCTTCTATTTTCTTGTTTTGTATTTTAGTATTTGTGTTGGTATAGTGTGCTCAACAAATTCTTATTTCTTAGAAGTTGTCATCCTAATGTCTTACATGTAATAATAATATATAATTCAATTTAATTTCAGTTAATATTTATTATTTCAGGTTTTGCCAGTAGAATTGAGCCATTTCCTCCCCCTTTATAAATCTTTTATCAATCAATTTTAGTTTGCTAAGCAACAAAAAAGGTGAAACATAAGTTGCATGTTTTCTTCATGCTATGGGCAGTGGGCTAGATTGATGTGAAATTAACATTAAAAATGGAAAATAAATTCCCTATACTCAAACCTCAAGAATTTTAGCTTAACTGAATAAACCAATATCAATTATAAAATTAAAAAAAGAAGTAAGAATTTAGTTTCTACATCAATAGTTTTTTTTGTTTGGTTAAGTAATAATTTCCTAGGAAGTGACATTGAAAATGACAAACGTGGAATGATGTCACAAGAAAAGTCCCATACAAGCCGGAACGGCAATAAATTAAGGAGCAACAAATAAAGCTAATTGGGTTGGATTCTTATCTTCCACACTTGATTCTTCTTTTTAATTTTTTTTCTTTGTGTTAGTATTTTTAACCAAATCTCCTAAATAATTCAAAATTGGGTTTTCCATTTCATGGTGGAGAGTTTTTCCCTTAGTTGATATTGCTTGTTATTTTGGTTTAGTGATGTGATTTCAATTGGAAAAAAAAATCATAAGGCAATGATTAATGGATAAAGATGGGCTTATCAAAACCGGAGACACGAGTAAACATACTCAACTCCGACAGGAAATACATGTTTAGTTTCCTCTCTATTGGTTTTCATTTTACCAACTATCTCTTTAAAATTCACTTCCTAGGAAATTCATGTTCATGGTCAAGTGTCAGTTGTCTTTAAATGTGGACCATCTTCTCCTCCGCTTAAACATGAGTAGAAGAAGGTCAAATTGTACCAACAAACGTGCATTAAATTCCAAGCATGGTCTAGATATTTAACCTAGTCCAGTCTGATGTTCTTCTTACCCAGGCCCCCCAAAAAAAAAATTAATTGAGACAATTTTTTGACGTCGCACCATACAGAGAGCAAAGAAGAAAGTGTCATTGGTTTGGGAGTCACTTGTCATTGTAATCATCCATAATTTGGTTTCTTCTTTGCTTCTTTATTAGAGTATAGTTTACAACAAAAGTAAATTTATGAGAATTTTGGGGTTTTCTCCTCGATTATACGGGAGATTTTTTTATTCGAATCTCAACAGTCGTGCGTTTGAAAATCTGCCGGGTCCTAATCATAATAGGCCTGATTTACCGGGTTACACGATCTTACAATGCTCATGAGGGTACGTGTTGACCTGGTTTTGATGATGAACTTAAGTGACATGTTACTTAAGGTAAGCGACATGTTACTGGTGGTCAGTAATAATGTTTCACAAGTTATGTGTTCATTCTTAGTGATGAGCTTGAGCAATACGTTGCTGAACCACAGCTAGTAGCAGTTATATATTATTGCGTTCCAGTAACACTGTTACTGTGATATTACGCATAGAAGTTGAAAATATGGAAACATATTTTTAATAATCATGATTTATTCTAAGATTTATTTTAATCTATCTCAGATAATTATTCTGAGCGTCTAAGTTCGTTTAACGTAGCCTAATGATTTTATCATAAGCACTTAGGCAACAAATAAAATGAGATTACCTTTCCAATTTCTATTTTTGGAAACAAAATATCTTTCTGATTCCCTGCAGCATCGTCTCGCTGTAATGGGAGAAAATATCAAATTAAATTTATTTGATTATCACAATCAATTAGATAAGATAATGATTAGATAATGTAGATTGGAAATAAATTATCTAATTGATACGGTTAAAGGAAGTTACCGTTGGTTCTTACCTTCTATGAAACAGCGAACGTTGAGCAGACCGTTGCTGTCTCCTCGCTGCCAGTTTTGGCAATAAATCTTGGTGATTGCCTAGACGATCTCCCTCCTCCTTCTCCTTTATAAACAGACCAGTGACGACTAAATTAACTGCCTTTGTGCGTCTGTGTGGTCTGTGTGAGCTTTGTGCATCGACGGAGAGCGGAAGGTGCTAAGTGTCTCCTGGTTCTTTCTCTTGCAAGCTGCGTGTGAGAGTGTCAAGGGGCTGAGGTCAGATCCCTTGAATCGTCTGAGAGGGACTGGGTGTCCTCCGTGCGTTCAACGAGCAACCGGCGAATCGTCTGAGGGAAGCTAAGTGAATACCTGCTCTGAATTCAGTAACCGGTTGCTGACCCATCGGCAAGAAGCCGTTCTTGTCGTGTCTTTTCGCAGGGAAGTCTCGAGCCTACGGAGTTTGAGCAGTTAGACACGCACTTGCGGGTGCGCGCCAGAAGTCTCGTGCCTGCAGGGTAGAGCAGGAGTTGGGAACGCCGCCGGAGTGGAAAGAGTTCCTCCCGAGCACAGGGGTGCTGTGCAGAAGTCTTGAACGCCTGATACAGAGGGTTAGTAAAGCAGGTTGCGTGGAAGCCAACGGATCGGAAAATTCCACCCTAGGCACTGGGTGTGCAGTGCAGTGAGTCACGGCTGTGGTAACCGTGCACGTCCGAACTGAGTGTAGGACGGATACCTTCTAAGTGGCTTTGTGGTTTTCTTTGTGATCTTTGTGGTTCCTATCTTCGTGATCTTTGTGGTTCAACTTTGTGGTTGTCTCTTAAGCAAGTGCAGGCTTATCTTAAGGAGAGACAAGATCTGTGTGGAAATCCTCTTCTGAGCGAACAAGTGCTGAAGCAATCCTTCGCTGTGAAACAGAAACGAGCTGCTCTCTGAGAAGCTATTCTTCACTGTAAGGAATTATCTGTGAGGATTTAAACTAACATAACGTTGTCTGTGTTCTTTGATAAGTCAGGATTATATTAAGCGACAACGAGCTGTGTGGAATCCATTGAGCTACCAACTGCTGAGGATAAGCATCATTCTGCTGGAAACGAGAAGACGTCCACTGTGTGAGGAGCTGACCGTTGCCAGGAGTGATCATCTATTGTACGGGATTCTAAATCTCACTTTGTGAGAGGAACATACGCCTAGTGCAAGGGCTCTTTGCACCCATTATTTTATATAGTGGAATCACCTTGTTGGTGGAAAGTGGACGTAGGTCAATTAAGGCCGAACCACTATAAATCACTGTGTCCATTACGATCGCGCAACACTCGTACGAAAACCTACTCGACAAAATCGTAACAGTTACAGTAAGGTATTTCTCATTCTGAGAAACGCTCTGCTGTGATACAGTTCGCTTCCGCTTACACCGAGAAAGGGCGAAAAAGTGATAAACACTAATTCACCCCCCTCTTAGTGTACATAAACGATCCAACAGTACGTAATAAGTTCGAGTTAGGCAAAGCTTTTGAAAGGACTCAAAAACCTTCTAGTTATATTGAAAAAAAAAAGGTATGGGTTTTGATTGGTGAAGCACACACATCATGTCACATTGTTGTTTTCGGTGGTTCCCATTTTTAAACCTTCACCAATCGGAAAAAGTATACCTCTCTAATCTTTTGCCTTGCCCTTTTAAGTTTTTCACACAAAACAAAATACGATAAATCATAGCGATGCGTCCTAATATGATTCGATTTCTAATAGTTTTGTCATTGATAGGAAATTAATTTGAGCATTTATTTATTTATTTATTAGTCAGTTGATGTTGATAAAATAATAACAAAAGGGGAGAATAATTTACTCATCTTGGAAAAGAGCCAATTCACCAAATTGTCTAAGGACAAATAAGCACCCACTGCATAAACAGGTAGTGTCTTCCACCAGGTCAGACTCTCGTGCTTAGAGAAGTTTGAGACCAAGACGTCAAATGTCTATAACAAAAACCTAAGGAAAAGCCCAAAGGCCATGCCTGACACGGAAGCGGCTCGCTCGATCTTGTCTCTTCCTCATCTTCGTCTTTCCGGCCCTCACGGAGGAGTACTTCGACTAAAGACATGAACGGGGGATAAATGCAGTACGAACGAATAACGTTAAGCCTGTAACAAGGGTCAGACTTACGTTAACGAACGGGTATTTCTCGAAACTATCATGAACTAAAACACTGCATGTTTTTTTTGTTTGAGTTCTCTTCTTTGCGTGTAACTTTGGATAAGCTTTTACAAATTATGCAGGAAGTTTCACGCAGAGCCCTGTATTGGGAAGCGGCTAACGGTACGTGCACGTGAGACTTACGTAGTTTACTACTTAATACTAAAATTAAGTAGTAAATTTTACTAAAAGTTAACCGTTACTACTCAAGTCAACGCAAAAGTAGTAAAAAAAGTAGTAAATTTTACTACTTATTGGTCTTCTTTTAGTAAAGTCAACGCAAGTGTAGTATAAAATGTCGTAAATTTTACTACTTCTGGACTGTTCACCGCAGTGCAATTTTACTACTTTCACGCTGACTTTACTAAAACCTCATTTTTAGTAAAGTCAACGTAGAAGTAGTAAAAAAAGTAGTAAAATTTACTACTTTTATTACTACATTTGCGTTGACTTTACTAAGAAAACCACACTTTTAGTAAAGTCAACGTAAAAGTAGTAAAAAAAGTAGTAAATTTTACTACTTTTTTTACTACTTCTACATTGACTTTACTAAATTTCTCCTTTTTAGTAAAGTCAGCGTAAAAGTAGTATAAAAAGTAGTAAAATTTACTACTTTTAACTGTACAAATTATGTCGATAAGTAGTAATTGTTTACTACTTTCGTTGTGACTTATAGTAAAATTATGTTTGAGTTGGTAAAATTGGTAGTAAATAGGTAGGGTTTGTCGTAAATGTTTACTACTTTAAGCATGTTTTTACTAAAATAAGTAGTAAACTGTTACTATTTTCTAGGCGTTGACTAAGAAATTTTACTACTTTGAACAGTGTTTCCGAACCTAACTTCGAACCTAATTTTTCTAAATTTTGATGTGAAATGACTATTTTACCCCGGTTGATGAGTAATGATGAGTAATAATACTAGTAACCGGGGTAAAATAGTCATTTCACATCAAAATTTAGAAAAATTAGGTTCGGAGTTAGGTTCGGAAACACTGTTCAAAGTAGTAAAATTTCTTAGTCAACGCCTAGAAAGTAGTAACAGTTTACTACTTATTTTAGTAAAAACATGCTTAAAGTAGTAAACATTTACGACAAACCCTACCTATTTACTACCAATTTTACCAACTCAAACATAATTTTACTATAAGTCACAACGAAAGTAGTAAACAATTACTACTTATCGACATAATTTGTACAGTTAAAAGTAGTAAATTTTACTACTTTTTATACTACTTTTACGCTGACTTTACTAAAAAGGAGAAATTTAGTAAAGTCAACGTAGAAGTAGTAAAAAAAGTAGTAAAATTTACTACTTTTTTTACTACTTTGACGTTGACTTTACTAAAAGTGTGGTTTTCTTAGTAAAGTCAACGCAAATGTAGTAAAAAAAGTAGTAAATTTTACTACTTTTTTTACTACTTCTATGTTGACTTTACTAAAAATGAGGTTTTAGTAAAGTCAGCGTAAAAGTAGTAAAATTGCACTGCGGTGAACAGTCCAGAAGTAGTAAAATTTACGACATTTTATACTACATTTGCGTTGACTTTACTAAAAGAAGACCAATAAGTAGTAAAATTTACTACTTTTTTTACTACTTTTGCGTTGACTTGAGTAGTAACAGTCAACTTTTAGTAAAATTTACTACTTAATTTTAGTATTAAGTAGTAAACTACGTAAGTCTCACGTGCACGTACCGTTAGCCGCTTCCCCTGTATTGCCAATTTCATTCTCGCCTTTTGACCTAGCGAAACAAGAAAAAAAGTTAACCAGAAAGAGGAGGAGGAGGTCGACGTTGTGTTTATCGAAAACCATAAGAAGGAGATCAAACTCAAACTAAAACTTCAATTCAAGTTTTACTGACACGCCAAGACGATCTAACTTCATGTGAATAAGCTCGAATTTGTCAATTGCTCAGTAGGTTGAATGAGCTCAAATTCGAACACAAAGTCGGCCATAAGTTTCCTTTTGCGGCTTTCGTCTATCACACTTTCCTATTTTCTTTTTAGTTGTTAATAATTTTAAAAGTTTAATCGAAATTCGCTTGATGATATATCTTAGGAGAGAGATATCGATTACATTGATTGACAAGTCACAAAAGCGATATCCTTTATTCAAAACTAGCTCTTACTGTAGACTTTGGTAATCAATTCGTAATATCACCAAATTTCCTGTCACAATCTCCGACGCACGACGATACACAGTCTTTTTTTATGTTCTCATTTTCGGCGCCTGCAACCAGATAAACCAAACAAAGTTAGAATTAACTTACAAAAAAAGCACGAGGAGACATCAATTGTCATCCGAAGAATCGGCAGAACGACAATGTAGAATACCCGGTTTAGAACATTTCAATGCGACACAACCAATGCCGCAATGGAATGAAGGATGAGAGAGGACGGTGCCATCTTGTACGCAGGAACGAAAAAGGCAATCCGTCACACAGGGAATAAATGTAGGTAGGACTACTTCGCCTATGCATTTCAGGACACATCCGGCCATGCACTTGGCCTGGGATCCATCCGAGGCGACGGGCTGCACCAGGAGAAGCATTGACATGACTAATACGATCGTTGAAGATGATTGCTTCGAGAAAGCCATGGATAATTATTTTCTTAAATTATGAAAGAATCGTTTTGGCTCGAGATTCTGTGATCATTTTATGAACAAGCTGGTTTCAATTTATGGTCGACGAAGACTAGTAATACATATTGTAAAGTTTTAATATTTATATAGTTGTAAAGTAGTCAGTGTCTTTCATTAATTGTTGTTGGACTGTTGGAGCGAACTGGGCTGCTGGAGCCCAGAGCAGTCCAAGTCTACTGAAGCTTCAAGAACCCACACCAAGACCAAGAGCAAGCTGGCCATATACGTCCGATATTGTTGGTTTTGGTTAAGGACAATCTAGTAATTGCTGTAGTAGTCTGTTGCAACAGATACAGGTAAGGAGCTGCTAAATAAGGCTCTGCAAAAACAACAGATAATGTGGGTTGGTTTTTTCTAAAATTGTAATCCTCTTGCTTCGTCGTCTTCCTCCTTTCTCCTTCCTCCTCCTTCAAGCTTCCTTCCTTCTTCTGGTTACATATCATTTCTTTCCGGCCACCTGCAAACTTCCACATGGTATCAGAGCCACCAACGAGGGCCTGACTCGGCTAGACAAGAGTGCAACACAACCGCAGGTGAAAGCTGATGGCAGGACAACCTCTAAATCCAGCTACACCGCTCTTCCCATCTGGGCAGTCGCTCAATTCTGGGGTGTCTGGACAGAGCTTATCCTCAACGTCCCTGCATAATCAACTTCCAGCAGGGGTATTTGCAACCCTTGTCAAGTTAGATGACGGGAACTACGTGCTGTAGAAGGGCCAAATGCTCACCGCCATCATTGCATCTGGTTTTGAGGATTTCATTTTCGGTAATACGACTCAGCCAGCTCAATTCACGGATGAAACTGGAAATTTATTGAATCCAGAGTATAGGCAGTGGCAGCGAGCAGATAAAGCAATCATGAGTATCCTTTTTTCTTTGCTCACTTCAGAGCCCCTGAGCCTAGTTGTTTCATGCAAGAACTCGTGCGAGGTGTGGGAGACACTATGGAGCCGATATGAGTCTACGTCTCCAGCCCGGATTCTAAACCTCCGAATGCAGATGCAGCAACTCAAAAAATTGGACAGACGATGCAGCAATATCTAAATAGTTTGAAGGCACTAGCGGATCAGTTGAGTGCGGTGGGTGAACCGGTTAAGCATCGTGACTACCTATGGTATATGCTCGAAGGGTTGCCTGCTGAATACGACGCTGTTGTGACTGCAATATACAGCAGAGCGGACTTACCACAGCCGGAGGAAGTACACAGTCTACTCCTGAGCTTCGGCATGCGGCTGGAACGACGACGTGTACTGGACTGCGCATTACCTCAGGTGAATCTCTCGTCGCTCTCCTCTCATGATGTGAGACCTCTTGACAGATGTTTTTTACCCTCCCATATCAGACCAACACCCATGCCACGACCTCCTAGCAGGCCCCACTGGCAACCCCATCGCCCAAATTCCTTCGTCAACTCCCAAACCAGCATTCTGGGTAAACCTCCTCAATGGGGTAGTAGGCCTTCGTTCTTCAGACCCAAACCACCACGATGCTAGATTTGTTTTAGGATTGGCCACACTGCTCTGGCTTGTTTTTACAGGTCTACCCCCTCTCCACCTACCCAAAACCATTTCACATCTCCTCGCCCACCTACCTATCAGTCTAACCACCCCCCCCTTCAGCCTCAAACACATTTTACCAACATTACATCTTCTACAGACAACTTCTACCCTCCTGGTCCCTTCATTCATCCAGATCATCCTATATACCCTTCTCCACCGGCCAGCCATTCTTCTTCTGGCACAAAAGGATGGCTTTTTGATTCAGGAGCGTCTCATCATGTGTCTCCAGCTACAACTGGACTTCAAAATTTGTCTCCCTATACAAGTAATACAGTTCGTGTCGGCAATGGTGCATGTGTGACCATTCAGCATACAGGGGATAGTTCCATACCCACTTCGACTGGTTTTCTTCATTTGTTAAATGTTTTACATACTCGATAGCTCTCCAAACAATCTTGTTAGTGTGTCCAAACTTTGTCAGGACGACAATGTTGTCATTGAGTTTCATTCTGACACATTCTTTGTTAAATCCAAGACCACTGGATGCCTTCTCCTTCAGGGACAGATGCAACAGGGTCTGTACATCCTGCCGGCACACCTCCCACCAACTCCACTCAGCCTGCTGTCTCCCAGCAATAGCTCTACCACTCCCGTCTCCAACTTTCCTTCTTTGACTCCAGTTTCTTCACCAGTGTCTGCCTTGACAACTTCAGCCTCCCCTGCATCAAAATCCACCTCTACCTCCTCTGCTACCTGGCACTCAAGGCCTGATGTTCTCTCCCGAGTTCTTCGTAGCTGTACAGACTCAACCACCACACAAACATCTCAGTTCTGTCAAGCATGTGCTCTCAGTAAACATCATAGGCTATCGTTTCCTTTATCTGCCTCTCATGCTTCTAAGCCCTTTCAATTAGTTCATACTGACCTCTGGGGTCCCTCCCCTGTTCTATCCATTACTGGTGCTAGATACTTCATGCTGGTAATAGATGAGTTCACTCAGTTTACTTGGATTTACTTCCTTCGTGACAAAACCCAAGCACTTACAGCCTTTCAGCAATTTCATACGATGGTACTCAATCAGTTTAAGACTACTGTAGCCACAGTTCGCTCTGATTGGGGCGGTGAATTTCGTTCCCTTCATACTTTCTTGTTACAAAAAGGCATCAGTCATCAGCTCTCTTGTCCATACACACCACAGCAAAATGGGCACGTTGAAAGAAAGAACCGACATGTGGTTGAAATGGGCCTTGCTTTACTCACTCATGCCAGCATGCCCTCCTCGTTTTGGCCCTATGCTTTCCACGAAGCAGTGCCCTTGATCAACATCCTACCATCTAAGGTCCTCCGTTTCTTGTGCCCATTAGAATCTCTCATCTCCTCTCCCCCTGACTATTCTTTACTTCGAATTTTTAGATGTTCTTGCTATCCTCTTCTGCGCCCATACAATACTCACAAATTGGAACCTCGCTCTACTCACTGTGTGTTACTAGGCAGAAGTGCATCTCATAAAGGCTACATCTGCTATGAGCTACTCTCTGGAAAAGTTAACATTTCTCGGAATGTCTTATTTGATGAAACAACTTTTCCCTTTAGTGTGAACACTACTCCTCCACAGTCTGTTTCTGTTTCCTCTCCGTGTCTCCCTACTGTCATTCATCCTATCCCATTCACACAACTTTCCCTTTCTCCACCCTCATCTCTTCCATCTACTACTGAATCATCTCCTTCCCCTGCTCTATCAGCCCCCTTTTCTGAGTCTTCAACTTCATCTCCTATACCAACTGTCTCCAGTAAGTCTGTGGTTCCAAATGCATCATTGCCGACACCCAACTCAAGTATTCTACCTCCTATTTCCTCTACTAATATTCATCCTAGGTCACACGATCCAAAGCCGGTATCTCAAAACAAAAAATTTACCACCTTAGCCTTCAGCCTGCCTCCACCTTCTCAAATCCTGTTTTACCCACCGAACCCTCGTCTGTCCATGAGGCTCTCACTATTCCCATATGGAGAGCCGCCTTGAGAGATGAGTTTGAGGCTTTGTTGCGAAACGGGACATGGCAACTCGTTTCGACTGCTCCGAATCAGCGAGTAGTAGGGTGTAAGTGGGTTTTTAAGGTGAAGTTAACCTCTTCGGGCACCCTGGAGCGGTGCAAAGCCAGGCTGGTGGCGAAAGGTTTCAATCAATCACCTGGCGTCGACTATACCGAGACGTTCAATCCGGTAGTCAAGCACCAGACCATCCGTGTTGTCCTTTGTCTTGCAGTAACTTACGGCTGGCAACTCCGACAACTGGACGTCCACAATGCATTCTTAAACGGTGATCTTCAGGAGACTGTTCTGATGCAACAACCGCCGGGCTTTGAAGACTCCACTCACCCCACGCATGTCTGCTTGTTGAAGAAGGCGCTATATGGTCTAAAACAAAGCCCCAGGGCATGGTATATGAAGTTGAGTAACTGTCTGAGACAGTGGGGATTCACCAATTCCAAAGCTGATGCCTCCCTGTTTCATCAGCATACCAGCGATGGGGTTATCATCCTCCTAGTATACGTGGATGACATCATTGTTACGGGTTCAAACACCGCAGGCATAACTACTCTGCTGAAGTCTCTGAATGAGACATTTGCTCTGAAAGACTTGGGGGAACTCTCCTATTTTCTTGGTCTACAGGTGACAAGGTCTGAGGGAAGCCTTCATCTTTGTCAGGAAAAATACGTGAGGGAGCTACTTGAGAAGGCCACCTTATCAGAGAGTCGTTCTGTCCCAACTCCTATGTCCATGACTGGCTCACTGTCCAGGTATGAAGGAGAGCCCTTATCTGATCCCTCTGTTTACCGCAGCTTGGTTGGTGCGCTACAATACTGCACTAACACTCGCCCTGATATATGCTACGCGGTGAACAAAGTTTGTCAGTTTCTCCACTGCCCCACTGCAACTCACTTTCAGGCGGTTAAACGGATCATCAGGTATCTCAAGGGAACCGTGACGTATGGTCTCACGATCGCTGCTGGAGATTGTTTTGATATTTCATGTTTCACTGACGCCGATTGGGCAAGCTGCCCAGATGACCACAAAAGCACCAATGGTTACTGCACATTCCTTGGTCCCAACCTGGTTTCGTGGGTTTCCCATAAACAACGCGTGGTTTCACGCTCAAGTACAGAAGCTGAGTTCCGACCCTTAGCGGATGGAGTGGCTGAGGTGCTCTGGGTAAAAAATTTAGTTCTGGAACTGCAGGGAAGGCAGGATTCAGCATCATCACTCCCGGTCCCAGTACTTTATTGTGATAATTTGAGCACCATTCAGATTGCTGCAAATCCGGTTCTGCATGCTCGCACCAAGCATGTCGAAATTGATTTTCACTTTGTGCGTGAGAAAGTTCTCGATGGACAACTTCAAGTGCTATATGTGAGCTCCGAGGATCAGCTGGCCGATCCATTGACCAAGGTGTTGCCAGTTCAGAAGTTTTTAAGTATCAGGAATAAGTTGTCCGTAGTGATTAAACCGGGAATGTTGGATGTCGATCGGGGAGTAGAGGTGGAGGATGAACGGAGTGAAAACAGCAGTCTTCTAACAATAGGGGGTGACAGACAAGCTGCTGGAAATGTCTGGGAAGAAGAAAAGAGGGAGTTCAACTTGCGGGGAAGTGTTGGACTGTTGGAGCGAACTGGACTGCTGGAGCCCAGAGCAGTCCAAGTCTACTGAAGCTTCAAGAACCCACACCAAGACCAAGAGCAAGCTGGCCATATCCGTCCGATATTGTTGGTTTTGGTTAAGGACAATCTAGTAATTGTTGTAGTAGTATGTTGCAACAGATACAGGTGCGGAGCTGTTAAATAAGGCTCCGCAAAAACAACAGATCATGTGGGTTGGTTTTTTCTAAAATTGTAATCCTCTTGCTTCATCGTCTTCCTCCTCCTTCAAGCTTCCTTCCTTCTTCTGGTTACATATCATTTCTTTCCGGCCACCTACGAACTTCCACAACTGCAAACATTTCTATTCATTTAAATTCAGCGGGATCTGATTAAAAGAAGAAAAGAGAAAAAGCTTTAAATATTAATAAGTGATAAAAGTAAATCTCGATGCTTTTTTCTGTTTGGCCTAATATTTTAGATATTAAAAAAAAACAAATTAAATACTTTGACAAGTTATTAAAAAAATTAAATATTTCATAGTTTCTTTTTAAATACTAAAAAATTTTAACCATGGGCCGAGTCTCGATCTTATGGGCTCCATTCATTATATATGGGTGAAACTTACAAAGCCCAACCCCTATTTTTTTTAACTATTTTGAGCCCAAACCAAAACTTGAGTTGCATAAATTTTCATTCTTGCGCAAGAACTTTTTAAACAGACTGCAGTTTCGCCGTGTTCTTTGACATGGTACGGTGAAGCGGACCTCCTAAAAAACTTTTCTCAACTTGAACAAGTGCGTGAGTTGGAGTCGTTCGGATGAGAGGGAAACTCGAGGGGAATTGCTCGAATGCGCAAGCAAAAGAGACGATGCAATTTTTGTTAGATTTAATTTGGAAGCCCCAACTCTCATGGAGTATAGTTTTCCGATAATTCCAAATTCATAAAAGACGATGAACCGTGATATCTTAAGAAGTTATTTGATTTTTGTTTTATGTAATTTGATCGTCGGTCCTTGTCATTCATTTTTAAAATACAACGTTTATACATTGGAATAAGAGAAGAACATGCGGAGGATCCACCGGAGACGGAAGAGGCAAATTACAACCGCGAGATCTCAGGCATGTCAGAAGAGAGCAAGCCTCTGAGGTGAAGATGATATGCAGCACCTGATAAACAGGATAATTCCAACGCTGGTTCCACTAATGCGCCAATGATATGCTGCGTGAAGCAAGGCATTCGCGTAAGAGCGGATCCATTCCGATCAGCTTAAACAAGAAATTCTCATTCTACGGGACGCGAGCGGCCACCACGTGATGCAACCTAATAATGCCATTGTTGTCACAAGGCCAAAACGATGCCTAACACAGTGTTCAGATACACATAAAGCATACAAAACAATGCCAGTGTTAAACAAAGGCCGACTTCGCTCACGAACAAAGTTGGTCTTTGTAAGGCCGACTTCGCTCCGACGCCAGACAGTTTTGTGTTGGCTTAAGGATGTCGGCCTTACAAAGGCCGACTCCTTTAGTTATGCCTACCACTATAACAAAAGCTCTCTTTTGCCCACCTGTAAAGATGCACATCAATAATCCAAAGAAATCCAAGCAAGTTTTCTTCAAAAAATAACGTCAAAACACCGAAAGTACATTAGTATATAAAGTTGCTACAAAGTACTACAACCGAAGTTGTTAAAAACTACTAAGTTCAAAGCTAACGCCGAGAACGCCTATAGAAAATCCCAAATCGTGACCAATCCCTTTGCGTGAGTTGAGAAATCTGGGAATTGTCAGCATCACCTACGGGTGGTCGATCAATTCTTCTCTTCCTTGGAGCCACGGGAGTCAATGAAGTAGATGCATGTGCAAACGGAGTCCGAAATGCATCCACGGGAGTCAGATCAAGCACGAGTGACGAGTAAATTTCATCGTCCTACAACTGCATAACAAATTGATCAATATCAAACATGTCAGCACCATCCTCCTCCTCATCATCCGGTAGAGTATGCTCCTTAGATGCTCCTCCTCCTCCAGATGCTCTTAGACATGTATTGTTGGCTTCATCCGTGGTTAGCCTTACATCCCCGATAAGACGTATGTTCAGATCCATAACGTGATCCCATGGGCGAACCTGACTGTCCACTGTCGTTCCAAGGTAGACGACCTCGGGGTCCATGTCCTTCCCCCTCTGGATCAGTATGAGTTCCGGTTCAAGCCGAGCTTCTTCGGCGGCACGTTGTTCTATTGCCTTTTCAGCTGGCCGGAAGAGTCTCACCACTTTGACATCTACGACGAGAAGAGGGATTACTATATGTGTTCGCATTGCACGTGGTGGATTAAAACCAGTGGACCTTGTTCTGGATCAAACCAAGAGAAATGTACTCCTTACCATTGGAAGAGTTGAAAGGGGTCATGTATTGCAACCCTCCGTTGAACAAATAAGTACAACTTTCAGTCGCGAACGGTTTTCGTGCGATCTCGCCATTACATATACATTTTGCATGCTTTATAAAGCTACCTAACAAACATGTCGGGGAGAAAAGCACTTGGCTTTTCTCAATTGAGGATTGCAGCACAACTATCAAATGTCCATCTAAATGTAATAGATGGTAGTTGGAGGCATGAACATCTAAATCAACGATATGATAATTTAATTTGAGTTAGATAACTATATTATCATAATTAATTACAATTAGATTGCCACGTTTTGTGGACAATATTGTTGAAAAAGGTTGCAAAGCAAACCCAACATCCCACCTATGAAACATAAGTGAGTCAAATATAGTATATAACCCTAAGCGGGCCACTTACTCTTCGGCCAATTGGTTTTAGAGTGGAACCTTGTTGGACATGTATATTGGGCTTGGTATTCGAGCCGGTTCCATAGGAGAGGTCTTGAAAAGGCTTGCAAAGCTAAAATAATCCAAATTTGATACCCGAATACAATCTAGTATATAAGTCTAAGCGAGCCACCCCGTTGGGCTTGGTATTTGGAAGGGGTTCGAAATCCCATATCGGAAACATAAGTGAGTCCAACCTAGTATATAAGTGTCTAAGCGGGCCACTCCCTCTTCAACCAATTAATTTTAGAGTGGAACCCGGTTGGGCTTCGCTCGCCACCTTCAGGGAACTGGAGATGGTTGGCGAAACGTCCCGCAGACTTTATATCGAGTTGACCTAGATATTCAAACATGGTATCAGAGCCTGATAATGATGTACGGAGGGAAGTGTTGAAGTCATACATCGAATAGCCCAAGCGTACCAAAAAAGTTTGCTTATATCGGGTCGCCCCTGGTATTCTAACACCAACATTAGAGATGGACATACTCCCTTCACTCTCCGGCAACATGTCTTTGTTTACGCTTTTATTATTTGGTCAAGACATGTACCACCTCAAATAACTAAATATTTGTAACTGCGAAGGGATCAAGAGGCTATTACCACCGAGAGGACGGCTGCCTTCTAAGGTGGAGGACGTTTCTCTTGTTTATATGCAGGACTTGGGTTAACGACGGACTGCCTCCTCAAGTCGAGTTACAAACAATATACGCATCAGTGATAATAATAATATAAATGTTCTTTCCTGCCAATATCCGTACTAAAATTAACAGTACAAGTTAACTGTATCCTTTGAGCAAGAAGAACAGCGAAAGCTGGCAATTCATCCATTTGTTGGATAAGAACTCCCAACTTCATGGTTGTCCTAATGTAATGCGTGTTAAGTTCTAATCAGCCATTGACAGCAGTTCGAATAGTAGAATAACGTCAATGATCGGCCAACAAGGACGATAACGATCCCCTTAGTGTGAGCTGTTGCCTTTCTTGTAAGAACTAATAAATTTTTGCAAGGAGACGATTTGTACAGCTCAAACTACCATAGAAAAAAGCGTGAGCGTTCTTGGGAAGCGGAGTGTAAACAACTCTATATAAGCACCCTTGCCTTGGGGGATCATCATCACCAGTCGCAAAAAAAAACTCCTTGTTTAAATAGATAGCAAGAAAAAATAAAAGGTGATGGCAAAATCAGCCAATAAGGTGGTGGCAGTTGTTGTGGTGATGGTAATGGTCTCTGCAATAGGCACCGATGCTCAATTCTTTGGGGATTGTAGGGTGTCCATCGGTGAGATACGCACGTGTGAGCCAGCGGTGACGAGAGGAAGTCGAAAAGACCCGACAAACGCGTGCTGCTCGGTGCTGAGGAAGGCTGACCTGCCATGTCTTTGCGGATACAAGAACAGCCCGTTTATTCCTAGCACCGTTGATATGCGTCTCGCTATGGAGCTTCCATCAAAGTGCAGCCTTACGCTCCCCCCTCATTGCTAAATGAGTTGATGACAAGTACGATGGAGTCAATATCCTTGTCGATCCGACCACCACCGATACACTGAATAAATATTTCTTCTAAAATAAGTGATCTTACAAAATGTGTTATATATTCATATTTCATGGTTTGCTCTTAAATGTGTTGTTTAGAGTCTCAGTGACTACATTGTCAGGGTTTCGTGGTATGAACACTATAACTACAATAATGTAATGTATTGTGTGATGTACATTATATTCAAGAGTTATATTTGGGGTTGCTTTTCTGATCTCATACGGGGATTGCTCAGAGCCTGCGACTCAACATTCAATAGTTCATCGACTTAAATTTTGCCCCTTCTAGGTGATCGGTCTACTTGCAACCTTATTACTTCTCATCGACATATTTTATTAAACCCGTTTTGCAAGATAAGGTTTTAACCATTGATGATTCGTCTAAATGGGAAAATTGATGAGTAACAATTTGATGAACAACTTACTTGGTAGCTGATATTTTCACTAAGCGCATGAAGTATAATCATTAATCGCATCGAACCACATGCATGAGACTTCCACGAAGCCCCCTAATGGTACAGATATCGAGTATTTCACTACGTAGAACCACTGCGAGACTTGTCATGCCTAAGTTTTGATGGTATATGATCGAAACATTGTATGGAAAATTTGTCTGAAAATTAATGTTGTATTATCATTTACATGTTGTTGGAGAATTTTATGTCGAAAAGAAACTTTCAGAATTCAACTATCTTATTTTTTTAATCAATCGATGTTCAAGAAAAAACTTAATTTAATCATTTGCACACTAAAATGAGCCATCAAATTAAAACCTAACCAAACAAAAAAAAGTACAAATTCGGTTGCCACTTGCACAAATTTACGGAAAAAGTAAAATAAAATTCTAACAAGAACTCCTTAGTTCATTGTTGTCCGCATATAACGTGTGCTAAGATATTATCGGCCGATGACAGCTGACAACAAGGACAATCGATGACTTGCTTAGGGTGTGCTGTTGCATTTCTGGTTTTGGGAAGAAATAGTTCATTTTCGCAAGTAAACGTTTCGCATAGCAAAATACGTCTGCACGACATGGGATCGACCGAAGCCGAGTGTGGACCACTATATATAAGAAAAATAAGTGTGCACAACATGGACCACAGGCTTCTCCAACTTGATTCCCAATCGTCCTTTTTCTTAGAGATGTTTTTTTAAGAAAAAAAAAACTAATTTAATCATTTGCACACTAAAATGAGCCATCAAATTAAAACCTAACGTAACGAAAAAAGTACAAATTCTGTAGCCACTTGCACATGTTTGCGAGCAACTCACAAAGTTTACTCACACAAAATAATATCTCACGTTTTTCAGTCACATAAATTTACGAATAATACCCATAAATGTAGATAGAAAGTCGAGGAGGGTTTCATCAAAAAGTCCCTTCCACCTATTCATCTATGCTCATTCAAATATGTAATTGCTTATTAGCACCAAACAATAAATGAATCAAAGTATTCAATAATAATAGTCTTAGGTGAACAAATCATGTCTAATTATACATTTATTTATTTAATCTTGTAAACCCATGCGGCCACTCTCGTGGGATTTTTTTTAATTATTATTTTTAATAATTAAATCCATTATCTTAGCGACAAATAAAAAAACATCCAAATTAATTGAAATCGTTAACCCAACCAGATTTCAATTTTAGTAAAGCAAGGTACAAACACAACTTTTAAAAAAAAAAAAAACTGCTTAGAGGATTCTTCCTGTGGTCGCCCGACAGTGAAAAGACGGAGTTGTTGAGTGTTTGACGAGATGGGCAAAGCTCGTCGTTGATCCGGTCGTGTTCAACCGACTACATTTCATGGGATAAAACGAAATCTTATGTTATCATTTACGTGTTGTTCGGGAATTTTACGCGGACAAGAAACTTTCAGAATTCAAATATCTTATTTTTTAAATAAATTCTCAACATTTTTCACGGGAACATGTGATTGCTTTGGACTTCTTCTTGTTGTCTTCGATTCGAGGAAAATTCTCAAACACTCAACTAGAGATTTCTTCGTATATAACAATGTAATTTAGTCATTTCATCTACAACGATAAGCTACGCCAGAATGGGACCGCAAATGATTTCTATGTTCATCATGTTTTCCTTGATTGGCTTCACCGATAGCTCTTCTTTGATCCCCCATGTCGTCCATGTTCAGATCCATAATGCTATTCCCGAGGTGAACCTCACTGTCCACTGTCGTTCCAAGGACGACGATCTTGGGGTCCATGTCCTTCCCCCACTGAATCTATACGAGTTCCGGTTCAGGCCGAACGTCTGGGGAACCACCGAGTTTTGTTGCTTGTTCATCTGGCCGAACGAGTCTCAGTTCTTCGAAATTTACGACGACGAGCGGGATTGCAGAAGGTGTACGCGTTGCACGTGGTGGATTAAGGGCGCCGGTCCTTGTTACGGCCCAAATGATAGTGAATGTACACCTTACCCTTGGACGATTTGAAAAGGGCGCGAAGGCTTATGTCAGCCATGTGTTGCGTCTGTACAAAACTAATATTAGATATAACTCAAAATTGTAATTCATGAAGAAATTAGTTTAGATACTCACCACTAAGCCTAACATGACGCCGGTATGCGATAAAAATGGTCGAGAGTAGTTCATGTACCATGCTCGATAGTCCGAACTATCCTCCTAATGTAGAGGGACTACGTGATGATATCTATTCGTCCACAAGGCAATGAAGTGACTGTGGATGTTTGCCCAATTATCCATCTGCTTTCCTCGCATGTCAATTCGGTGAAGGTTTTTATCAGTATCAGCATTCAGAGGCACCAATTGTTCTTCCCCAAATTGACGAATGACTTTATCAGGAAAGTGTCATTCGATAATGCTGGAGCAGATGAGAGGAATGCCAAACGACCTGAGAAATGACGCGTTAAAATATACACAAAAAATTTACACAATGAGTTAATAAAATTGTAGATACCTGCTCGAGGCTTTGTCTATCCAAAGCCTCTCTAATGACCGATAGTACATGTGTGGCGTGGTTTTCGTGTCAAGAGCAGGCATCCACTGAACTTGCCTACTCCGATGTCTAATGGGAGACAAGTGTGGGAACCTATCCTATGCCCATATCTGAAGCAATACTAGGCAACCGGCTACTTGCGATGCATTTTTCTGGGATGCTCTACATAACTGTCTATACAGCCACGCCAAGCATGCGGATCCCCAACTATAAGTACCAGCCCGCTCAAAATCCTCTAACAATGGCAACCACATTAGATGCATCAAATTATCGGGCTTATCTAGGAAGATCATGGCACCTATCAGTTGCAAGATGTACGCCCGAGTATGGATACGTACTAGGACCTCCGGTGCTTCTGGATGCAGCACATCGAAACGAGAGGACAACCAACTTTATTCCGAGATAAATAAAACATAAAGAAATTGAATATTACAATTCATTTATTTGGACAACTTCTTTGATTATGTTCTTCTCTTTTGCATAAACCACAAGTCAACTTAGTTTTGCGTTCTCTCACATCCATTTCATTATGGATGCGAGAAGATCGTGGTCTCCCTTTTGGTCGTGTCCTTTCAGTGTTTGGAACGACAGTTGGGAATGGATACTCACCCCAATCTTCTTTACAATCAAATGATGCCCATGTAGATGAGTATACGGCCTTTTGATTAGCCTAACTGTTAATATTGTGAACTCTATCGGACCCATCCACGTTCACAAAAGCGAAACAAGCAAAGGCGTGTGAATATGGTATCCAATAGGTTTGCCATTTCTTGCATAAACACTTCTTGTATCGTAGGAAGACGTTCTTTGTCTTATAATTCTCTCTAGCTCTTTGCCTTATAAAAGCCGACTTCCTTAAGCCAGCAAAAAACTGTCTGGCGTCGGAGCGCCTTACAAAGGCCGATTTTGCCACCTTAGATCAGGAATTTCGAAAGTAGCCACCTTATTTGACGAAACTATTATGAGAGGCCTAGCCGAGATCGCCATCGAACAGGGAATCAACAACGCCACGGGTTCGGCAGGGTTCGGCAGGGACCTTTTGTAGTCGACCGACCAGGCCCTAAAGGACTACCTCCAGGTCTGCGTGCAGTCGGGGTACTTTGTTGCACTGAAGAACCTCCGGGACGGGCAAGTGGACCTCCAGCAGTCCAAGTACGATGACATGGTGACGGTCTTTTTAAATGGAGCAAAGTCCCAGGTGAGAAGCTGTGACGTGGACCCGGTCATCAGCGGACAAACGAACCCGTTGGAGGAGAGGAACAGGGAGGTGAGGATCCTCCTCACTATGACGGTGATTACCGCCAACGAACTCCAAAGAGGGACTCCTGCTGCTGGCAATTAAGTTATGACACGCTTGTGTTATTAAACTACTGATATTTGTTGACCAGAAATTGAACACGTCCGACTTTGGGTTTGATAATGCGGTCGTCACCTAAGAAACGGGTGAATAGGAGAATTTCCTTCAAAGGAGGCGTTACAGTTTCAATTTAAGGTAGGTAGGTATTACTTTCGCCACTGATAGAGAGACAAAAAGATGGATAGAGAACTAACTTCCGGGGTTAATTTAATCTGACCACTCTTCATGTTAAACCGCTCCCATTTCTTCCACCAAAGATGCATCATCATTATCATGTTTTTCATCCAAAGACCCACGTCTTCTGAGCTTGAGACATTAAGTAACTAGACGACGACAGACACTACGAACCCGTAACTAGACATTACGGGTGGGCGCCCACACTGGGCGAAAAGCCACGTCCACTCTATCCCAGGCAAAAGAATTGAGCGAGCGCCGGGAATATTGAGACATGCCTTATACTGGTACTTGAGTCCAGCCCACACAAGTGGGTATCTGACCCACCTAGTATAATGTATTAAGATTTATTACACCAAATTAATTATTTCCTACTACATCTATAATGATTTTAGAAACTTAATTTCCATTTAGAAAGTAAACATTCTTTTCCTGTTACCTAGTACGAGGAGTTCATACGCCTCATTCATACGGCTATATTTAGGTAGTTTCGAAACTGGAATCATATTTCGTAATTTTTTTTCCAACTAAATGTAATTCTACAAACCTCAGAACTAAATGTAGACAAACGTGCAAGACGGCTCACTGACAAAGAGGTCTTGAGGTTGTTGACTCAACAATCCAGCGTGGAAGAATCATACATTCATTTCATTCATCCGAATCGATTCAAGACTAACATACCACCGAACACGACCAATGGAACAGAGAGCCATGAATTCATTTCCACCAATGATCTTTCCAGCCAAGCAGAATCCCTATATCCATCAAACTAGGCAAATAATATCCAAATATTTGGGACTATAGCACTTTGGTTTTGCTTTCTAAAGGACATTCTACTTTGTAGCTTCTAAAAGGGCAAGCAATTTTACCGGCAAACGCACACACAAACACACCCCAAGAACAAAGGGGCGAAACAAGGGACAACTACCCCTACAGGAAGTTGTTGCAGAGGGAACCGTTCATTTTCCCTTTTCCTTTTTATTATTTACATAAAGAATGGGGGAACCTGCAGTAAAACAAGGCAACCAATACCAATCATGTACAGACTGACCTGTGGGAGTGAGCACTCAGGCAGATAGCGAATATTAGAGGTGCTACGCGTTCTGCGGCTTAGTAAGCACAAAGGACAAAGCTAACCCCAGGAAGATTCCTACAAGCCCCACCACAAGAGCGGCCAAGATGGAGAAGCCATATGGTTTTCTTTGATACCTCTGCCTCTTCATCAATTCCTGTAAGATATGTGCAAATGAAATTCCTTTTCATTGAGAATCTTTCTGTATGAAAAAAAAAAGTCTAGAAAAGGATGAGCCTTACGATATCTTTCTCCAACAGCTGAACTTGTTGGATGGCCGTGTCTCTCTGGGTCTTCAGGCGCTGCAGAGCCCGGTCCTACAAGGTTAAAGAAGCAACACCAATGCTGGCTTAAGAAGCAGACTCCAACTTGACAAAAATATTGTCTAGAAATCATGGACAAGAAGTCTATTGACCTCGAGCTTGCATTATGTTTCTAGTCTTTGCCGATTCATTTCCAGGAAAAGTACCAATTTAGGCATTTTCAATAAGCACCATTCGAACGCCAGAAATTATGCCAATATTAAACATCGAAATCTAGAGTTTTCCTCTTATGCAAGATTCAGCAAACAACATACGCATCCCCTAAATACTAATCTGGTCAGAATGGCCTTTTGGAAAATTTATGCTCATAACATGCAGCCACATATCATTTTCAGTTTCAGTTACTGATTAAACAAACCATTTTCTGAACCTCGAGGCATGCTAACATTATTGCCCAAATAGTTTCGATCCGCAAAGGGATAAGCCGTTTGCAAAAGAGTAATAAAAGGTTTATGAGTCTCTTGATGCGACATCTCAGGTGCACATACCAGATTGACCAAGTCACTATCTGGACCATTGTCAACAGAGCCTGCCCTGTTATCACCAGGCGAGTCTTCTTCGGAGGGGGCAAAAATATACACGACCTTGAGCTTGATTTCTTCTACCACTCTTCCACTGTCTTTATTGAACTGAACATAACAACAAAGAAATTTCTCAAACCTGGTGAAGAAGATAATCTTCACAATCCCAAAGGCATGTGGTCAATAACAAGGACACTCACGAAATCTTGAGAGTTTTCTCCCAGCTCAGTATCAGGTGGCACTACAGTGCTTTGAAAGAGAAATTTGTCCCTGCATTGCATATCCGGGGGGTATTCGCTTTGTGCTTGCAGAGTCACTTTACACCAAAGTATGAAGCATTATTAATTAAATCATCCGTGGCGCATATGCTGACTGAATCCTCAGTAAAACAATTACAGTAAACTTATGTCACAAAGTGCAACTGGAAAGGATTTCTCAGGATGAGCAGTACCTCTAACAAAACATTCTTCCTGAGGTGGTATCACGCTGGAGTTAGGCCGCACGAAGTACTTCCTAGGAGAAGTTGTTTTGACCTGAACAGTGAACAGCTCTAAAGGTTTCAAATAGAATTTTCCAACAGTTTTCAAATAGAAATAGCCAACTCAATCTATGGAAGATAGTTACTCTTCTAGAACACGAAACAAGACAGCAGCATCGTTACCTTAAAAGCAACACGATGTTCCGTGTTGTTGACAACCTTCAGATCACAAAAGCTTTGCTTTTCCAGCTCAACTAGTAAGGACAGAAAAATTTCAAGAATTCAAATCAGTATAAAAATGCATTATTCACTAAGCCTGTAATCCCACAGAAAATATGAAGTCCAGGAAAATATGATCCATGTAGCGGAAATAAAAAGGTGGTCATACATGGGTTATGCATGAACATTTAAAGGTGAAACTGTTACCAAGTTTGTAACGGGATTGAGGTAGCACTTTATAACACTTTTTCGAGCACTCTTGGTTATTCCTCGCACCCCGATAGAGTGTTCATATCAGTAATTGTGAAAAGAACTACATATCTCAATCTATCCTTGAAATCCCCAAGTCTGCAGGCTTTGCGTTTGCACAAAGAATTAAACACTTTACAAACATACACCGAAAGTAACAACAACACGTGTCCAAACTCATCCGAACCAGAATTATTCCAGATCACCAACGCTTAAAAACTAAGCCGAATCAATCAATCCGCCACCCCTTTCCTTGCCATAATAATCCCAAACCCCCGACTCCTCATTCAAAACAAGCGTCAATTCACCACCAATCTCCTCTCAGCCTAATTCATCCATCCCCCCGAAAAACAACTCGATCACGGAACGAAGAACTGGACAGGAATCGATTCCCTCCTTACAGCTGAATCGGAGCTCGTCGGGATGGACGGAGATGAGCCGATCGACGACGCCGACAGCCGTTGGTTTTGCTGACGTCATTCGTAGTTCTCGGGCAGAGAGAGGGAGGGGGAGGGAGGGAGGGAGAGCCGATGATGTAATAATAATAATGAAATGGATTTGGGATTAGATCCGGGGGAGTTAACTAAAAAGTTACCTAGCTGCTGTACCTGGGAAGACACGCGTCCAATTATGAGCCGTTGGATCAATAACTACGATTACGTGTTAAGATTGATAGAAAAATAAGGCATGGTTGGGACAAAGCGTGCTGTGTAGGTTAAGGAATGAAAAAATCAACTTGGAAGGATGAAATTTCCTAACATCACAACAAATGATGTCAGTTTTTTCTTAGTTTTTTTTTTTTTTTTTGCTAATCCAAACACGAAATTTTAGGGTGAAGTGTGAGATTAAAGTAATTGATTTTTTATTTTGATGACAAATTCATTGTTCGGTACTACAAGATTTCACCTTGACAAGCTTATATACTTCAACATCGTGACTTAATAATATTTCATTTCAATTTAATTCTTGCATATTATGATAACTAAAGGTATCAAGATGATTTAAATTATTTTGGAGTTTTCAAACCATAAGATCTTACCGAATTATCGCTGTAAATTAGTTTGATATGCATTAAGATGCATTAAAACATAGGTCTTTGTAATCCTCCCCCCCCCCAAATTCCGACAAAACTACAGTCAGTCCGATCCCGTCTTCCTTAAACTCTTGCCGGGTTTGCATTGCGTGTCTCTTCCCTTCATGGCAACCGCAGCAGTCCCCCTCCCTCCTTCCGCCACGTGTCCTGACCACCCTCCCTCCCTCCCTCCATCATCCCCCGCCAACCTCGCCTCGTCCTACAACCTCTCATCTCGCCCTCCCCAACCCAACACGATGTAAATGCCTTGGTAAATATGATCATGATCTCCGGGGAATATTCCCTTTTCTGGTAATTTTTTTTTTCTTTTTCCGTTTCATGAATTGATTAGTTTCAGGGAAGAAGTTAGTGGGGAAGATGTCTGGAAATGGTGGGGTTTCATTACAACCTTCGGGTTTGGGCCAGAGGACGCCGGCCGGGATCGTGGTGATCAAGAGGATTCGCGGCGGAGAACTCAGCCTCACCGCCTACCGTTATGTCGTGCTACTCATCACCTTCATCGCCTATGCTTGTTACCATGCCTCCCGTAAGCCCAGCAGCATCGTCAAGAGCGTGCTTTACCCCGAGCCGTTGTCCCCTGCAGAGAAGGTGGGGGGTCGGTACCCGTGGCCGCTGTCGGCGGTGTTCATGAAGGAAGAGGTCAGGTTTGGGGATGATCCGGGGATGAATCGGCTTAGGGATAAGGGTTGGGCACCGTTTAACGGCCCTGACGGGACGTCAAAGCTCGGGGAGATTGACCTCGCGTTCCTCGCGTGTTATTCGATGGGGATGTACGTCGCGGGGCATTTGGGCGATCGGCTGGATCTTAGGATATTCCTCACGGTGGGGATGATCGGGAGTGGGATTTTCGTCGGTTTGTTCGGTGTGGGATACTTCTGGGAAGTGCACGCTTTCGGGTTCTTTTTGGTTACGCAGATGGTGGCTGGGCTTTTCCAGGCGACAGGGTGGCCGTCGGTGGTGGCGGTTGTCGGGAACTGGTTTGGGAAGAGGAAGAGGGGTTTGATCATGGGCATTTGGAATGCGCACACGTCAATCGGGAACATCAGTGGCTCCCTTCTAGCGGCTTGCGTTCTCGATTATGGCTGGGGATGGTCGTTCATCGTCCCTGGAGCTCTAATCGTGCTTGGTGGAGTACTTGTCTTCTTCTTCTTGCCAGCATACCCCGAGGACGTCGGCTTTCCTTGCGTGAACACCTTCAATAATGTGGCTGCCGAGACGCTTGCCCCGATAGATGAGGAAGCTCAAGTGCCAGCTGCATCGTCCGCTTCGACCGAGAGGAGAAGTGTCGGATTGATAGAAGCGTGTATGATCCCAGGTGTCATCCCGTTCGCATTGTGTCTGTTCTTCTCGAAGCTCGTGGCATATACGTTCCTGTACTGGTTGCCTTTCTATCTCAGCCAAACAGGTAACTTCCTCGAACGAAGCTTCAGTGTTTTTGCTGGTTCTTAATCACAGGCCAATAGTTTCTGCTGCTAATCTTCAATGTCGTCCCAATGTAATGTCAGAAATCGGCGGGGAGTACGTCTCCGTGAAATCTGCCGGGAACCTTTCGACGTTATTCGATGTCGGGGGCATATTCGGGGGGATTCTTGCAGGCTACGTATCTGACAAGCTCAATGCTCGTGCAACTACGGCAGCATCTTTCATGTACGCTGCAATCCCAGCCATGCTACTATACCGATCCTACGGAAGTATTTCACACCTGATCAACATCCTACTCATGATGGTTGCCGGACTCTTTGTAAATGGGCCTTATGCGCTAATCACGACGGCAGTTTCCGCAGATCTTGGTACTCACAGTTCTCTGAAAGGTGATTCTAGGGCTCTTGCCACGGTAACGGCAATAATTGACGGGACAGGGTCAGTCGGAGCGGCCCTCGGGCCTCTTCTCACCGGGTTCCTATCTAGAAAAGGTTGGGATAACGTGTTCATAATGTTGATGACATGCGCACTCGTGGCTGGTCTGCTTTTATCACGGTTGGTCGCTGCAGAGATCGCAGAGAGGACTAGCAGGCCGTTCGTGCGTCATATTAGGCAGCCACCCCTGCTAGGTAAGTGGTCGGCATTTCCTCGGATTCTGATTTTCGTTCGTTGCTCGCTCTAACTCCATGTTTTCCACAGAGCATATATCCGAACCACTCTTGAGCAACAAAACTTAAACGGGACAGCAGGGAACTGGACAGCAACAACGATTTTCTCTACAAGACGAGATGGGGAATTCCTGTCTGGTCGGGGTTAACAGGCAGGGTAGCGCTGGAGATGAGTCCAGGGAGCTCGTTTTTCAGTAATACGATCGGCCATGTACGTCGCTTTTATCACTTCGGCTTTTACAATATCTTCCTAGAGATAAGACTGCGAAACGATGTGCCAACACAATACAAGAATGTTGTTCGCTTACGAGGGATGTAGATTTCACCGGAAAGCCAAAGTTGTGGTTGTGTTCGATCAGCGTGTACCTGTTACTGGTTCGTTGAAATGTTTAGGACTTGGATTAATCCATCGCGAATCGGGGAGTCGGAGTTGGAAGATCTCACGAAAACACTAGCAAAATCCTCATATGGTCTAGTGTCAAATGAATAACTAAGAATCAAATCGATTTCGACAGCGGAGAGCTCAAGAGGAGAAGAACCAGAGGATGGCGAGGCAGAGGAGCACGAGGAGAGGGATGAGGTGGATGGCGTTCTCGGCGGATCGGGCACGGGACATCTCTTGCTCGGCCGCGTTGCTTGATGGATGGTAGGTAGGCAGGGAGAACGGTTGGGCGACTCGGGAGGATTCGCGAGTCCGTCGCATCTTGCCGGTGGAAGCAAAAGGGAGGGTGGAAGAGGGGATGTTACGCGGGGGTGGTCAACGGGGGATGGCGGAGGAAGAAAAGTAAATATGAATTTGCTTTCTTGGACGGGTTGGGGTTGGGGTGGAACGCGCTTTTTGTTATTGACTTCGTAATGCTCAGTTACCACGGTAAAAGATTTTAATTGTCCCAAATCAAATTAAAACAAAAATATTATTTAAATCAATTGAACGAAGAGGGACGTGGGACTTTTAAGTTTGCCCTTAATCGGTACAACCCTTTTCAACACCTTTCCTGATACTCGAAGTCAGATACAGGTCGGACGGACCACGTGGGCGAATATCTTATTAAAAATATCGAATCGGTTCAAATATTGAGCTAATCATATAAGTAGTTGCTATAAAAAAACTTGTTAAGCTATATATAATGAGTTGGGTTAGTGATATTTCTTTATCACAACAACATCACCCTTTCGATAAGATCGATAAGATCCATGGACTGGAAGTGCAGCAAACGGTGAATTTATACTTTTTTTTCGTTGAAAAAATATTTCACAAAATAAATCATTAACTCCGTATTCGGGTAACTACCATGCCATGTTTGAATGTTGAATGTCAGTCATGCAAATGTAAGAAACGGAACAATACGCTTGCCAAATGTTTGACAGACATTTATCAAGTGCTAACTTGATGGTTAGGCAAAACGATCCATAATATCCTTTTGCCTTGCCTTCAATGAGACCATCCCAAATTCTCCATCATGTCAATGCTAATCCCAATCAGACACACATAAAGAAAAGCACCTCTCATTTTGTCCGACCACTTCCCTTCCACCACTATCACCAACTCAACTTAAATATATCAAGAGTCAGGAACCCACCCATTGTGATCACAGCCACAGCACCACCCACAAACCCAAAACTATTCAAAATGTCATCTAATTGGACGACCATTTATCAATCAAGCCACACAAATATTATTCCCACTATCCTGACACCCAGCGATCCCTGCACACCAGGGAGGTTATAGGGCAAGGCCGAAAAGAATGGATGGTATCAGTTCAAAACATATGTGCAGAGAGCCAAGGGGAACGGAGTATATTTCAGTTTCACAATTCATCATAATCAGAACATTCTTACGATAAAAAGGAACAAGACTAGTTATTTTTTTACATGACATGTCATTAGAGAACAGGGTTCGGACAGAACATGCCTCCCAAGGGTCGTGCAAGTACACCCTTTCAAGTTGAGCAGCAGCCGGATTTTTGGTTCACGGGCTGACCCCTGATGTTCACGGTTGGGGGCCTCGCGTTGTTCACAGCCGGTTGGCTCGCCATCCTACAGATTTATCGGAAGTTGTCGCAAGGATTGTCGAGAAACTAAGTCCAAACAGAAAGATAAAAAAGAACCAGGGAGTAAGAATGACGCACCGGTTCTTGATGGAACCAGCCATGGCCATAAAAGCATGCTCCACATTCATGGAATCCTTTGCACTGGTCTCCATAAAAGGTATTCCAATCTCATCTGCAAATGCCTAAAATGACAGAATGCTGATCAGTCATAAGTAAACATATTAATCAGATATTCGATGGCTTGGTTAAATTTTTTTTACCTTGGCTGTCTCGGTGGAAACAACCTTCTGTGCAGTCAGGTCACATTTGTTCCCAACGAGCAACTTATTCACATTTTCACTTGCATAGCGGTCGATTTCACTCAACCATTGTTTTACATTGTCGAAGCTCTCCTGGTCAGTGACATCATAGACTACCTGACAACATTTAAGAAAGCGGCAAAAGAATTTTCAACAACAAGATTCAAACACTCCAAAAAAGAGTGAAAATTAAGTAAAAACTTACTATGATTCCATGAGCACCACGATAATAACTGCTGGTGATCGTTCTGAAACGTTCCTGGCCTGCCGTGTCCCACTGAAAGCTCGAGTATGAAAAAATGCATCAACATTATTTCAAGAAAAGAGCACAAAGCATTAGGCAATCCCGGATTGGCAACACTGCAGTTGAATGCCCCACAACAACAGACACTGGCACAATCCGCTATTTATTGACTCGGATTGAGGAACGTCCAACAGAAGCAACAAAGTAAAAAAAAAGGCAAGCCGGGGAAAGGAGGTTACTATTTGCAGTTTGATGGTTTTTCCATCCTGCTCAACTGTGCGGATTTTCTGCATCAGAATATGTTCTCATAATATTCAGTAATTACTAAAAATAGGGAGGAAGTAGGAAAAACAAATAATATCATGGGCATCAATACTTACAAAATCAACTCCAATGGTGCTGATGTAGCTCTCCAGGTAAGAGTCATCCTAGCATTAGAAAATCAACACAAATAATCTAAAGATTGGATTATGCTTTTAACTCCCAGAAAACATGGAAGGAAGAGAAACATTACGAGAACATAAAAACGCGATCTCCAGACCAGAGTGAAGACGAAGATTATTGTTAACTGAAATGGACACGGGCAATAATCGATTCTAAAACATCTTTAAGGGCATGATCCTATTGTCTACGCGCTCCCCTAAAAGAGAGATGATGAATTCACGAATACTTAAAAATGGGAAAACAGAAAATTGACGGCAGCCGACTTACTGCAAACCTCAGGAGGAGGCACGATTTCCCGACACCAGAGTCCCCGATGAGTAAAAGCTTGAACAAATAATCGCTGCAGGAAGGAAAGACAAGGGCAAAATATTAAGCCGCCCAATTTCATTCCATTCCACGATAAAAAGACCGCCCAGCCAGCCAACTAAAACACCTCGTCAGTAACATTCAGCCAGCTATGCCAAACGAACAAGAACGGTGATAATCCCACGCCTGTAGTTCCTAACAAGGACCAGATGGACAGACAGACACGAACGACTTTAATCGACCGGTTTGGAACCCCTTAGAAGAAATCAACGACCAAAACATCACATGCAGCTCCTTGGAAATCTACTCCGAAATCATTCCTATATTACCGTGCAGCGAGGATCCGATCCAACGCGAAAACCTAAATTTCAAAAGGGGAGAAAAGGAGTAGGGAAACAAAATCCCATCGCAACTAACGAAAATCGTCGACCAAAAGGAGGAATCGCGTCAAGGAAGGAGAACGAGAACGAAGAAGAATCGCGGAGGGCTGCTTACTATTCGGGATTCATGGCGGGTTGGTGGGTTGGGGTGTTGGGAATGGCGGAGGAAGCGGAGGGGTCACGGTCGTTGAAGAAGAAGAAGAAGAAGGAGAAGGAATGAGAGAGAGAAGTCGGAGACGCGGATGTTTACTTTATACTCATTTAAAAATATATATATAATAATAATAATTGTTATTAATTGGTCTAGACAAGGAAATCAATCATTGCTGACGTCATCACCTTCCCACATCAAAACGAATTATTTTTGAACAACAATTATTCCAATCTTAATAAACAAACTAATACAATATGGGAACGAAGGTCACTAATGATAATGAATGAATGCACCAGAAAAAGCATATTCATCAGCACCACCTGGGATTAGCAGAAAGCGGAGAGGCCACGACATTTTATAACTTAGTTGGGAAGACATGTAGCTTTTACATTACTCGTGGAGAGAGATGACCGTAACACTAGATGATATCGATGTTTAGGTATTACTACTATACATGTATGGGAAGCTGCCTTATGATACCACGTTTGAAAGAGAATTTTTTTTATAAGTAATAACTTGTAATCAATAAAAAATGCCTGTACAAAAATCATAGTGGTATACCTCTGAAAATCAAGCTAACACAAAAGCAATGTATACCACATATACGTGCCTAAAAATCAAAGTAAATCAATCTACGTCGCAATGACGCAACGTGGCAAGTGTCCGAGGAGGCAACAACCACTCATCAAGTCGTTGCTTGTTGCGCTCCATCCACAATATGAAATAATATGAACGAGAATTTTAGTACTATATCTCTTGATATTGACGATGAAACAATATGATTTTATAAAGGTCATATATATTACAGCTTCTAGAAGGCGTGATATGTCAGGATAAGTCTGGAAATTAAGTACGTGTGATGATTTTTCCTTTATAAGAAGATGATTTGGAGGCAACTGTTGGTTATAATTGAGGGGTGCTTGTCTTGTGTGGCTATATATATAGTTATGTATTGGGTCGACACGTGATGTTCGAGAAATTAACGGAGCAATCACGTTTATTCAGATTTGGACATGGGACAAATTCCCACTTATAACTCGGAGCACCACTAGCTTCACGATGGGATATTAATTTTGATATAACTAAGGTTTTTACTCATGTTATTTCTCAGTATCATATTTATTTTGACAAAAAAAAAAGCTCACACAAGTATTTTGATTTATTTTTCTGTTAGATCGTTCAAAATTTTGACACTGATGTTGTAGTTCGAGGGTGTGGAGTGTTGGTATAAGTCGTCGCTATGAGAAAGTAACGATTTCAACTGTGTATTTCGCTTAAATTATTCTATGCTCCTTCTTTAACTCAATTTTTTTTTTTTACTAAGAGTATTTGAGTGCAAAACTCTCCGAAAGAAGTTTTGGAGATGAGAAAACATTTTCTCTATTACTGTGTATAAAAAAAAAAAGAAGTTTCTTTGTCTTATATGTAATAACTTATCTAGAAAAATACACGCAGTTACGCCATCACGATCAACTATCACCTGGACTTTGCAACTTCTTTTGTCCAAGCCATAATTCCAGGTTCTTCTCTCCTTCCACTTCCGGGTAATCTCTCTGTACATCACGAGATTCCTGATGGGTGGGCCTGGGGATGTTGGGCTGAACTGGGGTTAACGTTGGAATAAAGGAATTTGTTGAAGCGATGAGATGTCGATGGAGACCAAGACTTGTTGAGATTTTGGACAAACACATCTGTTCGTCGTCGGGACAGTTGAACTCGCCCCACTTGGGTCCGAAACGATGGGTTTATTTGAAAAATTCAGATTCTAACACGAAACAAAACGGATGTCAGAAGACAACGACGAGAGCAACCCCCATCAATAATAGACCACTTTCTCTCCCTCTCTCTCACACACCGCCATTAACTTGGCCATCCTCTAGATGAATTCCTAAATTATACATACAAAACTTAAACCCAACCTGCCAAAATTAAATAGATGGAGAAAGAAAAACCAAGACCAAAGGGTTTGTTCTTCCCTTCGTAGTATGGAAGATTTTTGGTTCTTCAAACAGGAAGAAAGGGGTGCCTCTAAACTGGATCACAGGTGATGCAGTGTGCGACTAAGACGGTACAAAAGCGAGAGAGCCGAGCAAGAGTAAGACCTCACTGCTTACCGCCGAGGGTGGGGAACTGCCCGGGGTCCTCGATCGAGGGAGCAGCCACGTTGTTATAAGTAACCCCGCCAGTGTAACCACCCCTCGTGCCACGGCCACGGCCTCGCCCACGCCCACCAGGGCTGTAGTACCTCTCCCCATCAGCAGGCTTCAGGAACTCATTTATGCTAACAGCCTGACAAGGAAATGAAAAGAGACTTGGCAGAACACTCCAGCAACAGCTAATTGTGAGGAAAAAAAGGAAATGGTATCTTTCGAATACCTTCTTCTTATCGTCCTTCTCCGCCGCATCCCGGCGCTTGTCCTTTTCAGATCCCTAACAAAAGCAAGCATGATGAACTAGCTTCGGACATGATCTTGAAACGCCATCACAGCATAGAGAGGATAAAAAATCTCACCAGTTTGATGAAGACCTCATCATTGTCCTTCTTGTTTGACAGCAGCTGCATAGACTTGAATTCTTTGTCCAAATCCACCTTTCTCTCCTGGGCTTTCTCAGCCTGCAAAACCTTCCTTTTCTCTTCAAGCACTTTCTGATACTCTTCCAAGGTCATTTCCTGGTAATAGCAAAATAAACAACTAAGTTAGAGAAATCTATTAAGGAAAGAAAAGCAGTCAATGGTCATAAGTGACTCTATCAAAAACACAAAGCAACTGAGACCTTTGTCCATCATAACAGAATGGCACCAGACCAGTGACTCAAAGTAAAGACTGCAACCACAACTGGGTCATAAGACTATGGCCTCATGTTAGCTCAGAAGAGAGAAACCCACATGCATCAGAAAAGGTGCCTGGCAAACGACCTACCTTGTCTTCAGGCTCCTTCTCTTCTGGTTCCTTTTCAGGTGCATCCTTAGCAGCATCAGCAGACTCTTCCCCAGCTATGGGCTTCTCGGAAGAGACATTCTTCACTGCCTCTTCAGTCTCACTGTTCAAGATGCAGATAGAGTTTAAAAACAAGTAGGTGATAAATAACATCATTAATACAATATGTAGCCATTAAGAAAGGAAAAAAAACTTACGGAGCAATTTCATCGTCAGGAGTACCCCAGTTACCACGTCCAGCACCGTCACGCTTAATCTCACTCCTATGTGGAAGGATAAAATATAAGAATGACCATCATTTATTGGAGAAGTAATAATTATAACATGACATAAAATGTCCTCGTCGCGATACTAACCCTCGCCCAGTTCCACTGCGACGCTCAAATACCCTTCGGGGGCGTTCACCCTCACCAGCTTCTCCATTACTGAAACCTCCACGGCGTTCACCCCGGAAAGGACCACGTGGACCACCACGCCTTTCAAAGGATCTTCCAGAGTTACCGTCATCAGAGGGCTTGTAGCCTCCAGAATATCCATTGGTGTTGGAAAAGGCATTCTCAGTGTTCCCACCATCACGATCAAAACCACGACCAGCATCGCGATCAAAACCACGACCAGCATCGCGTTCAAAACCACGGCCACCACCACCACGTCCACGACCAAATCCACGCCCTCCACCTCGGCCTTCGCCACGTCCTCCATCATTCCTTGCCTCCCTCACTGAAAACAAGATTCAGAAATCAAATGATTTCCTAATGTAAACTCCCATAAGCAAGCTTCAGAAAAATCACCGCATATTCTCAATTACAGAATCCATCCAAAACAGCTTCCATAAGAACGATGGACAGACTCACAGTTTCAATCCACACAAGAGCAATCAACAAAGACCAGATTACATAACATGAGAAAATAAACTATTCCAGTCCCCACATATAAGAAAATTAACCGAACATGCAGCTCGACCATAAAAACCCAACAATCATTTCTTGAAAACAAACCCCTGTAATCAGACGGAATTTATGAGGCTCAAATAAATATATACCGAAGCAAAAAAAATGAGTCCCAGGCAAAGCTTTAAGTACTACAATATACAAACAAATCGCTGAGCAGTCTTCATCTTGAGTGTTTCGAAGCAAACAGCGGCAACTATCAGAAATCACATCGTTATCAAACATCTCCACCAAAAATATCACCATAACGCACAGAAACTACTCCGGTGGCAAGCGCAAGCAAGCCGGTGTACAAAAAACCTCACCAGCTTGTGCGGGAGGAAGTGGCTTGGAAGGCAGCTTAGCCGGCTGACCCTGGGCCGCGGCCTGAGCGGGAGCAGGGGACTTCTTCGGCTTGGAAGCCGGAAGGAGCTGAGCCTGAGCCTGAGCGGCGGCGATGAGCAGGCTGGGATCGTCTCCATCGTCGGCTCCGAGCAAGTCGAACGGGTTAGCCGTCGCCATCGCTCCCTTTTCGCTTATGCTGACTTCCAACCCAACGAATCACCCCCGAATGAAAGCCCTAACTAGGTTGCTCACAAGTCACAAGCGTAACCGTATTTCCGCCATCGGATTGCTTGGGAGGGAGGGAGAAGAGAAAAACCCTAGAGAGATGCGGCGGATAAAAGACGGCGGCGCTACTGCGAAGTCGGAAGAAATGTTTCTCTCTTTCGATGGGGTTAAAAACCCTAGCCAGGTGGGGGTGTAGGGATCTGCTGCGTGCAGGCCCACCGGTGGGATGGGCCTCTGTCAAGGCTGCCATCGATTTTGGGCCGTTGGATGAGCTTTGACCTTTGGGATTATCTTGGACCGCTAAGTTTGAATTACTAAAATGTCCTTGATTGTGTTGTGCCAAACTTCATTTAGATTAATTTAATGTAATTATTGATGCATGTAAAAACACGTTCATTAATGAAGTAATTTAATTAATTGAATGCTTAATTTTCTTTTAGGTCTTAAGGATTATATTATTACTGAACAAGAATGTTCCTAGTCCTAGGTAGCGTTGCCGATGATGTCGTCCCGCTCCGAGCTCCTTCGAACTCGAGACCTCCCGTTGCCATCGCGTTGCTTGTGTATAATCTCTTCACGTTTGACCTCTGCTCGTTGATGAGCTTCGCGAGGCTCCGCTTGGCATTCGAACGGAACGGGCAGTTCGACGACAGGAACCCGTCCACAAGGTGTAAGTATGCCTCGAGGTCGTGGCAGCACACGGCGTCTGCGTCGGGCCTCAGGTACGGGGACATCCTCGTGTCGACCCGGAGCTCCGTCCCCACGTGGGAGTAACCGTCCCACGGCGTCGTCACCTCGATCCTTGCGAGCTTGCGGAGTTGCTGCTTCGTTGATTCGTTGAGGGAGATCCCCGCCGGGACTTTTGTGATGATGTCCTGGTTGTTGACGATCCGGAGGACTTTGACGTTCTTTGATTTGATTCGGTCGCCGAAAGACCTGTTCCCGACTTTCGGTCCCCCGAAGGAGAACACCGCCACGGGCGGTGGCTGCGTAATGGAGGTGCTGCCGGACACGAGGACAGTGCTAAGCTCATCGGCAACTAGGAGTGCGAGGGCCGCCCCAAGGCTGTGGCCTGTCACCGTAATGCTCAGAGTCTCGTTTTTGTACGTCTCGATGAGGTCCTTTACTTCTCGAACGATCGACTCGGACAAGCTCGGGATGTGTACTCCGTTCGTTTTGTACAGGCTTAGGAACCCGCATTCGACCTTTGGTTTGCCGTGCGAGGTCAAGGCCTCATCGTCAGAAACCGGGACAAGATTGGCACGAAGATTCTCTGCCCATTCTAGGCATGTTGAGGTTCCCCGCAGGGCGATGACAATATCCCTCCGTCCCATCCGCTGGATCTCCCGTCGATCATCGCACACTGCCACGTACCCAATCCGGCTCGACCTCTGGGTAAGCCAGCCAAGGTCCGGCGCCACGTCATCCACCCATCCAGGCAGCCCAACGGACGACGTCGCATACAAATTCCTCGTCACCCTGTACGTCCTGTCGACCGATGCCACATGACAAGCCGACGACGTAGACGTCTCCATTCCCTCTTCCTCCCCGGTCCACGTGGCAGGGCTCGAGTGGAACGCGTGGTAGGCGGCCTGCACGAACTCCCCATACCTAACAACCTCCCTCCGGAGGTTCTCGTCCAAGGGGTCAAGCATCCCGGCCCAGTCATCGCGCCCATGGTACTCCCTCCACCGTCCACCGAGCCCGTTCCTCGGGGAATACTCGTTTGTCGTCGAAAGGAGCTGCTGAAAACAATTCCCACCACCTTCGACCGTCTCCTCCACCTCGGCAGAACCGTCCTTCCAAATCCTTGCGAAATTCAACCCTCCGAACAGCCCCCTGCCCTTCTTCTCCTCATCGACTGGGAATTCCCTGACCTCCTCTGAGCTCGGGCTCTGCCTCTTCCCAAGCAATCTATCGAGGTTGGACAGGTGCAACCTCGCCGAGTCGCCCGACCCGACGTTAGCATCGTCGAGGACGGCGGACAGGGACACGACCTTGGGGTTAGGAGGGGTGAGGGGCTTGAGGGGGGACATCCGGCTTTTGAAGGTGGCGCGTTTGGTCTGAAGATGATGAGTTGGGCTAAGGTAAAGGCTGTTAGAAGGGAGTTTGGGATTTAATGTCGGCATGATTTGTAACTGGGGGGGAATCAAAAGAAAATCAAAGTGGGATTGAAGAGCATTTCTTCACAATTTATATAGAGAGGGAATTGCATGGGAATGCGATTGCTTGTTAGTTTGCTAATTAATGAAGAAATAAACCGGTTTTCCGCATCATATAGGCTTTCATTAAAATGATACAAACAGAGATTTTGTTACAACATAAATTAGCGGCGAAAATATTTTGAATTCAAAAGTTTTAAAATTTCTTAAGAAATTACCTAAATCGGTTCTAAAGATCGATTTTGTTCATTAAGGAAATTGTATCGATTTTTTTTGAAAAAATGGGGAAATCAACGTATAAAAATTGATTTTTTATTTAGAAAAAATTAAGGAAATTAGTGTTTGAATCCCGATTTTAATTTCATAAAAGAATTTTGATGTTTTAAATACCGATTCTTACAATTTTGTATGCCAAAATTCACGTTTAAAATATTAATTTTTTAAAAAGACAAAATCGATGAAACAGAAATATATTCAAAACTGTGACTTAATATACCTCGATATAAATAAATGGGTCGGGACCAATCTCATCATAACTAAAAATGACTGTAAAAAATTAGATAGCTTTCACTATCATGAAGATTGATGAGAGGGGTAGGAAAGAATGTAAAACAAAAGGAGAGAAAAGATTAGAAAGGAAATTTGATGATGTGGAAAAGGGGTCGGAGGCTGCAACCAAAGAATAAAATAAACCATGATTCTTTTGACTTTTTCCATATTTTACCTTTCTCATTTCCAAATGTTTTCCCTAACAAAAAACTATTGGTTCATTCAATCGTTAACACTTGTTAAATATTTTATGCGTGTGTTTATATTTACGGACCTTTTTTGAATTGGGAAATGGGTCCCCTTTTATTCCTTTTGCATTTGCTTGAGCAAGAGGATATGTCTCCATGGAAAAGGACTTGGACTTTTACCTATATCGAAATATATAAATACCCTCGACCCTTGACTATTATAGAAGAAATTTACAAATAAAATAAACACCCAATTTCACCCTTTATCCCAATATTTACGATTCTACTCAACTACACGTACAATTAATCCATCTCAATTACATTGAACCGCGACACACGTCCATAAAAGGTTTGTATGAAAGGAAAAAAAAAAAGAAAATATAGGAACTTAAGTTGGATTGATTTGACTAATCCACTCTCCATAGATGATCACTTGACTAAAAGGGTCCGAAATCACTCTGTTAATCAGACAGACAAAAAAGAAAACATGGAAGCTAAAGAGATCGCTCTTATTCAAGATTAAGGAGGGGGTGTTTTTAGGAAGCAGGTAGGAAACTCACATCGCCACCGACTATTTGACTAGTTCGAGGGGGTTTATCTGTACAAAAACTTTACTTGGTTCTTTTTGGTCTTTCCCCTGTATGGATTACAGCTGCCTTTTTGTTTTTCTTCTATCATTTTTCCAAAAGCAGACACCAAATTATGACCGGAATTCGAGAATTATAAACCCTCTGACGTCATGGAAATAGTATAAGTCGGTAGTGTAGTCCAAGTTAAAGAGAAATTTCAGGAAATGGTTTCAAGGAGTCTTTGTTTATTACATCATTTGGGAGAATGTGCAGATGAATACATTATCCGCATGGACTGGACAAAATAAATTGAGGATGGGGAAAAAGGGTTTGGAGATTGTTGTTGTTAAGATGAGATATTTCTTTTAAGGGTTTCTTAAAATAGCATGGAAGAAAGATGAGATATTCACTAGAGAGATTTCAGTTCGAATCTTAATAGTCGCGAATAACAGTCCGTGGATTTTGCTCGAACAATCCTTTGAAATGGGTTTGAGTTATAAAAGAATTGCTAGTGTGTATTAATGTTGATCAACTTACGTGTGCGGTTGGGGGGATTATTAGTTTGGTCAAAGCTGTTTAGGCAGAAAATCTGCCACATAATCCGTATTAATTATGTCTTTGTCTCTTACCTATACGAATGAGTTTAATCAAGTGATGGGGACGATACAAATCCCCATTCACTCCAACAATCCATGTAATTAACCTAATTATAAACCCCTAAAATGATTTAACTAAGTTGACTTAAAGTTATGGCTCGTACTCCTTCACTACTCACTTGCTTTTACCAAATCATGTTTGACAATATCTTAGTTGGGTCAATGTTAATAGGTGGTACCTGAGTATGGAAAAGCAAGCAAACGAACGAAAGGAAAGTCGTCTCGTCCACCGACACCACTTTGGGACCAAAATATCGATCGCACCATAATAAAATTATCATTGTCATTGTTATTGACCCCTCCCAAAAAGCTTTTCCCCACTAGATTTGTGGGCGGCGGGGTGGGACTTGGGCTATATTTCATGTCGGCTATATTTATTTAGATCTGTGTTCATATGCATTCTGGGATGGTATATGATGTGTTTTTGTATGGATTCCAATCAGTCCAAGGACTAGTTTTAATTCGATAATTGTTGGATCGAGGGTGAGGGTTAGATGCCATGTTGTTTGCATTTTCGAAGTAATATGCCGCGGCCGATGATCCTCGGCGCGACGAGGCGAACGATCAAACGAGATGAATCGCCACTGCTCAGTTGTAGCATCCATAACATTCGGCTTAGATCAAAATGATTGTTCCGAATTGTCTAAACTTTCATAGGGATGTGGACTTTGTAGGAATCGGGGTCGGTAGGTGTTGGTGTCAACTCGAATTATTGTTAGTTGTCCAAATATGTTGGGGCCTGGTGTCTGTGTACCAACTTGACTTTTTATTACACCCCTTAATCCCTAAAAAAAGAAAATGAATCATATGGTCAAGAGATCACTCGGACATACTAGACTTTTGTCCCGATCATCACGAATGCCACCAATCGAAAGACACCCCAAGACATAGCAAAAAAGTCTCAATTGTCAGATTGCGTGGTTCACGAGTTTAGAGAAAATAATCGAAGAGGGCATGTCGTGGACAAACACATGATCACGAAAATTTTCGGCATTATATTATATTCTTACACGTGATCCGTACGTGTAACATTTTGCGGGTTGTGAGTCAAAAATATTATTACGTGTTAATACAACCTCGCTGGCCATGTGACGGTGCCTTAGTTTGGAGATCGCGTTGCGTAGCGCCGTATCCCGGTAAGTGGACTGGCTAGTTGACCTCCCGGGGACGATTAACGTAAACGAGTCGCGACCCGAGTCGAATAGAGATATTTTAGACTGTCCTAACACGAACACTGAGTGACGATCGAATATCGGGAATCCTCAACGTTCACGTCATGAGAACATGAGAAGAGGGAAGGAAGTTTGGCCAAATTAGGGGACGAGTGAAAGACAGCGAAACACGAATCGGCGTTGACAAAATTTCGTTTCGTTTTGTTTCCCAAATAGTTTTCAGACACGCAACGCTGAGGTTTTTCGTTTGTCCGAAAACTAAGACGTCGGGGAGCGAAATTGAAGTCAAAGATTTGGTGGGGCTTTATGACACAACGTAAAAGCTTTGGTATTTTTGGCGAAATTAAAATTCAGAATCGACAGTATTCTTAAGGCATGTAAATAATTTCTTTTTAAATAATCATAGGCCAAAGATTGTTTCATTTTTTCGTAATGTACTAATTAAATATTTCCATCCACCTATATCGTGCAAAAAACTAATGTGTTTTGGTCTGACATTTAGCTTTTGGCAATGCGACGATTGACTTTTTCTTTTGTGTGCGACATTCATGTGGTCGGTAATGTTGACATGGGCGTGGCAATCCCGAGGAATTCAATATAAGCCCTCGGGAGTCGCTCTCCGGCCGCATCTCGACCCGCCGATTTCGTCCACACACAAGCGACCGGACGGACCGCGCAACCCGTTTTATTATGACGGTTAGCTCGTCCCTCCAGTTAGGTGGTCTGAATTAGGGTGGTATAGTTATACTTAATCACTTACCAAGCTTGCATGTATGGACGCTAAGCAAGCATTGAGAGTGCAAAATAGAATGTTTCGTAGTAATAAAAGCAAGATAGGGCGAATCTAAAAGCCACAAAGCCCAAGTTTGTCTGAAAAGTCAATAAAACTCGTAAATAACGAGTTCCGGTCAAGTAGTGATCGAACCGTACCCTTTCTCACTTTGATAAATGTTAGATTACGATGATGATGCAAGTTCCTAAGTTTGACCCGAATATCTTCATTCTTTCTTCCTTTTAATTTTCTCTAATGTTTGAAAATTCATTCTCTTTTATTGTTCAAATAAAGGTTTAGCTTTTTCATTGCATGCCAAACTTCAAAAGCAGGCTAAAGACACATTCCCACCACAACTTTATGATTTTACCAGTTCATGCGTCAGTTCTAATCGCAATTGGTGTCTTCTTCTTCCTCTGCTTCTTGTTCTTCTGCCTCCGATTCTTTCCTCGCGATCTTTCCAGGAAACTACGCATGACTTCCTTGTACGCGTTTCGTTGTAAAATATGCTTTCGTCGTCAGCGATGAGCAAAAAGCAGATGTGCTGGGATGACGCATCGGCGTTCTCGTCGTGCAGACAAGCGGGCGGGAAATGGATTCGACTGAACGTACACGAAACGTTCAAAGACAACGACGCCGTTAGACTTTCCAGAATATAACATTAACATTTAGAAGTAGCACCCCAAAATACAGAAGGCATTGAGTTTTGTATCGAACCAAAGTCAAATTCCACCTACCAAACATTCTTTTCAGTGTAGGTGGAATATATGTCAAAAAAGGAATGGAATTGTTGGTGAAGTGTTTGGTATTCGGGCGGCAAGTGCGTATCTCTTTGTAAAACGTAAGTAGACCATCGAAAGGATACGTGACCCGTAAGAATACTCCATATATCGCGCTACGTCGCGTAGACATACTGCCTGCCTGTTACGAGCAAACGTGACGTACTTCGCGGCTAGGATCCCATGGTTCGGCGGCGGGTAATTTAAAAGTAAAGGTCATGGCTTTTGACTCTCTTTCACGGGGGAGAATTCATTGCGTAAGATTTTGGGCATCGGCTAAGCAGCCCCTGGTGCTTTGCATCTTGAACAGTCTGACTGTTCCGACGCGGTCAATGACTGACCGGTCGACTGTCGACAAGGCCACCCACCCGCGATCGAACTCTTCAACCCCCTCAATGGCTCGAGCCAAACTGAGCCACCAGCCAAAGTTACGCCGAGACGTGCTTACGTGGGCATCCGGGCACAGGCTCATCCGAAACAAGCAGGCCCTGGTCGTGGCGGTGACCGATCCAGATTGCGTGCAATTTGTGCAGATTAGGTAGGTCTCACCTTTCTTGGCATGGCCGCTAAAACTTTGCTCCCCCGCTTTTTTCCAGCTTGTCATAATCCATTCGTCATAAAAGCTAAAGTGTGGAATGGCCGACCTTTTTATAAAAGCTTAGTACTTCCCTAACCTTTTTCTAGAAGGCATAGAACTAAACCTTAGAAAGATAATTAAAAAAAAAACAAAATAAAAGTTCAAAAAGAGGAAGTTGTTGCAAATTTCATTTTTATGGGCAAACTATAAAGCAACCCAAAAGAAAAAAAATTAATAATAAGTACAAGAGGAAAATTATTCCTGTGGATAATAGTTTTTTTTTAAGTAAGTACATATAGGTGGGACCTGTATGCACATGTTACGAAAATGAGAGGATCAAATCGTAATTTCATTATTGTGATAAACTAAAGAAACAGTAAACAGGTAGAAAAAAAGAAGGAAGCATTAGCTGCGGCGTCGGTACGCTCGCCGTCGTCATCCCATCGAAGCCGGACAAGCTTCCCTCGTACGACACCGGCCGACCGGACGGCACTGCTGTGGAAGGATTCACTCGTCGTCTTCTTCGGCCTCCGATGCTGGTAAGGCAGCGCTCGCCTTCCGATCGTAGTTCGATTGACGGGTTCCTGCTAGTTGGATTGGCGGAGTGATTCGTAGGGTTAAAATTAGGGAGAATTATATTGTTGTTCTGGCGTTAGGTTTTGGTTCCTGTGGCCTTTTGGTGAGCCAATCGTGATCGCATAAGCGGACGTGAGGAGAAAAAATAGCCCTTTTGATTGCGGTATTTTTAACTTGTGCATGGGTTGATTGAGCTGTTTTCTTGGAGTGGTTTGTCGAGTGATAATTCCTCAGTGATTTCAGTTTTTAATGAAAATGGAGATCAATGTTAAAAGGAAGCGAATGTTTCTGAGAACTATGGATGGCACAGTTTTCTCCTAGTATAGCATTGACAGCGGACATAGTTGATTTTTTTATTTATCAAATCATAGTCATTGCAAAGCTTTTTGTAAATTTTTTTGTTGCTTGCAATGAATTAAAATTCACCTGGATCATGAATTATCTGCTGTGAGCGGGTAACAGAGTTGTTGATCTTTTCCCCATCATTATTAGACATGCAAATGGTTGGTTAATATGCAAGAAGACTGTGATTAATCTGAAGAAAGGCCATTAAAGCATGCCACATGCTTTTATCTTGTCTGTATGTGATACTGCATGAGATGTGGTGAGGCATGTAATTTAGACATAGACTTCTCCCTGATTCAGAATTGACTGGAGAATGTCAGGTTTAACGAAGCAGATAATTGGTTGCAATCGAGAACAATGTGCTACCAGAACTCTTGGCATGCTGTTGAGGACATCAATACAGCAGAGGAGAGCCTTCTCATATATTGCAAACCAGTTGAACTCTACAATATCATATATCGCCGATCTCAGCACAATGTAAGATGTCGCGATAGGGGTGTTTCTTTCGGATATTGCACTCTGAGAAATAAAAGCAGAAGGGATGAGGAAATATTAGAAGTATGTAGAAAAAAAATGAATAGAGACATTTGTTTCTCCTTGTGTGGATAATGCCACTGTTCTTTTGGCAGCCTGAATTTCTTCAACAAAGTCAATTAACCTAATCATTTTCTTTGCAGCCGTCCTTCTTGAGACGATGTTTGCAATTCAAACGACAAGCTCGGCGTAGACAGAGGTTGAACTGTCATCTCTTTCCTTAACTGATTACTCTAGTGGAACTATTTTCTTCTATCCCTTTGCTTTGTTTAATATTTTCCCTCCATATAAGCTATACACTGGAACATTCTCATCCTTTCTATACTCAAATTTAAGCTCTTCCAGTTTGGGAAACATCTGAAATAGTTGGGTTTCAGGTTCAGGGATGGAATTGTTATTTTCAACTATAGGGATCACGACAATGTGCAGAGAAAGGTTGAAGGTACCATTAATTTTGTTAAGGAATGGTGAACCGATGGTTATTGTCTCCATCACTTAAATTAGCTGCACGAACTATTTTTATATGCTACCTGCAGTGGTCTGGGTTGGCCAAATTTATAGGAAGTGCGTCCTTGGAAAACAAGTTGACTTAGATTATGCAGTAGGAGAATATTTTGTTGAAACATTATCTAATTCTGTTTGAGGCGCACTTTACAGGGGTCTCGTTATCTTGATGAGTAATTGTAGTCATGTGGCTATTTGTTTTTTATAAGCAATTATATGGGCAGCATTTTTGTCTGGGTTGGATTATCACAGATTAAGATAGAGCGAATGATAGCAATTGTGCCTTTTGTTTTTTTCAATTTATAGTAGTGATTTGACAGATCCTCGTCGTGAATGATAAACTTGTGCCTTTTACATATCAGTGGACTAATGAAAGGGTGTGTGAGAATGATGAAGAAAATAGTGTGATGCTGGCTTGTGCCCTTGAGATAGAACTTTATACTTCAACCCAGAAGCCCTTTTTTTTTGGGAGACAACTTTTAACCTTTCTTTAAGACCCAAAATTGTTATCTAATCAAAGAATTTTTTACAAGGAGCAGCATTGAGAGTATCTTTCTGAAAGACATCTACAGAAATATTATACCTCCTTTTTCCCTGTACCTTACATCCTCTTCTGTAATTGTTTTGGGATGTGCAGTGACTGGAGATTATTCTTGCCCTTTTTGCCTCATGCAGTGCGCAAGCTTTAAGGTGATTATTCTCCCACATGCAACTTGATTCCATTAACTTTCTCATATTTTTGCCAGAATCTTTTCTCAGGAAACAACTTTCTTGTTAATTGTGATATTATCAAATAGCGATAAATCACATTTTCTTAATCACCATTGCTTTGTCCATTGGGTTTCATTCACCAGCACCGTCGTTGCCTCTGCTGTTGGTTGATAGAGAGATCTGTTACCACTTAATAGTTTAGCTTACTTGTCCATATTTGGCTTATCATGCAGGTCTAGTATTTTTCCTCCAAAAGTGAATAATCAATAAGACTTCCAGAAATGTCATCTCTTCAAGTTCTCTAGTCTTGATGTTGTTTTGCATATGATTATCCTTTTGGAATTAGATTAATCGGATAACGTAACCTTACAATATAATCAATGTTCATTCCCAACATTGACCCGTGTCTCTAATTGCAGGGTCTACGGTTACATTTGAACGCATCTCACGACTTCTTCAACTTCGAGTTTTGGGTGGGTAATTGGACTATTCAGATAGTGTGAGTTCTTTTGCGTCTGTTATATGTACTTCCCTGCTATCGAAATCTGATTTTATAGGTCGTTGAAGAGTATCAGGCTGTTAATGTTTCCGTAAAAGTCGAGATGTTGCGACCTGAGGTTCGGAATCTTATATATCTTTTGGCCTAAATTGCTTTCTGTGAGGACTGAGCCCCGCCATGCCTCAGTAATGTACTAAGCTATCTTAGTCTTTTGGCTGAGTATTATGAATTGTCCGGTATGCAGGCTGTAAGGGATTTAAAAGACCTCAAAATACAAACTTACTTCTTCTGGTAAACTCATCTCCTCAGGCTGTGAAATTTTTTGTTTTTCCCATTTATAGAATATGTTGCCTCTGAAGCAGAACCTAACAATGTTATGGACAGTTCAAAGCCACGAAGGCGTCACCCAAGGACTCCCATTCAAGATAAAAGTCATGTCCATGTAGAGTACTTGGAGCTCCCATCGAGATTCTGTGTCGATGGTATGGACTGATTTCATGATAGTGTTGTGATCAAATTGTTTGCTGATTCCAAATACTTTTTTAAAAGTTATTTTGCATGCCTGGAGACCGGTGTCCACTTGCCTGTAAGTTTTTTATTGTGCTCACGGTTATGGCTTGAGCTAGTTTTAGGTTTCTACATCCACGACTGTTTTTTTTTGTCATTTACAATCATATATTTGGATAACGTTTATTTTTCTTGAAATTTTTACTTCACCTCAAGCCTAATTATAGAAAGAAGATGGGGCTTCATTCCTCTGTTGTCCCTTGTCATATGTGGGGTTCTAACTGCATACTTTTCAGATGCTAAAAATATTTACAGAAGTGAACAAAGTATACGGGCATGTTAGAATTTGTCTGGTGTTGCTCAATATTGATGAATGAATTCCTTTGCAGCGCATCTTCCTTGACAAGCTTGCGTGTAACTTTCCAATTTGGGCAGGTGAGAAAGCTGATAAAGCATCATATGGCCTCAAAGCCTTGAAGAATGGAGCGGAAAGCTTCTTACCCGACTACCCCGTGACGACAGATTGTTTAGAGAATGTTGCTTCCAACTCTTCGGTTTCGGGGGCATCGATTGCTATGTCTTACTCTTCTATTGACCGAGATTCGGTAAAGTCCTCACAGGGAAGTGATCCGACGTGTCTCCTCCTATCAAGAGCTAGGAAGCCTACATTGGAGCGCTTGGAATCAAAGACGTGCGATTACCCGCCTTGCTTTGACGTGCATAAAATTAATTTCAGTTTGCATCAGGCAGTAGCGATGGCAGGATCTTTCTTGGAAATTATCAATGGATACCTATCTTTCTGCTGAGCTGACCCACACTTCTTGTTCGTCATTTCAGACGAGGTCTCTTGCTTAAACGACAGTTTTTTCACTCTCACAGAGTTCAGGTGAAATAATTCTGCAACACTTCTTCCCAAAGGAATTGCCATCTGTAATATTTTCTTATTTTTTTTGTGTTGGCTATCACGATTGAACTCGGCATGAATGAAAATGCCACATGTAGAAGTTGGTCTTCTGTAGGTCTTCTGGCTTTGCTTCTGTTAAATGTGCGTGATAACTGTTTTTTCTCTTCCTTTTGGTCAAGCCTATGGCCATGGAACAAGTTCTGTCGGATAAGGATAGCGAGGATGAAGTCGATGATGGCATTGCGGACTTTGACGATCGGAGGGTATGTTTCCTCTTCATCTCCCATAAAATATCCGCTTAGCTTTAAATACCAAGGTAACGACTCTGCTTTCATGATTTGAATTTTGAAGACGGTAACTGTGTCATCTTCTACTTCCTAGAATACTTCCGTTGCTTGTAGAAGTTTGAGCAGTAACTTAGGGGCGGTCTGGAATTTGTTTTGCTGCAGATGCTTGATGATTTTGTGGATGTCACCAAGGACGAAAAGCATCTTATGCACCTTTGGAATTCGTTCGTACGGAAACAAAAGTAAGAAGCTGGTATTCAGAAGTGCTGCATTTGGTCAACATAATCTCCGTCACTCATTCGAGGACTTTTTCAGAGTGCTAGCGGATGGTCATGTCCCATGGGCTTGTGAAGCATTCTCAAAGCTTCATGGACAGGAGCTCATCCTATCTCCGCCGCTGTTCTGGTTCGGCCTCTCTTCTACCTTTCACCTCGCCTGCCACCCGGGGGACCATTGACAAATCGTTAGCTTTCGTCAGGTGCTGGAGGTTGTTCCTCATAAAGCTGTGGAATCATGGGCTGCTGGACGCGGCTACAATGAACAGCTGCAACGTCATCCTGGAGGAGCACCGGACTGTCGCATCAAAAGGCAAGCAACACGATGTTCCCGATCAAGATTAACCGACTGACAGAATCATTCTTTGCTTATTTTCTCTGTTTTCTTTTGACAAAACTGGCGACCGACTTCCATAATACAAAACCGCTAGGCATTAGAGAGACATAAATCAATTATCTCTGTCTGTGATGCCATCATCGCCCACGTTACTTTTTTAGCAGCCGTATGCTTTGTTGTTATTGGCATTAATTGAATTGAACACTTTGATACAAATTGTTTGCTAGACGGACGGACAAAACTCCCCCATGAAACTTATACCGTGTCCTCCGACGACCCTGCCCAAACCCTACTCCCGCTACCCGCATCTCTCTTCTGCCTCTTGCCCGTCTCCGAGGACGACAAAGAACACGGCGAGGTCTCCGGGGAGGACCGCCTCCCCGTCACCCTTACCGGCTCCGGCTCCCCCGAGTTTATCCTGAGCGGGAAGTTAAGCAATGCCCTCGAGCCCCTCATCTTGTAGGCAGCCCGGTCGTAAGCCAGGGCAGCGTCCTCGGCCGTCTCATAAGTCCCTAGCCACACCCGTGCCCCATTCCTCTCCCTGTCGCGTATCTCCGCCGCGAACTTCCCCCAGGGCCGCCTCCTCACTCCCCTGTAACGCCTCCACCCGGTCGCCTTGTGGGCATCAACGACGCCCCCGGTCGTCCCTTCTTGCACCCCGTCTCCGAGGACCACCCGTTCCCGCAGGTCCTCCGGCTCCTCCATGAGGATGTAACCATGGCATCGGCCGTGGTGGTCATCAGGCAATTCCCCCGGCATCATCAACGGCGACATAGCGCCGGTGCTCGTGCCAAAACACGGGGCCATCCCATCATCGAGAAAGAGACTCTGAGAATCGTCGTGGAACAAGTATCTGCATACAGAATCTAGAAACAGTTGGGAATCACAACCTTGGAAGTCATTGGAAGAAGACGACTGTGGGTACATTTTTTTTTTTTTTTTTTTGCTTTTCACTGATATTGTTAGGCAACAAACCAGAAAGACAAAATGGGAGGTGGCTGTGAATAATGCGAATGAAAGGGGGGGAAGAACGTGTTTTTATAAAGCACATTTATTTCTTTAGGGAGTTTCCGTGAAGGTTCTCTCCTCTCCCAAGCACATGCATGTATGTGTGTATGTATGTGCATTTGGAGGAGGGTTTGACTGAGTTTTGTTATAGTTTGTTTGAAAAAATGTGACCAAAAATCGATTTTTTTTTTTTACATAAAATATTGTGCTGTTATATTTCTTACACCCGGAGAGATCGCTTGTAATAACATAGAATTTTTATTTCTTCAAGTTCACACTGATGACTCGATCATGTATATGATCTCTTCTTTTTCTCTTTTTTTTTGTGTGTGTGTGTTTTCATCGATCCTAATGTTAACAATCAAAAAATGCCGTGAGTGTTTGGCGCATCTAATTCCGGAGAAAAATGTGGATTTGGAAATGTTGGTCGCTCTCGCAGCCTTGAAAAAAAAATGGAAGGAAAGAGCGAGCGAGCGAATGAATGAATACATTTGTGCTAGACATGTATGTCCATAAATTTTTCCATGGGGATGAGTGGGACGTGTCGCGAGAAATGGACAAAGAAATGTAGGGTTTGATGTTTCTTTGGTTGTTGAAGCTCCATGAGGTCGTTCACTCGAAAATCCTTCCCCGTAGATTAAAGAAACGACCGGCCGAATCATCGATCGCGATGTCACGAAGGTGAACCGGAAAAAAATCCACACTTGCATCGTGGTAAGAAGGGGAAAAGGAAGGTGACTGTGTTTAAAGAGGTTGTTGTTGGTGTCTGAGAGGAGATGAGGAGGAGGACGAAAGTTTGGCGAGCTTGAGGCAGACCGAGGAAACGTCAAACCCCACAGGTCTCGACAGATTGGCATAAGAGTTGGGTTGGCGTACGGAACTTAACTGGATTGGGTGGGGAGACGGACAAACCGGATGACAATGCAAGAAGAAGTGCAGAAAGGAAGTTGGGTTTTCTCAAAGGATAATTGTAGTCAGAGACGAAGTCGTGGGGTTTCCAATCTTGAATCCTTGACTGAATAACCTTCGGGGGTCAAACTATTTGACTTATGGGCTGTTTTTTTTTTATTTTTAATCGTGTAAAATACTTTTCTTGAATCAAACTGCGATCGGTCATAGGTTGGTGCTTTTTGGCGGCTTGGAATATCGACATCAGCACGTGCATGGTTTTCATTATTCATTACACTTGTTAGCTGCTTATGTTTTGTTTCCAATGAACTCACCACCAAGAGAGAAATATCACCATATTTCTTAGCACTTAGTAAATCATATTACGGTAAGCAGACATGATCGCGTCGAACCGGTTAAGGTCACGGTCCGGCACCGGCCGACATTTGAAGTTAGTAGGAATACCATAACACACACACACCCCCGTATGTTGCGCCTACGCATAGATTGATTTGCCTAATGTCGATTTGTTTCAAAACAATCGTAGCCTTTCGATTCCGGACGTGGGATAATATGTTGTTATTGTTATGTTTGTATAGCATGAAAAAGAAGAAGATGGATAAAACCACCCGTCAGTCGAGTTGGCGGACGCGACCCGGTGGTGCTGGGCCCGAACACTGAATGTCTCCCGCCTCCGCGTTGTGCTCCGACGACCATGTAGATTGCCAACTTAACTGGGGGAGGTTGATTATTTATCTTTGTGTGGTGATCATCGCTGTTTCCCACCGTGTTCTCTACATCATGCTCAGCGTGTCGTGCTTCCCGACCTCATTCGGGAAATTCAAGATGGCCTTGGACCCGCGCAACTCGAATGCGGCCCTGTCGTAGGCCCTGGCGGCTTCCATGGCCGTGTTGTAGGTCCCGAGCCACAACCGCGCCCGTTTCCTCTTCGGGTCCCGGATCTCCGCCGTGAACTTCCCCAACCGCCTCATCCTCACCCCTCTATATTGCCTCCGACGGTCGTCGCAGTCGACCTCAGCCTTGTTGTCGGGAACCGAGATCACAGGACAACCCGATTTGCGCCTCTTACAGTTAAGGCCGTCCTTTAAATTATGTTCAGGACTAGGTTGGTCATCATAATCCCCATGTTCATTCATATCGGCCATCCCAGGGCCTGGTTTTGCCTCGAAGGAGAAGTCAGGGGTGTTGACGAGGAGTTCACCAAACGAGGCGGGGGGATACTCGCCGAGGAGGTGTTGCTCGATGAGCCGGAGCGTCTCGGAGACATCGTACGCGGGGCAAGACGACATTACTGGTGGGCGTCGAGTTTGTTTGCAGGGCAAAAGCAAAGCAAAGATGGGGTTGTATTTATATACACGAGAGATTTAGACATATTAGGATTCCGCCGATCGACCCTTTTTGATGTGGTTGAAGAAGTATTGTCCAAACCTTAATTATTAATTATTTGGAATTAGTAAATGATGAGACAATGATTTAGGTTTATGTCCAAATCCTACTTTCCTGTCTGCTCGAATCCAAATCATCGGACTCTGCAAATTTTCAAAACTACCGCCTCCCAACAAACCACCAAAAAGCCGGACAAAGGAATTCCTCAAAAAGATCGCGCCTTTGAACCGTCCCATGCTGTTTGCTTTCCCGACCCACCAACCCACCTGTAAGAAATTGCATACCCGATTGGATTCTTACTCTTCAGGCATTTCAATCCGGCCGCGTGTACGGACTTTACGAGCTTTTTTCCGGGGCGTTTAGGAACGCGGCGGTTATCGTTATACCTCAATGTGTATGACCTCGCTCCTTTGAATGACTACCTCTACTGGATCGGACTCGGGATTTTTCATTCCGGCATCGAAGGTGAACACCAGTTGGCTTCATCGGCTTCTATTACTGTAGTCGGTTGGTTATTGTGTTGAGGCTTGTGTGGTACCGGATGCAGTCTATGGGTTTGAGTATGGTTTCAGAGCTCATGACTATCCTTCCAGCGGATTATTTGAAGTGGAGCCGAGAAGTTGTCCCGGGTTTGCGTTCAGGAGGTCAGTTCTAATAAGTCATAGGCTCCTTCAACATGCCCCGGTTCAGAATTCCATTCATTCTTGGAGCAATTATCGGAAAAGTACCACAGGGATAGTTACCATTTGATAGCGAAGAACTGTAACCGTTTCACAGAAGATGTCTGCGTGCAGCAATCCGGAAAGTCGATCCCCGGATGGGTAAATAGGCTGGCAAGAATAGGTAAGGTAGAACTCAGCATACCTTATGCACGACGAGTATGCCCTTGAAATGCCTGCTGTTATTGTCAATCGGCGATCATCCTATCCATTTTCTTCTCTGCGTTTAAGTTACTAAAAGGGAGTTCTCGCTGTTACCTTTTATTGTGAAGCCGCTTTCTTTAACTGTCTACTACAGCAAAACATACAGCTCCCGGCAGTTCAGCATCTGCCAGTTGATTCGATTTACAATGGAATGTTCTGTTCTAGAAATCTCAAGATCTTGCATTGTCTCCAAACACCCACTGTCTGTGCTTGTAATTGATGTCGTGATGTGATTAGTTCATGTCATGTTCTGATAAGCAATGTATCCCAGGAGTTTGAGTATCTTCGCCTTTTCCGTCTGTCATCTGTTTCCAAATGGTTTTCGCAAATCTGCCTGTGCAGGTGATATGTCAGGTTCTGAGGGGTCGTTTACGTCCGGGGAATACGAAGAGGATGAGCTCGATCAACACCTTTTTGCCATAACCCACGAGGATTCGTCGCTATCAGGTGATAAACCAATCAGACTAGCAAAGGAGCTTCTGTGATCCCCAAGGAGCAGCTCCTTAGACGCGTGTGCACTCAACATGCAATCTGGAATTGTTTCCTTGGCTGTTTCTCAGTGGCATGCCGCGCATCCTGTTCAACGACATTCTTCCCTGTAAACATTTGGCTAATCATTGATGCATTCAAGCAATTGGTTAGTCGGTGTTGTTGTCCGCAGAGCCATCGGGAGGAAGACAGTCTTATACATCATAAGGTATGACCGGCCATTCATCAGTCATACGCTATCGCGTTAATGGGACTAATGGCAGGGGGTCGCAGCGCGACCCAAGCAGGACCATCTGCTTCTCAAACTTTTTAGCAAAAGCTGAAATGGGCCCAGTTCGGCCCAAGCCCAAAATTTCAGCCCAAAAGGTCAAAATCATACCCATCTCAGTTAACATATTATAATCGGTCAACCATTTATGATAAAAACTATAATTACAGTTCATCGGAGGGAGAGTTCAGATCCCCTTCATCCATGCCTCGTCCCCGAATTCGAGGAACCTATCGATCCACTCCATTCCACTTGCTCCCTCGATCGAGAAATCGAATGTGTCGCTCGCTTCTAAATCGAAAGCTAAGTCTGAGGTCCCCGACAACTTTGTGTTGTTCTCGGACGTTGGAGCAACTATCTCCTGAGGCTCGTGGGCTGTAGCATTCAGTTCCTCGGTAGCGTCGGGAGATGGTTTCACTCTGTGCTCCTTCCAAATCATCTCCATCTTCTTGCACAAATGAGAGTTCCAGTAGTTCTTGATCTCGTTATCAGTTCGACCCGGGAGCCTCCCTGCAATAAGAGACCACCTGAACAACGAGCATACATGAGAAACCTGCTCATCGACTGACTAGTTTCATATATTGCGGCCCATCCTCGACCTAACGGGATGAATACCAACCTGTTTCCCAAGAGTTTGTGAAGCCTGACTATCAAGTCCTCTTCTTGATCCGAAATGTTCCCTCGTTTGATGTTTGGACACAAGTAATTCAACCATCTCAGCCTGCAACTCTTCCCACACCGACTCAATCCTGAAAACATCCCGCGGCTTTCAGACAAGCAGAGCCAGATCTTTTACGGTACAAAAGAAGAACATCCGACGGTGCTCTTCATAGGGTGGATCGGGTACTCCCGAACATGAAATTATCGTAATACCCTCTTGATATCTCCCTAAGTTATACAGTACTGTCTTTGTGTCATAGAGGAAATCAAAGCCCAAGAAGGGGACGTTTGTGTAGGTGTTCCAGGGGGAACCGATTAGCAGTGACATATCGTTTTAAGGATGACACGGTAGCGTTACCGGTTTTGGCAGCGATGGTCTTCCACTTCCTGGCGCCGTGGACCTCGATGTATTCGGACAGCATCCTGTCCTCTTCGACGGTCCAAGCACCTCTGCTCATCACCCTCTTATTATCACCCTTTGGTGCCATCGTTTTTTTCCTCTATGGGGAAAACAATAAAAAAAAAGGGGGGCTTCTTATCTCTTTAATACCTCTGCCAATAATGAACAAATGAATGAACTTTTCTTTTAAGGGAAACAAAAACCAGAAAAACCCACAAAAGGAAAAATTGGAGAAGAAGAAGAAGAAGAAGAAGAAGGGAAGGTTTGTGGATTGATGGGTGTGAGGGGAGAATGTATTTATATCACGGTTTCGGGGGATTTGATTTGAAAGTTAAGTGAGGAACATAAAAACAAGAGGGTGGGGGGGGGGGGGGGGGGAAGTATTTTGGGTTTTGAATATTATTTTTTTATTATGGGAAATATTATAATTGAAAGAGAGTTGATGGTTGTAGTGTAAGCTGATAAAGAGATGGAGGCCTATCCATTCCATCTTATTCTATCTACCCTTCCAAAGGAAGACAAATTGAGGGTTCTAGAGAGAGAGAGAGAGAGAGAGAGAGAGATGGGGGAGTTGCCAACTACCGGCCTTTCATGTCGTATCTTTGGATCTTCGTTTCCTTTTGGGGGGGTGTGATTGGAGGAGGGTGGTTGGTGTTGAGTGGATTATTACTGTTTTTTGCTTATGTTATTACAGAGTCAGAGGTCTCTCAATTTCCTTTTTTAAGTAATAACAAATTTGGGTGTAACTGTAATTCCCTCTTCTTCTTCTTCTTTAATGGGACAATGAGAAGGGAAGGGGGGGAAGAGAACGAACTCAATGCTCATCAATGACATTTGTAACTTCAATAACTAATTCCTATTCCTTCTCACCATTTCACAAAATTGTTTAGTCTAAATATTTTAAGATACGACCAAAAAAGATGTTAATAGAACAGTTACACATTTATGACTGACTGAAGACTGATTTTTACCTCACAAATTCCACGACCAAACTTCATAAATCGTCAACTAATCGACGTTAAAAACATCGCAAAGAATTTAGTATTTCTCTTGCCCTCCATCTGTTGTGGACTTTACCCGTGTCATAAGTTCAGTAATCCGATCACACCTTTAATACGACAAGCGAACACACCCAGTTCTCGGTTAGCTCGAATAAACAGCATCACTTTCACTGGTAAGCAGAAAGTTCATGTGGCAAGTTTTAAAAGCCCTTTCTGAGTTGTTGGAAACTTTGGATTTTGCTTTTGCTCTTGGTGAAGTTGCAAAAGAAGAGATAGGGTTTTGAGAATCCCCAATTTGCTCACCCATTTTGGGGAAGAAACTTTTTCATTGGGGTTGGCTCTGAAATCTATGAAATGGCAATCAGAGAATCTGCCCTTTTTGAAAATAACAAGAAAAAAAAAACGAGTTTCTTACAAAAAATATAAACAATAATCATTTGGTCCCTCTCCTTTACGTCAAAAGGAGAAAAAAAAGATAGATGGATTGAATATTGGTCGCCAATAAAGAAAAGACTCTCCCAAAACAATGTCAAGAGCTTGAATCTGATGGTTGGATTCTTTGACACGTAAATGGAAAAAACTTTTTAAAAAAACCTACTGCCCCTCAACCCACTAATTTTCTTGTGATGATGATGATTATTATTATCGTATTTGACATAATCCTAACTTTTGTTTTCATTTTCTTGTCCAAGTTCATCACAATTGGAAGCACCCCACTTAATTTCAAACCACCCCCACAAAATTAATACTAATGTAGTCAATGGAGACTATTAAGCAAAAGTGATTTGACAAAAGAAATGGTAATAAAAAAACCCTTGATAAATAAAAAAAAATACAAGTATGAAAAAATAAAAGATAAAAAATGTCAAAGGTATTATGCAATGACATTTTCCCCAAACTTAAGCACATGATTTTCAACCAATTCACACCTACTTAACCCCTCCACCCTCCATGTTCAAGGACTGTAAACTTGTCAAAGCAGGCATAATAACGTGGTTGGAATTTTTGTTAATGAAACATGACTAAGATTATAAAAAGAAGAAGGAGAAGTCTTCATTATGTTCATTAATTAATAAATAAGGCTTGGACTAGTTTAAAACACTCTCGAACCACAATATTTAGAGGGCCCATGTGTCTGACCTTTTTAACATTATTAACCCAAAAATTTTACATTAATTTGAAAGGTTTTGGGGCATAACCCCAAAAGATTATTACCAAAATTCTATGACACTTGAATCCATGAAATTGAATAAGCAAACTGGGGGAGGGAGGGGGCAGAAAGGAATTTCCATCAGGTTGAAATTATTGAGATTTTTCGACAGATTTCTGGAAAAGACTAATGTGAGTCACATGTGAATTGTCCAAACATGATGCAGTTGTCACCATCTTTTCTCCTATTCTTTTTACATATAAAGAGACCAAAACTTATGTCCTGGCATGGCATGAAAATTGTAGGACGTGGGGGAGCTGGGACCAAAGTTGAGAGTTACGTTCCAAAATAACCGAGAAAATAGTTTCCGAAATAATCTGATTTCGATGCATTATTTTTTAGAAAAATTTGAAACTATCTACCGACCATACCGAACCGATTACTGTCCGTAAGATGGAGTGCCGTCGACTGGAGGGCGGATTGCACAGTTCATTATGCCCGGCAGTCGCAGACACGGGGGAGTGTGGGAGGAAGGGGCCGAAGGGGAGGGGGGATAAAAAAACAATGATGGATACGATATGGAGGGAGGTGGTGGTCCTCTGGTGAACGATATCGTCCTGGACAAAGATCATGCAATAAATGTCGAGATTGGAACCTGACCAGACACCCCCACACACACTCATACTTAATCATTGAATCCATGCCCCCTCAAATAATTCCATTTTCTTTTTCTTTCCCCAGTCTGGATTGAAAACCTCCTTTGGATATCCAGTGGGTTGATTCCGCTGACTGCCCTTTTTATGCAAACAACCCACTTTTGAGAACCTGAAAACAACAGAGATGAAGAAGACGAAGAATAACATAGTGATTCAAGATGTTCATGATCTTCTCAAGAGCTATAAGTATGCAATTCAGGATCAAGACCAATAACATAATATGACAACCAACATTCTCATTCCTTAACCCGATTTAAGGAAAACGCCGAAAAGACAACAATGACTTAATTCCATTCCCAGGCCAGGGAGGAGTGCCCACAACTTGGGAGAATGCTTGAAAGTTAGGTAATAGAATTTGGGGCTCCCACCGTCATATCATTCAATTTTTTTTGCGTGTTTTCCCTGCAAAGTTATTGCAGTTTATTTCAACCTTTTCCTCCATCCCCAGTTTGCTCCAAACAAGCACAGCTAACATGCTCCAATGCCATTTATGAGCTAAGTTCCTCCACTCCTAAAAGAGATGGAACCGCCTACCTGCTCTTCCCTAGCAGGGCCTAGGGCTGGCTGGCTGACTTCATTGAGTTTAATAGGGTCGTTTTAACATTTGCAGCAAAACCATGAAACGTCATCATAGCGTAAAACGCTTTACGACTAATAGCCACAGAGGGATGATCGACGTGTATGGATTTATACAAGCTATCATTGCAGAGCGAAGGAAATATTTGCATACCTCGAGATTGAAGCCACCTTTCCATTTGTGCCGAATGGTCATCCTCGTATGCACTGATCTGGGACTTCAATAACATGAAAGACTCGAGCAGTTGAAGACTATACTAATGCAAGTATCCAGCAGTTAAACGGACAATTACCTCCGATGTGTCGAGAGAGGCCAACAACAATTTACAGGGGAAATTTCTAGAGTAAAGCCAGATGGTTCCAAGCCCAATTCATAGCTTATATCATCCGGCATAAGATCCGCATAAACCACAAAATATTAACCACACAATGAATCTAATGAAGAAATCGTGCTACATCTTGTGAGTGTCAGAAGTTCCAAAGAATCCGTGCAGACTCGACTGTGAGATCCTTTCTCCCTCTTCACAGAACATTATGGGATGCAAAAAGAAGATTGCGGCCAACTGAATGCCGCTCCTTGAATGAGATTAAGCTCCTATTCGAGATTGCCTCCTAATACATGTGATTTTCTGCCCAGCGGTCGTTGCCACATCATGGGGGCAAATCATTAAACTCTGCAAAAACCCATGATGAAGCATGGCTTCAACTTGAGCAGATTTTTTGTCTTCTCATCAGATCTATGCTATCGGCAATAGTGGATCCCGCAGTTCCAACGAATCCTAGAGACGCACAACTACAGATTACTTCTTCTATGTACAAGAGGACATCAGGTAGTCTCTGAGGAGAGCAATTCATCTTTATTTCTTCAAGTCCTCTAATACCATTGGGAGTAATCCCAAGTCTATATCCATTTCCCGCAGCTGCAAGCTCTCTGCCTGTGTCATGCACTAGATCATCTCCTTCTCTTAGAAAATGAAGCCTGTAATTATTCTTATCCCTCATCAATTCTCCTAAATAAGTTGTGCTCCAATTGCCTTCGGGAAGATCAGTCATTACAAAAATGTTGATGGTGCGAGATGATGCCCCCTGTCTCAAGGACTTGATCTGTTCTTTCAAGCTTGAAAAGGTGGCCCTCCAATGGTTCTTGAACTGCCCATCCAGTAGCCGTAGCTGAGCGCATAGAAAAGGAACCTTTATTGTGTTAAGAGCAAATTGTTTGCCAGCATTCACAATTTGAGGAGCAAAAGGAAGAAAATCAGTGTCCTCCAGCAATTTCTGCAGCCTAGTATCCTTTGAAGACTTGTTGATATCAATGTAAAGCTGGGAGCCTTTATATGGAGCTGTGAATAGGCTACCAAACGCCAGAATTCTAGCTCTATCGGCTTCTGAACCGGGTCCCAGAGTTTTGAAAACATCACGGCGCGTCCTTACAAATGAAATATTCTTCTTCTTCTTTAACTGCTCATCGGGTTGGAATGAATCTAACTTTCCATCTTCTTCATCCTCCCCATATGTCCATACTGTATTTCTACAATCTTTGTCTATGGCATATAAACATCCATCTACATTTCCACCAAAACCAGCCAAGAATGAACCACACTCTTTTAGCCTATTGAACACCGAAGGCTCGAGAGATGTAGACTGACTGCTGCAGACCATCTCTATCTTCACCCCACACCACCATGAGGCAAATACCCTAAAATCGATTGTTCTGATTGTTGATGAAGACACCAACGGTGAGACGTCTACAATGTCAGCCATGGAGACGTACCTGCCAAGAAGAAAGATAAAGAACGACTCCAACAGTCATTTTCTACCATCGTCTTTTGGAAGAACAGGGCTAAATTTTACGCACAACAAGATACAACCAGATTGGCATACTCTTTCTGCATGCAAAAACAAGCATCGGGCTAAAACTTTGTCGTCGCTACTATAATCACTAATCATTAACTCATACCTCATTCCCAGACTCCAGACAACTTTCACCTGTCACGTTACAAGATAACCAGCTTTTAACATTATGTAACCAATCGCAGCAACTAGCTTTCGCCCCTTAACTGCATTTCCGTCACACCATCATTAATCCCATAACTGCCTTTTCGCCGTTTCACACGTCACAGCAGCCCAAAGTGGGAATTCATCCTCATTCTTAGACTACTCCATCAGACTAAAAATGGAAACAGAAAAAACACATTCAGCGGATCACACTTAGTAATCACAACGAACATAACAGCAGCAAGACCAGCGATCAAAACGCGCCACCCGAAGGAAGTAACGACCTGTTATCCCTGAGGAGGAGGAGGGAGGATTCCCAGACAGAGAGGCGGATGTCTCTGGAGGGGAGGACCCTAAACTTGGGGCAGCTGCCGAGGGCGAGGGCATGGTGATCGAGGACGGGAGGGACGACGAGGGTGCGGTTCAGAAGGGAGGAGAGGAGGGCGGCGTTCTTGAACTCGGAGAGCTGGTTGCTGAAGCCGCTGTGGGGGGCGTAGAAGAGGAACTTTAACTCCGGGGAGTGGGTGTGGGAGGCGCAGGGCGTAGAGGTTTGGAGGCGGAGGGAGGGAGGAGAAGTTGTGAGGATTTGGGAGTAGAGCAAGTAGAGGAATAGGAGGAGAACGGGGATGAGGTAGACGACGGTCGACCCACGGTGGTTCAGCTTCCTTCTCCGCCCTAGCATTTTCCTTCCCTCTTCCCCCGATTGAGGATGCGGCGGCCGATCTGATTCCCGCGGGTGGGTGGGGAATTAATTATTATTATTATTATTATTATTAATTATCGACGTACGAAATTACGTTTATTTTGGCGCCTCCGCCATCCCGATAAAACTAAAGACGGGAGGAGTTTGCAACGGGTCTCGCATATTCAAACCTTATTTCGTAAATTAAAGGCCTAATTAGTAATTATATCATGCACTATACCCCATTTTTCCGATTTATCCCGTCGTTTGAAACGTATCGTACAGTAACCCCAACTTAAGACGTTACTTCGACGTTATTCTCCGTTAGGTCCCATCTTGACGGAGTCCGACGTGTCGCACACGTGGCTCTGACGCCGTTAAAAATCACCGTTAGCCGAACGATAGGATAGATCGGAAAAAATGAAAATATGCAGGATAGAATTGCTAATTAAGCCAAAAATATAAAATATTCACAGAGGTCAAAATTAGCTCGAGCCCCTAAACCTTTTAAGGAAAGAATAAAATAAACCCCCGACTGTCAATTTCGCTATCGGGAATGTATATGCGGCGATAGTTTTCATGGATAGTACCATTGAAATTGATCTTCTTAGCAAGGGAGCTGAGAAAATCCTTCATAAGGACACATCCGAAAGTAGGGCCGTTAGACACGACCACCCTGTCTGGATGGACAATAATCACCTTCTCCTTCTTGAGGAGAAAGTAGTAGGAACTGCTCCCCAGTAGGTCCCAATGAATTGAGGGTGTTGTTCACAGATGAGTCCTTTGGCAGAAGGCATTATTGCCATAGGGTAACCACTGGCGTCAACCAATTCCATGAATGCCTCGCAGGCCTTAGCAACACGGAGCGTGGGCCCGCCGATAAAAACCGACTTAACGTCGGAGGATAACGTCGAAGTAACGTCTTAAGTTGGGGTTACTGTACGATACGTTTTAAACGACGGGATAGATCGAAAAAATGGGATATAGTACATGACATATTAGCTAATTTGGCCGTTATATTTTAACGGCGTCAGAGCCATGTGTGCAACACATCGGACTCCGTTAAAGTGGGACCTAACGGAGGATAACGTCGAAATAACGTCTTAAGTTGGGGTTACTGTACGATACGTTTCAAACGACAGGATAAATCGGAAAAATGGGGTATAGTACAGGATATAATTGCTAATTACGCCTAAATTAAATTATTTTGAAAACAAACGGTAAACACTTTGTATGTTTTAGTACCCATTTTAAACAAAAGCCTCGAGATAAAGACTGCATAACGAAAGGATGATAAAATCATTTACTATTACAAAACATTTATTCTCCCAATTCCACACTCTACGCATACAACATGAACCAGGCAGGATTCAACACCATGAGTAAACATGCACGCCCACACAATTATTACGATTCACAAGACTGTCCGACAGATAAACAACTGGTAAAGGGTGTGTGGTGATCTTCGCCCGACCGACAGTGTCTCCGCTGCGGGCGGAGAAACTTCGTCGTGGACTCAATATGTCCCGTATGAAAGTAGGAACTTTTCTCTCAGGTAATCCCGCATGTTTATGGGAGGGAATCTGCAAAAAACAAGAAGATGAATCGTAAGTCTTCATATTCATCGATTTTGTGCATGGAAGATGACCACAATTTGAGGCTCACTCATTATCATTTAGATGCAAGTACCGAACAAATTCCTTTTTTTTTAGTTTGCCACCGAAGGGTGTCGATCAGCAAGCCAAGAAGAGAAGTGGGATTCGCTTGGATCACCATAATTTGCCTTAACATCCCACTTACGGTGAAATAAAAAAGTACCTTGGAGGAGATAACTTGCTGCAGCAGCTCGGGAGGCACTCCACGATGCAGTCTCTATTGGGATCCATGAAAAAGGGAATCTGCAAGATGAACGAAAATTCACAAGGTCGTCAGGTAAGGAAAGGAAGATTACACATACGACATGACCCACGAGAAAATCCTATCATAGCCAAGCATGATGCTCATGCTGAATGAAATGACTAATAGAGAGTTCCTCCAGATGCAAAATCTGGATTCCTCAAACATATGATCTCTGCATTCCGTCTCAAGCACACAAGGAACCGAATCTCTACACCTTTGCCTTGTTCAGATCAACACGGCGAAACATGAGTGAGAAGAATGTGGAGCCTCACCGAGAAGCGATCTTGTCCAGATTGTGTCACTCTGTGAAGTGTCGACCTACAAGGAAGGGGAATACTTTTGGTTCACCACATCAACTGAACAATAGGATTTCCAAGGAAATAGATCGGCACCCAAAAATGACCTGAATAGACAATTAGTCCACCTCTCCATCATGTCGCCAATGTTCACAATGAAGGCCCTGCAGAAAATCAAAGAGAATTTGACAACCAACGATCAAGTATTTCTTCAATTAAGTGTAAGGGATATTGTGAGGTAAGTATCCCGGATAAATGAATAAGATAAGTCGATGCAGCAGATGGGATGAGAGCTCACCCGTCCACGTGAGGCACGTCCTCCCAGGTACGAGGTTGCTTAGTCTTGTCTCTACATACCTGTCACAAAGAAGAAATCTATTCAAGCTGTTGAAGTTGCAGATTACAATCAACAATGAGGCAGATGTTGTACAGTTCCTAAGCAACATGCCTGAAGTCCAGGAACAGCATTGGTTGCCAGGAGTGTGATCATTCCATAGTCCGAGTGAGCAGATGCACCATATATCTCTTTATCAGAGGATATTATGTCACCTGCCAAGTACCATATATCTAAACTCTTCGGGAATGCCCAGTTGGGCGATCACTAGCATCATTCGAGATTTTTTACAAAGAACAGACCGTGCTTCATTTTATAGTCTTACGAGTGAGTTGGGAAGCTCTTCCAAAACATCTTTGTAACTCATTATAGTCTTTCACGAGAGTGGATATTGGCTTTAGTTACTCTTTTCAAAGACATCCCTAAAGGTATAGTTGCAGAGTGCGCCCGCACCCTTCTTGAGGCATAGAGCGTCAAGAACTTGGTTATTGTGAAGTCCTAGACTTTATGAACATTTGCAAAGATATTCAGCCGAGCCAGCAGAACCAACACAAAAGAAATGCGCAGCCTAACTTTCACGCATAAGACGTCTGCAGCAACCTGGATAGTGCAAAAGGCGTAGAAAAGGATTGGGCCCCCCAGATTTCTCAAAGAAATGCTCATCCAGGTCCAGCGACGCAGCAATCAAACGGAGCAGCTTCAATCCAGTAGACCTACAGAGAGCATCAGCATATTCTTCATTATAATAAGACGTTTCTCGAAAAATTTGATCGCTTTTGGAGTTGAATAATTTGATCGGTGTCATATCTTGTTTAACAGAGACTACGGAAGCAAACTACACTGATAGAAGCAGAGGTCGAAGGGGTGACTCAGGCAAAAAACTTGCGTGCACGATGTTACATCCTATCCTAATCCCAAAAAACATATACAAAACGAGGCGAAGTAAGAAATTACTCCACTGCTTTGTAGTATGACTCCATGGTTTCCCGCCAGGATGGGAGGATAGCTGGAAGTGAGAACTTGTGTTAGTAAAAAGTATTCCTCCAACTCACTTTCAGGGCCATCACAAAACACCAACACAGTTGCATACCATCAGAGGGCCACTGATTGAGTAACGTCGAGCCATCACATTCCTCCAGGGGGCCGATGTAAAAGCTCTCCTTCAAATCGCCTGCACAAGAACATAGCTACATACTCCCACCTAATCAAAACCATCGGATGACTCGGAAGCGGAATAAGAAGAATCTCGAACCTCCGGCGACTGATGAGGGATCGAGATTCTCGGCGTACAAAGGCGAGTATCCTCTGAACTCCTTACGAAGCAGCTTCATCTTCTCTTCCTCGGGAAGGGCAAAGAACTTCTTGCTCTCCTCAAACGTTCGCCCGATCAGCTGTTGCTCCACTCCATGGTTCACGACATAGAAGAAACCAACTTCCTCGCAGGCCTGAAGGCAGTCCACCGTCAGTCAATCTTTCCAACCAAAAACTAAGGCGCCGGCAGTCGAGCACAAACATGGCGGATTGCACGGGCAACGGCAAGGTGGTCCGTCGAGGAGAGGTCGATGACGGGGAGGTCGAGGGATGACATCATTGGCGGAGCGAATGCAAGTACTCAAAAACAACCTCACGTGAGCCGCCAGATTATCATATAATCCTCATGATTTCAGGGTCCCATTCTGGATTTACCCTCGTGAATCACGCGTTTTGCATCATATTCACGGTTTGAAGAAAAAATGAGTAAATAGGCTGGACTTCACACACACTTCCAACATTACATTAACTTTCATATCCACGGATTCGATCGCATGACTGATGTTAACATCCCCCCTCTAACAAACCCTACCAACAAAAGAGCAGCGCGGATCCGTCAGACGGTTCCATGGTATTGTCGATGGCACAGGAGTAGTCATGTAACCGGATCATCTTCTAGGTAATCTGCCACGTCGGCTTCTGCTCCCCGGAGTTGTGTATGGAGCCGTTCTAACCAGATGACCTCCCCCTTCCTCATCGTCGCTGGTTTCATCAGATCTCCATCTCGGCCTTCTTACCGGACTTCCGTCTTGATCTTTCTGAGACTTTTCAACACTGTACAGAACCAAGACAGAGACATCACAAGAAAATAATAAGTATACGTTCCGTGATTCGTGACGTCCGCTCGAGATGAAATTAGGAACTTCTAATCTTACCTCCACGAGACGTCCATCACATCCAGTGAAGGGACCCCACTCCATGGCAGACCACTCGAATTAGAATGGACTCTTTTACCAGATGTGCCATTAGGCGTGTCACTTTTATGACCCTTGAACAGGCTCTGGTTTCCACCAGGCAAAGGCAGAGGATCCACGTCGGACCTTTTGAAGGGTTCTTGGCTGATGCTTCGGAATGGTGTCATAAATATATCCCGGCCACCTGCTGACGAGACGGTATATGGAGAATTGGGTTTGTGCTGGCTCGGATGCTGCAAGTTGGGAGATCTCAGAGAAAATCTTCGGGACGTTGAGCTAAGACTCTTGAATATATCCTTAGATGTAGCAATGGGAACACGGCACCCCAATAAAGAAGCCTCAGCGGGAGGATCCTCAGAATTTGATCGTCTCTGCGGACCATCCATGCTCTTGTGGTTCAGCACAAGAGAGTAGTTACTGGGCAAGGGATTCTCGGAAAGGTTGGGACATTCAGACATCTCAGCAACTTTGTCACGAGAGATGCAGGTATTGTCGGATTTTCCACTTTTTATGAGCTGCTGCTCCACCTCAGGCAATAATTCCATACACTTATCCTGCAGTGAAGTTATGGCATTATCCCCATAGGCAGGTTAAAAGCAGGTCATCCCTAGGGCAAAGAAACAATTTTAGGTTCTTACGGTTAAAACTCTCCTCCAATGGCTGGCTGCTTTCATTTTAGCAAGCACCTCCTCGTCAACAGATTTATTAGAGATGTAGTCCTGCTCCAATCGTTGAAGCTCCCGATCAACATGATAAGCTTCGGAGTACCTGTAACGCTGCACACATTTTTGTTTCAGCACTATCATGAATCACGGATATTTCAAACAAAAGTAAAACTCCAGATAATTTGCACAAGAAACAATGCCACAACAAGAATGAGCAGCATAACCCCAAGTATACACACTCTAAGAAAGTGGATTGAAGGAATAACACAAAAACTGAGAACAAAATAGTTCATGACGTAATTGCGAGATAGATAAAACACCTGCATTTACTAATGACAAATATGGATAATTATTGATTAAGACGCTCTCCATTCCACGTATAATAATACCTGGAGATAGAAAACGACAAGAAGATTTCCCGTAATGGTTGAAGGGTCCTCGATTGAGTAGTCTAGTAGACATTTATGCAGATACTTCTCTTCATCGGCATTCCAAGGGAACCCTATTATTTGGTCCACACACTTCCTACGAATACAAAGATAACATATGTCCGATACAAGTATCTCCATCCATTCCTCCCAGTTCCTCGATCTAGTTTTAAAACCATCAGAAGGATCAGCAGCTGCTGCATGTTTGAGCTTCCCTTCCTTAACTTTGTTGCAAAGCATCCTCTGATAAGTGAACGCTTCTGTCAGAAGTCCACACTCCAGCCTCACACGAACTGCAGTGACGGCCTCAGGAAGTGACATTTGTTCGGACATACCATCACGTCCCGACCAACGGAAAACCATGAGTGCCATCTCGGGAACTTGTCTCTCTAATAGGACTTGTGGAATTTTAGGATGAGTTGCAGAGCCTGAGATCTCTGGAAGAAGGCGGCAAGCTTCCTAATAAAACGTTATGCAAGTATCAATCAGACCTTATTACATCATAACCATAACATGTCTACAATAACAAAATGAGCATTTAACTTCAACAATTAGGTGGTGCCAAAGATGATGGATGTCGAATCTAACCATGAAAGGGAACATTAATATATTTTCAGTTGGCGTCACTTTTCAAGTATCAAAAAGCTTAACGAGGTCCAAAAAATAAATAAACAAAATTTGTATGCAGTTTCATAAAAATCTTTTACTAAGAAAGGTAGGGAGAAATGAAGCACCACGGAGGTAATGGCTTAAATAGGTGCAGGAAATCAATGTCCGCTCTGTTACCGAAAATCTGACATGTCTGCTATGACGACAATAGTGTTATTCAGAGATATAAAGATGATCCATTGATTTCTTTTGGATGTCCCATAAATACAAGGGGAAGTCCTATAGTGTAGAAGAGAAGATATAAAATTCCAAACACGTCAAGAGAGGATTACCAGACAAAAGAGTAAACAGGACCATTATGCTGCATTGTTGTGGCAAACGAAACTTTTTTCAACCACTTAAAGCCGACACCTACATGATTTAGAACAATGCATGGTACCTTAAGGGCCTGCTCTGTGTCATCGTCCAGTAGATAAAATGTATGTGATTCCAGTAACAAATGCCTGGTCACTTTAAAAGAAACTGCGAAGTCATCTAAAATGTCCCTCCATCCTTTGTCGTCTTCTGTCCAATGACGGTCATACAAGTAATAAAGGAACTAATATCCGTGAAGGGAACAAGATTAAAAGAAAAAGAAAAATCTGTCAGTGAGAGCAAATTAAAGACCAAACTGTAAGAAGGATACAATGGCTCGTTTAGCAACCACCATCTCGGAACTACCAGTTAAGAATAACATATCAGCAGCAGTCCGCAAGTTTTCAAATGGGTAACTCCCGGAGACCCCATCTATTTTAGACTTAAGAAACAACGAGCCACTGAACTTCTGCAAGGAAAATAGTTCTGACTCTTCTCCAATTTTTGCCCCAGATACATCATCTACCTCCAAATTAGCAAGTGCATCTTCTATGAACAGGGTACCATCCTGCCCACTGGACTCTGATGAATGATTTACTGCATCAGGCCATGCACGCTTTACAGCAGCAGCCTTCCTTTCCCGGACAGCAGAACACCATGATGAAAAATTGGGAAATCGTGGCCTGAAATTCTCAAGAAATTCATTCCTTATGCACCACATCATGATCTCCGCATGCTGAAGAGAGAGCAAAAGACATTGGGCGGAGGCAAGTCAATTTTGAATAAATAACTTCGTCAAAAGAGAGGGATAACAGCCGGTTGTGTGCAGGTTAGCCAACCAAAGGGAGCCCAGATTCATATTGTTAATAACATATGAATGCCTATAATTTGTCAATACGTGAAAGCCAGTTCCGATGAATGGCCCAGTTAATGACAACTCTGACCACAATTTCATTACGCACAGTTAGTACATGTGGACCTTTAGCAACACAGGAAAAAAAATGCGGTTGTCGAATTGTTAAAGGCAAGCAAGCAAACATTGCATGGTCAACTTGCTAGCAACCAAGACTAACAGTAAACTATGTTAAACTCTGCAGCAGTTGTGGATAGAAAACTATTCTTCAATTTTAAAATGAGAATTAATCCAACAGATCATTTCTTTGTAGGAAACTCCCTAAAAACCTGTTTTGTCTTCATTATGCTTTCATGTAGATTCTGCAGCTCATGCATCTGTGATGACAGACTGCCTTTGAATGAAGATTCCATGACTTCAACCACACTCGACAATCCGGCTAGCAGTGCTAAGTATCTAAGAAGTGAACTTGACCGGCACTTCATCACCTCTGGCTCAAGATTATCTATAACAGAGAGGTTGAGTGGAAACAAGATGCACTGGATACAAAGTAAAGGAAGGTAAGTAATCCAACAGTAGGTCAGAACAAATAACACTGAAGCATCCCAAAAGGCATCCAAGGATACAAATTCCTCGAAGCTCTGCTACAATATTGCTGAAAGTTCGCTTGCACCAATCCTTGACCACCACTTCATCCAGCAAGAAGGAAGTGACAGGATCGCTAGAAACAGCATTCTCATCCAGGCAAACATCGGTGACATCTGTACATCTTTGTCAAAGAATTCATGTTCCACAAATGAAGGAGAACCTTTCTTATTTGATGACTAGGAAACGTCATGTTCAAACAAAGCAAACTGGGCAACCCCAAAAGGAGAAGACTTTAAACAATTTATAACCACTATTCATCATTATCAACTTAATAACTACAATTTCAACTTCCGGAGAACTATATTGTTGCTTTAATATAAGGCATTAACTGCCTTCAATAAACTAGCGAATTAACGTTTTAACATTTCACTATTTAGTCCATAAAATGATCAGATTATACTTCATAGAGAAGTAGCCGAGGAACAGAAAAGGATACACTGGTATATCAACGACACCAAGTTATTATCCAATGCTACATCAAAGAGAGAATAAAGCCGTTGAACATCTGCATTCAGCTGACTCTCTCCATCTTCTCGGTCTTGAAATCTTTCATCGCACCTTTTCGAGATAAGGCCAGCCTCAATGCATTCATAATAAAGACGCAGGCGTATTGCATCAAGGCTTTTCGGTATTGGGGTCCGACATATTGGACACAGATCACAGCGTGGCGTGCACCCTTTACAAAGAGACGCATGACCACAAGAGTTTAAAACATGGTGAACATAGCGCCCACAACTTCTCAAGTCCCTAGGCGCACGACAGAGCTCGATTTTCACTTCGTTGCACAACTCAATCAAGTCGATGGACGACAAATGTTCCAATGCTTCCTGAAAGTAGAACAAGGAGAACAAATATCAATCTGTAATTCACAGCAGCGGATATATCACCGAAATTTTACCCTAGGACTATACTTATGAGCACTTGCTTTCGAAAAGGAAAGAAGGAGACACGATGGAACCGCATTGATGCAATCCCGAAAGCTAAACGCGCTATGGATGAATGTATCACAGGTGGTCATGGTGAAAAGTGTCCGTCGCTCAAAAGAAGGCTATCGCCAACCCTACCTCCTACAACCACATAAAATAAACCATTCCCACACAAACTGGGGGCTCCACTTCCCAACCCACTCGCCAAAGCCATATACACCAATCACTGGAGGGATTCCTCACTAATCATAAATGCCTAAAAGCTAAACGAAGAAGTCGAGGACCAAAACCATCCTAATCAGACTAACAACGAACGCCCTTTGGGGGGGGGGGGGGGGGGGGGGAGATCTCGCAGCTACCCTAACGGCTCTGCTGCTGTAGTTAGGCTGCAGGGGACGAGCGCCGGAGCATCCGTCAGCCGCGGCGGCAGGGATTGAGCCATTGACGTGCCTCTGACCGTCCATCGCCGCTCCTTCTTCGGTGGAAGTGGGCCGTCCGTCAGTAGCTACGATCGAAGCACCGGAACGAAGCAGGGCTTGGGGAGGGGAGGGGGGATTTTGAACAAAAGGGTTTAAGGGAAGGGCAGCTTCTTGTGGGTTGGGTGGGTGTGGGCTTAGATTGGGCCATTGGGCTCATCATTTTAAGGCCCAGTATATACGCCCGCACGTGCACAAAATTACGATACTGAATGTCCCTCTAATATTTAGGACATTGACGATTCACTCTAGCCTTTTTATGATTGAGCCGATCGTGGTGGTTACGAGGATTTTGACAAAAACGCAAGGGAATTTAGGAGATTCAAGCTGGGACTGGGACATGCCATGTCTGGTTGCTCTCGTCCTTCTTGTTTTCCTATAGAGTCAATCAACGCTCGAGCCTTTCCAGCCTTCGTCAGTACTCGGATCTCCTATACCAAGTCATTTGTTAAGGATCTTTGTCCTTAGCTTGGCTGTAATGCTAACTCTGTTATTTTTAATTGTTAAATCACGATACGGATATGGGATTTGTGTGACCTCAGATGTGGACCGGAGCTCCGAGATGCAGACTTTCCACCTGGGTATCAATGTGAACCGGCCTCCTCCATTAGAGTCGATGGAGTGCGAGGATGAGGCAGGGTCGAACTCCTCCAACAGCACCATCTCGTCAATCGGTGGGAAGAGGGGAGATAGGGAGACCAACGGTGAGGACCCGGAGAACCAGCAGGGGTGCTCCCCTCTGACCACCCTCACCACGTGCCCCTCCTGCGACAGGATCCCACACGGCCCCGTTGGTTATCCAACAAGTTCGACAATGCCTGTGGCCCGCGATCATAAGTGAATGCAGGGTCGGGCTGAGGATTGAATTTCTTCCGGTGTGTGAATTGGGGTGGTTGAACACTTGAAAAATTCAGCCCCGGTGTTCCCGGGGATGTGTAGATATGATGGTGGTGGGTCTCAATGAAAAGGTTTCTGTAATGAGGCCCACCTTTAGAGAAGCTAAAACTTATTCTGTTGATTAACTAATGTACTAACCCCATTATTGAAAGTTAATACTAAGATAAGGATGTCTTTAACCCCTTTTTCCTAAGATTTATTGCAATTCTTTTTTAAGATTTAATCCTAAAAGCATCCCATAACAAAACCCTTCTTTAACCCTAAGGGCACTCCATAACAAAACACTTAGAACTATGATTCAAAACACAGTGCATATCTTTTCCCATGAATGGAATTTGGAAGATGCTCTTGTTCGGTCTGATGTGTTGTATGATCCAATCCAAAAAAGGGTTGAATGTCACGTTTGAGTGATCTCATCTAGGATGTTGTGAATGGATTATTGTCGAAACTGACATGCCTTCACAACAAGGATCAAATATTATGTTAGGGGCTGATCTCAATCCGAAATTACAGAAATACTGACCAGAACTGAACTGGACTGCCCGACCGAGTCCGAGGTGGTCGGGATAAAATGGGAGGGGGGGACGGTGGTCCCGTCAATACCCATGATGAAATTCCGCCTCATTCCCTCCTTAATCGCTTCCAACCATCAAAGGTTCTCGTCTTTGAACTCACCCACAACGTCCATCGCCGATACATTATACGCCCCGTATGAAATACGGCGACGGCGACGAGGGAGTCGATTGGGCGCTTTCCAGCGTGAGAGCCAGGCTCGATCCCTCATGCGTCAATGAGGTACTTGGAAGGCTTTCGGGCGATGATTTCGTTATGGGAATGAGGTTTTTCATATGGGCAGGTGTTCAATCAGGTTATAGACACAGTTCGTATGGTTATAGCAAGGCTTGTAAATTGTTGAGGGTTAGGCAGAACCCGGGTGTGATCCTCGGTGCTGTTGAGGGTTGTAGGATTGGCGGGTGGCCAATTAGTGTTAAGATGATGAAGGTTGGTCTGAATTTGTGTAAGGAAGTGGGGCTTTCGGAGGAGGCGTTGGGTGTGCTTCGAAGGATGAGGGAGTTGGATCCTCGGCCAGATACAAATGTGTATAATACTGTTATTAGGTTGTTTTGCGCGAAGGGTGATATGGGTACCGCTGAGGATTTGATGCGGGAGATGGGCGAATTGGGGCTGTACCCAGATCTGATTACGGTCGTGGAGATGATCAAGGGGCTTATTGGAGGATGCATACAGGTTGCTCAGGATGATTAAGGGGTATGGGTGTTCGCCGAATGTGGTGGCGTATTCGGCTCCTCTCGAGGGGTACTGTTGGGCTGGGGATACGGGGAGGGTGTTGGAGTTGTTGGACGAGATGGAGAGGGAAGGTGGGGATTGTGGTCCTAATGTCGTCACGTATACCTCCTTGATAAGATGCTATTGTGAGAAATACTCGCTGACCGAAGCTCTCAGGTTGTTGGATAGGATGATGGCTTGTGGTTGTGCCCCGAACTGGGTCACTGTAAGTACTTTGCTCGATGGGCTTTGCATGGAAGGCCAAGCAGAGAACGCCCATGAAATGATCCATAGAGTTGTTGCCTGGGGTGCCGTTCCCAAGGCAGATTGTTTCAGCTCATTGGTGGTTTCCTTGATTAGGTATAAGTTTACTGAAGATGCTAGAAGGCAGTTCGAGTTGATGTTGGGTTGTGGGTTGGAGCCCGATGGCTTGGCGTCCAGTCTCGTGATAAGGGCGCTCTGCATAGATGGGAGAGTGTTGGAAGCATTTCGCTTAGTTGATCAAATCGAGAGGTTGGGATTCTTGCCCTCTGTTGATTCCGATGTTTATTCAATCCTGTTGGAGGGCCTTCTCCAACAAGGTAGTCTTACGGAAGCTGCAAGTCTGGTGAGGATGATCATCGACAAAGGCATCCCATTGAAAACTCAGTGTGCTGATCCTGTAGTTGTCGAGCAACTGAAGAAATTGGGTTGTGGCAACCTTATACAGTCTTCGAGTGGATCTGGGAGGTGATTTAAGGCCTTAGTATTTTCGAGCCGAGAAAACCGTTGAATGACGTGAAAAGGAGAAAATTTTGATGCTTGTCCATTCATCTGTTGTTCTGTGAATCCGATCGATGAAACCAGCGGGAATGGAATTCTGGGGCGATGAGTCCCCCGCCACATTCTTGTTCAGTTCCCGAAGTTCCTTGGTTCGGTCATTTCATGATGCCGTGCCCCATGGAGTTGCACGAGAGCAAACAGTCGAGCAAGGGATTCATGGTGGAAAGCACCACAGGCTCGCGTCTCGGCTAATTTGCCCTCTACGGGGGCGACATGGATCTGTCCCCATCCTCTCCGAAAGCACGAGCATGAAACAGCAGAAAGCGGAAAAATGAACGACTCGGAAACCACCGTGTTCCCCTCGGGGGCGAGATTAGGACCGCTGTAAGTGCGGGCAACGCAAAGGTAATAATAATGGACAAGACATGGGATGCACGCGAGATGTGTCGGAGATCACAAATTGGTTGGAGTGGTGGGAATGATGATGAAGAAAAAGAAATGGTTGATGGTTTGTGATGGATGAATGGATGGATTGATGAGGATTGTACGTTGTTCTATTATTTAAAAATAATTGAAAAGAAAGACAGCTAACACCTGACAGTACCAACCACCAAGTTTTTTCATTTGAACTCGGGGATTAGTATTTTTGTGAAGACATATTGTAAATACTTTGTAGAGAATGTAATTAACACTGTGCCACACAATTACGCATTTTTGTTCTGTATAATTTCTAAAATAATATTTTGAATTCGATGTTAAAAATTCAAGTTTTCAAATATCGAGTTTCTTTTTAAGATTAAATTCGGTATTAAAAACATAATTTTGTACGAGAGATCATTATTTTTTTAAAATTATTTACTTTTTACGAAATATTTTTAGATAAAATAAAGCAACAATTTTCTAGATTGGGGAATTAATTAAATTACAGAGCCAAATTGCCTCCATTGTTGTAAATATATTTATTGTGAATGTCCATTATTGAATCCCATTTACCTCTAATTACTATTGTATATGTACCATTTGGAAATAAACAAGATTTTCTTCCATTCTCTCTTCGGTGTATTCTTGTTTATTTCCTCCTTCCTCTTCCTTTCCTTTCTTTGTTTTATAACACGAAGCTCTTATTAAAAAGAGGACGATTTTTGCTGGATTCTTTCTCGGTGGCTAAATCGGCGAGGTTTGTAAATGGTAATTTCACACACGCTATTTCAATATTTTTATTATATTTAACGAAATATCAGTAAAAGGATTTTATCCAATCTCAATCCCCCGAAGCGAATACATGATCCCCGAAGCGGATCCGTCGTCCTCAAAGCGAATCCATTGTCCAGAAGCGTATCCCCTATTCCCAAAAGCGTATCATTGATCATCGATTCCCAGAAGTGAATCATCTTTTTCCAGAAGGGGCAGGGGACACTCGATTCCCAGAAGCGGATCCTCGATTCCCTGAAGCAGATACTCGATTCCCATAAGCGGATCATCATCGATTCCCAGAAATGAAAGAAGAACGTAAGAATCATTCCTTTTACAAGTAAACATAATTAAGTTTTATACAATTTATCACCAATCAAATTTCGGAACCCAGACCTTTTAAGCATAAGACTATCACCGTAACCACTCGACTGAAATAAAGCTAAGTTGCAATCTTTGTATTATTATTATTTGCTTATGTATTTTATATCTTAATATTTTTATTTCATATCATGAAGAAAATGGAGGTTCCCCGAAGCGAATTCTTGACAAACAAAAAATGCACATGTCTCGTAGACAGCGCATCAACGCATACTATTTTGAAAAGCAAGAAATTCTTTACCGTCTTGGTAATGAACGAAACAAGTGTCGATACGATATCTGGAAGTACAAAAGTCATTGAGGGCTCCGGAAGAGCAAGTATCTTATTATCGAGAGGAATAAATATTTGTATCGATAATGCGTTGTGTTCCTTTAAGTCTCAGAGAAATTTGTTGAGTTTTAAAGTTATTCGCAGAAATGGATATCACATTGAGAAAATGATTCTAGAAGAAACACAGGTATCTGAAAATGAAGAGATCTCTCTATCGGTTTTAAATGATTTTTTTCTCATGAGTTTTTCGATTTATAACGAGGTAGTATCGTACTGACATTTAAGGAGAGTATTATAAATATATTTATTATGAATGTCCATTATAACTCACATTTACCTTTAATTAATTCTTCAATTACTATTATAATTTAATTTTCTTTCATTATAAGTTCCTAAAGAGATATTATACATGTACCATTCAAAAATAAACAAGATTTTATTCGCTTCTCTATCGTGAATTATTGTATTTCCTCCATCCTCCTCCTTCCCTTTCTTTGTTTTATGACATGCACCATTTACTTTCCCCATTTCCTTGATTCCATAGCCCCAACATTTTCCCCCACCCACTACCGAAAATCCCTTCCTTTCGGTCGAATCTTCGTACGTTCCGATTCCGACAAACTTTTGCCTCCCATCGATCCGCTGGCATGTGAAATTAGGGCACCCGATCCTCGTTTTTCTTCTCCTTTTTTTTTCTTTCTTTGGCGGTAAGCTCCTATCTTTCGATTATGTATATTGAGGAATTGAAGGAAGGGGAGGTGGGTCGCAGCTCTCAGGAAGAAGGGGTCGTTGGTGATGGGAGGGGTAAGGGCGATGGAGTGGTCGTCGTTGTGGATGGTGGCGGCGTGAAGAGGTTGTTGATCGGGGCCGGAGCTAGGTTTTTGTTTTATCCGACGTTGCTGTACAACGTTGTTAGGAATAGGGTTCAGCCCGAGTTTCGATGGTGGGATCGGGTTGATCAGGTAAAAGGATTTGTGGTTTTTTTCTTTTTCTTTTTTTTTGGGTTTGATTGTGTGATTTTTGGGATGGATGTGTTAATTGATGTAGTAGAGACATTATTTCAGATGCTTGATCTAGTAAATAGAAGTGGTTGTGGTTCTATTGGATTTTGAGGTTGTTGGATCTCGGTGGATAATCTGGGATGCTTAGGATGTTGATTGATTATTTTGAACGGTTGATTGGTTTATTTCGGACAGGGTTGATGAATACTAATGTTTTTTTTTGTATGGAGTTAATTAGTAAGTTTCGGTACAATTGATTACTGATTTATACCTGTCGAAATTAGCTTATTACTATGTGTGAAGGGATGTATGTGTGAACATGCTGTGGGATGAAGTGTTGCTAAATCCTTCCTGTGTTCCATTATTTCAGTTCATACTGCTTGGTGCAGTTCCATTCCCTGCTGACGTGCCCTGCCTAAAGGAACTTGGCGTGAAAGGGGTTATAACGTTAAATGAGCCGTATGAAACCTTGGTTCCGACCGCTCTTTACAAGGTGACAGTGCTTTCCGCAGACTGCTGGTGTTGAATGTGGCTACTATCCGTGTCCATCCAAAAGTGAAATCTTTGTCTTGCCCCTTCCCCTTGTGTTGGAGTCATTCTGGTGTATGTGTATTAAAACTTTTATACGGGCCTTATGCATGTGCTTTATTATTATCCCTTAAAATGAATACTGGTTGAATGTTCAAGGTTTTCAGGTTTCTGGTTGTGTGTGATCTCTATTGAGTTAAGTGTAAATTTGCTTGTTCTTATTAAGTTGGGATCTTATTCATTTACAGGCTTATGACATCGAACATTTGGTGATTCCTACTAGAGACTATTGCTTTGCTCCATCACTGCATGATATCTGCCAAGCTGTTGACTTTATACATAGTAAGCATTTTATGTTGTAAGTTTGCCGTCATAGCTTCAGCCATAAAGACTTTGAGTTGTAGCATGAAAGCGGTCGTCTAACTTGTGGCTAGTAGAAGCATTTATTATGCTAATCTATTTGTCATGAAAAGAAGCTGAGTTATCTGTTAATGGGTGTTTTGACAAAGAAAATACCTCCTGTGGGCAAACTACGTATGTTCATTGTAAAGCTGGACGGGGTCGTAGCACAACCATTGTGATCTGCTACCTGGTCAGTAATCAATAATTGAAGCTTCAATTTGGTTTTGATAAGTTCTACTTCTCCTGATATACTTGTTTTTATGTTCAAGGTTCAACACAAAGAGATGACACCTCATGAAGCCTACGATTATCTCAAGTCTATTCGACCGCGAGTCCTCTTAGCTTCTGCTCAGTGGCAGGTATTGCTTCACCCTTTCACATTGGGTTGTTGGTGTCTTCTGTTTTAGAATGCTTACTCATCTGTCCAACTTTTGGTTTTGGAATATGTGCGTTTGCTTTAAAAAAAAGCGTGGGCTATGGTGAGATTTTATGCGTTTTCCTTATCTCAGGCTGTTCAGCAATTTTATCGCCTGAAGATGAAGAACGGTTTCATCTGTCGTCAAGTTGAAAGCATTTCGAGAAGCAACCTCGAACTAGTCCCTCGAGTATCATTCGACGATGCCTCTGTAGTCGTGGTAACAGAATCAGATCTAGTAGGGTATGAACCCCTCGCAGGACACAACACTTTGAGATCCGAAATATGGGCGGACTTGAGGGTCATCTACCAGGTGCGAGTCGCCAGTCAGGCGGCACTGGAGAGGATCTCTTGCCTGTGGCTCCGCTGCCATGCACATTCAAAGATATCTGGAGAAGAGAAGTCGGGCACCGAGAACTGCCATTCCATCCGGAGTAATCACATTGAAGGCATCAGCGTCGACATCCACGTCTACTAGATGGCATCACCTAACTGGCGGCTGCAAAGCGACGCCATAATGTAAAAATGTTCGCAGTCTATATTTCTATCTTTGTGCCTGAAAACAGAAAAGAAAGCTGGTGCATGCACAGGCAAGGTGGAGTCTTCACCAGCAGATGTGAATTATGTATGTTTTATCCTTTATATATATATATATGTACAAGAGAACCCTTCTCCTTCTTCACCTTTGCCTTCTTTCTTTGGGTGAGTTTTGTAAGTTTATACCGGTTTAAAAATTAAGATCGTATTTCATAAATTTTTATTAAAATCTATATGTTTGTTTGTACGAACATTCGGTACCATGAACTTTAATCAACTCTTTTACTTTTGGGGCTTTTATATTTTGATTGGGCCGACAGATTGCAACCCGGACATAGTGATTCTTGTCCGAACGGACGAAGTGTTCAAAACCCTTGTTCGGAAAGACTGTTGCGCCAGAGCCGCCAGGACCGCCTCATTTTGCCCGGAACACACCCCGGTAGACGACGATGAGGTTGTCTCCGCGGCCTCACCGGAGCGTCGCCCACTTTCCCTTCCAAGCCCACGGCAGGCGACGGTTCCTAACTTCCCTCTTCCCCAAAGGATTCCGCAACCGCCCACCTTGCCCTCCGGCTTCCCTCAACAACAGCAACCACCACCACCACTCCAAAGGTACAACCAATCACTTTCTCTTTTTGTCTCTTTCTCCTTTGTGTTGTTCGTGTGATGCATGGAAGCAACAGCTTTTGGCGACTTGAGAAGAAAATTCCCTTCCTTTTGTTGGGACTATGGTTTGTGGCAGTTTCTGGGTCTTTGCTTGGTTTAGTTAGTTCTCGTGGTGTTCGTTGAAATTCGGTGTTTAAGGGTTGTGGGGTGCGAGTATAACTGGAGTTTTTTTCTGTGCAGATGGGAGTAACTACTTAGTACCAGGCGCGACGGTGGCAACTCTGCTTATGCTCAGTGCTCTTCATGCTCGTCGCCTTTATGGAGATAAAAAGGTTATTGGTGCATGTATTCATCATCCCTATCTGCAAGACCTTAAATTTTTTGGGGAATTCATCATTCGGGCCTCATGTCAGACAGATTTTACTCTGGCCCACTAGACCTAAGTTTGCGTCGACAACTTTTGGCTTTGTAATGTGTTTTTTATTTCTAGCTTGGAGAGAAGTAGGAACTTGAACAAGAACACTTGTGCTATAGTATGCTTCGAATAGGTGAAACAACCAAAATGCAGTGCTTGCCAGCAAAGATGTTACTTTCTAGGGTTAGGATGTTGTCAGTTTGATCACCATTTATTAAGTAGTTTGTAACTGGCAGTATAGCTTTTGACAATAAGTTTGAATTGATTGCTGCCATGCAGATGGAAGAAGCACGGGTGAAGGAAATTGAAGTAGGGTTTCAGCCGGATTTAAAGGTATAGGGTTGGTGTGGACCATTTTATGGCTTCCCTCTTGTCATAGGTTGTTTTTGAGAAAGGTGGTATCTAACTAACGTTTCCTGTCTTCGTGAAATTCCTAGGCGGCAGTTCTTAGAATGTTGCCTCTGCGGACTATATCGAGATCTTGGGGTTACCTTGCTAGCATTGTAAGGCTCTAGCTCTCATTTACTTATTGATGATTGTGCATACATTGACTTTGTGATATATTTTCTCTTTGTAAAGCCTTGACTCTAAATATGTGCTGGTCATTGTCGCTCTGTTCTGTTTGATGTACGCAAATGTCTTGAATTATTTGTTGTGCTGACTGAGTCAACCTGGTCGTTCGGTTTAGAGACTACTAGGGCTGTCAGTGATATGTGGAAATAGTCCCACATTGGTAGTATGGGATGCCGATTTGGGCTATATAAGGGCCAATGGGCTCTCCCAGGAAAGCCCGTAACAAGTGGTATCAGAGCCAGCCCACTACTCTCCGCATGCATGGCGCAACCAGTGACGCCGGTATTGCAGTGTTCGCCTGGGGCTAGGTTAAACTAGCGCAAAGCTGGTCACGCGGGCGGTGATGCCGGTATTGCAGCGTTTGCGCGGGGCTAGGTGAGGCTAGTGCAAAGCTAGTCCGCGTGGGTGTCGGGCCGCGGAACGTGGTGGGCTTGATATGTGGAAATAGTCCCACATCGGTAGTATGGGATGCCGATGTGGGCTATATAAGGGCCAATAGGCTCTCCCAGAAAAGCCTGTAACAGTCATCTAGTGATAATGTGGTGGAAGTCTTGGTACTGATTGCTGTTGTCTTGGCACTTGTGATGGTATTTTCAGTTTAGTTTTGTCTCAATGAAGCCTATTTTCAGGAAGTTCCTGTCTGGATGCGGCCATATCTATGTAAAGCGTGGGCACGGGCTTTCCATTCAAGTACGACATCTGTCTTTTTCCTCTCTGTAATCTCCTGGTTGTATGTGAAAGTGAAGAGTATTTGTTTTAGAGCAATTTTGGATTGCATGATGTTAATGGGCATGTCGTTGGCTACGTGTGATGCAGACTTGGAAGAAGTAGCTCTACCTTTGGAAGAATATGCCTCTTTACGCGATTTTTTTGTCCGCGGGTTGAAGGAAGGTTCGAGGCCAATTGATTCCAATTCCAATTGCCTGGTAACTGGTATTATCTTCTTAGGTTTCCCTGTATCAAGCTTACACTCATTTGATGTACATGTTTGCATTCTTAAGAATAATTGTTCATAGGTTAGCCCTGTGGACGGTATCATTTTACGGTGCGGCAAGCTGATGGCTTCTCGTGGCATAATCGAACAAGTTAAAGGTGCCACTTATTCAGTAACTTCACTTCTTGGAGGGGACCCTATTCGTCTGGCAATAACTGAAAGTACGCCTCATAGTTTTGTGGAAAAAAATGGTATAGAAGAAAAAAGGACAGATTCGCTGTCAACAGTGTCATTGACCTCAGCTGAAGTAAGGGACGTGTCTGAACCAGCAGGGTACTCCTTATATCTTGTTCCCAAGTCTGTCCTCCACTATGAGATTTTAATTAATGAATAAAGCTCTGCACACCAACCTCTTCCAGATTCACTTTTATTTTTTTGGTTATTTATTTGAAGAGACTATTCTCTTTTACTTTGCAAAATTTTTTCTTCTCAGCATATCTCAGTAAGAAAGTATTAGTTACGTAAGGATTGCTTTCCTGCAAGAACCAGACTTGAAATAGGCAATCTTTGTCTTGTTATGTTTGCCCTTTATGGAGTGGACCTGTCCCGACTTTGCTAATATACCAGTTGTCTTTGTGTAGTTCACTTGAAAAAGGACTCTTCTACTGTGTTATTTACTTGAGGCCTGGAGACTATCATAGAATACATTCTCCTACTGACTGGAATGTGCATACTCGTCGGCATTTTTCGGGTAAAACACTTTTTTATTTTTTGTCGGATACACTACTATTAGTTTATCAGAACAATGAACCCTGCACTCTATGCTCTATATTCACTGTATAAACAAGTCCATGAGTATGTGTTGCCTTGTACATGGCTGATGTGCCCGAAGGAAGCTCTGTATAATGAGTTCATAAGTGCACCATATACGTGCATGTTATTCTTTGTCACGGTGAAATGAGTTTTCAGTGGCCAAGAATCATCTTTGGAAAGGAATATTTGTGTTTGTTTTCCAGTAGTTGTAAATTCCAGTTGGTCATGTCAAATAATTTGGAACTTTAAAGCTTGGGTGCAATTTTCATTTCCGGCATCCTCTCTGGGATGATTTCATTTCAGAAATGTGCCTTTTCATGTGATAAAAGTCGTCCATGTGCAATTTATTATGATATGTGTTAAGTAATGCTTGGAAGAGTACCAAACTTGACCGGAAAATTGTGGGCTTCCTTTATCTGTTTCATCTTGCTTGTGATTGATCATCTTTTGGTTTGTCCTGCAGGGCGTCTATATCCAATGAATGAACGTGCTGTGAGAACAATTAGAAACCTTTATGTGGAGAACGAGAGGGTAAATCCTGTCAAATGAAGGACTTGGCATGCCAAATACGTTTATCTTTTTCTGCATATATCAAGTGTTCTGATACATTCCTAGTCTTGGTGATCAAATACTTCTGAAGGAAAAATTGCAGATTAAGTTTAATGTCTGTTCGGTAATATTTACTGGTTGCGAAAATTATCTACCTTAAGATTGTAGAAAACCTTCATACTTTGATTTTTTTGTATTCTCCTTTGTATGCACTTCCCTTTCATGATGTTTGCTGAATGCTGTTCTCTCCACAGGTAGTCCTAGAAGGTCAGTGGCAGGCAGGTATGATGGCCATGGCTGCAGTAGGGGCGACTAATATTGGGTCAATTGAGGTTAGCCCAAAAATTTCTCGAGACCTGTATTTTTCTGGTAGCTGTAAGCCTCCTATCTATGTCTAACTTTTGAGGTCGCAGCTTTTTATTGAACCCGAGCTGCAGACAAATCAGCCAAGGGCCTTGTTACTGCAGCAAGAGCCCCCTAGAGAACGTTACTATGAACCCGAGGGAGTTGGTATTGCGCTCAAAAAAGGTGACGAGGTATCGTGTTTAGAAAATCTCTTTTCTGAGGCTCATGTTTTTATCTGATCAGTTCCCTTGTCTTCGCACATTGATACACTTCGTACCTTTTTCTCAGCTAGGAGCATTCAACATGGGGTCAACAGTGGTCCTCGTTTTTCAGGCTCCTACATTTTCTTCAGGTGATGATGATAGCTCATCGAGCTTCAGATTTTGTGTCAAACAGGGCGATCGGATTCGTGTTGGACAGGCACTGGGAAGATGGAGAGAATAGCATTTGTGATTGTGAATTGGCGAGGCCTCTTGGTGTTGTCTGCCATGATTCTTACTATATTTAAACAATTCGACTTAATCTGTTAAACTGTTCAACTTTTCATCGTTGCTTTTTTACTTCGGCACCCATTCTTCCACGGCAATACGTCTCATTGTCGCAGAAACAAAACTGCAACTTCTGAACGAGGTTGACAACCATCTGTAGGAATGCCCATTAAACTTTTGATATTGAACAATGTATACACCACTTGATCCAATCTGTATAGTATCAGTAGCAGCGGCTTAGACAGAAATTTAACAAATAAGTGGTACCATGCGCTGATAAACCGAAAACAATGAAAGTGATAATAAGACATCAGCATCAAGTTTTGAGAATGCAGTTACCAATAAAACCATGCTCGGACAAAGCATGACTGTGTAGACGTGGTATTGATGCAAGAATGCGAAAACGAATTTACAAATATACTTAAATGGAGATCAGTATCACAACTCTCATCCAATTAATCTTTCTTAGCCTTGTCAGGATCAAGAAGAAAAAAAGATTCTCAATTGTGATGCTCGATCAAAACCTTGCTCCTGCAAATTCACGAAAAAAATAGAATGACCCTGTAGGGGTGAAATTAATATAGAACATGAAAAACCTCACTTCTACTAATACAATTTGCCGCGGACAGGTGAATATGCAATACGACAAGCATAGGAATAGATAACCTTTCTAATGTGGATCATCTTGGCAGATCTTAACAAAACTGACCACTAACTCATTGAGAAATATCTACACAGGCATCGCTTTTGAATACTAATTCACCATTCTAGTATCCTTATGCATGAAGAAAATCAATTTGGTCTTTATGATCGGACTCAAATATGGATTATTTACCACATTCTCCATAGGGAAAAATGAATGGATAGCAAAGAATTGATAATACCATAAAAAAGAGCACTAGCCCGATGCTCATATTAAGACTGATCCCTCCATAAGCCTATGTTTCTTCAAATTAATGGATAAGGAAAGTTCTATACTTCAGATGTAACACAAATCAAATGCCAACCGTCTCCTATTAGAATAATCGAGCCGCAACGGTTTGCCACAATGATGTAATTAAGACATTTCAGTTTAAATCGATGGATAAGGAGGATAAACTTCAACTAGGAAACAATGCTGTAATGAATAACCTCTCCAACAGAGGTTCGCTATCACCAATTTCAGTTTTATAACCTAATTGCAAACTTTGAGGAAGGTTCCCTAATCGAAGCTATAGTCAACTAAGTTCAGAACTCAATTTGTAACAAACTGCAAGTTCCTGAGCTCAAACAAACCAAATGGACCTTCATAAGAAGATCTAGCTCTCAGCTCGCTGAGTCAATTACAGCCACAATTCGACGGCTAATATCCCAGAAGAAAAGACCATTCGATAAAAAAGCATCCAATAACACATAAATCTCCCCCAAATCATCAGACCCTCAAAAAAATTATGAAAATCCACACTGCACCAAAAAATCAGATCCCAGATCCACACACTTTGACAAGATTCCAAACAATCACGAGAAAGCAGTCGACAAAGAAAGAAAAAAATTGTACTTATAATAAAGGATCAACTTCCTCAACTACGTGTGCTTGGAATAACCCGAGGAGGACGACCCCACGGCTGTGGCTGCTGCGACTGGAGATGAGTAAGAAGGCACCCGCTTGTTCCGAAACATCATGTAACCGACCGGGAACACAACACCGATCATCATGACAGCCGCACCGATCAAGTACCTCATCGGACTAGGAGGCTCCACATCGACTATCGCCGTTCTACCAAACTAAACAACAACCAAAAGGGAACCAGAAAAGGTAAGAACTTGACGACACCCACCAAAACCAAAATCGACGAGACGTTAAGGGATGGGAAAGGGTCGCTCACGGGCATGGCTTTATCGGAGGAGGTGATCGGAATCTACGGTTTGGGCACGTCGATTTTCCGTTGTCCGGTGGGGTTTTTTCCTGTCCGTCTGATGTTTTCGTCCGTTCGATGTTGTTGGTTTGTTTTAAGGTTTTTAACTGGGCCTAAATTTGTGTCTATTCAAATGGGCTTACAAGTTTCTCTAATCATCTTCTCAATCATATGAAATATTGGTACGTGCTTCCGGTTGAGAGCTTCAGTTTAGTTGAGCTCTAGTATGAGAAGGGAGACGGCAGCGGAACGTTTTAATTTGCTGAGACGAGAGGTCAAGAAGTTGTTCGAGTGTAATGCATTTACGGCAGCTCAATTCGCAATCTATTTCGAGCTTAGCTTGATAGAACAGCGGAGTGGAGTTAAGGATGTTTGTAGGGAGTATGTTGTGTAGATTAGACATAGTTACGGTCGACAACCCGAATCTAATGGCAGAGTTTAGCTAATATATATAGATGCCAAAGTCAAATTATTAGTTGGTCCAAAGTGAGGTCAAAGCTAAATCAATGTTAAGAAGCCGAGGTCGATTTTCGAAGCACGAAATGCATGGTAAGGAGAGAGCAGCAATACTCAGTCGAATATCTGCGTTATCGAAATTTTTTATTCGAGGCTCGGGTCGAGGATATCGAACTCCCGGATCAATCACACTCAACTCAATCTACTGAAAGTTGAAATGATGCCAGACCCAATACCTCCAACTATCGAACCAAATGATATTTTCATCTTCCCCGATGAAGCAAAATGCAATATGCAATGCCCTCTTCCCCTCTCCATCGCATTTAATGTTCAAAGAACGAAGGAGAAAGGGATGGTTCAATCCTATAGGAAAAGAACATTGAATGCTCGTCACCAACCCTTTTATCGATAGAATTCAATTCATGACCCACTTCACAGACAACGAGCCTCCCTCCTTTGTGTCCCTCTTTCGTGCTTTGTTCATTCTAAGCAAAGATTATGCGGAACGGATGATCGCGTATTCCCGAAATATGTTCGAAACATAGAGCATCCGCCTTCGACGGATCAGTTTATGTCGAGGAAGAAACTCTAGGCTAGTTCTTACTACATATTGGAGAAGCACTTAATCATACGTCTTTATATGGCAAGGTTTTTGATAACGTCATGACAGATTAGTTAAAAGCTCACCTAATTGACCGGCAATAACTCCTCCATCTACACACTCAGAAATCCTTTCCTTCAGCTTTTTCCCTCCACTTTTTATGCCAGCCTAACCTTGAACCATTCAATGAGTGAGTGTGTGTGTGTGTGTGTTAAGGGCTTGTCAGTGTGTAGAGAGTGACATTAATGGCAGGTTCGGGTCTTGTTCTTTTGTGAGGGCGAACAAGTGATAGTTGGCAGAATTTAAGATGGTAAGAAGGAGAAGGAGAATAAGAAGAATAAGAAGAAGAAGAAGAAGAAGAAGATGAGGGTAATGTTTTTGAATGTTGTTGGTAGGAGATGACTGCAGAGGAATAATGGATGAGCGGAACTTGAATGCATCAGAGAGTTTTGTAGCAGTAGTCAAAGGTTGTAAGAAGGAAGGGGATGTCCACGGCGAGTCGCCTCTGCCTTCCCCTCATCATGCTCACCACAGGCGTTCTAGGAGGTCGGATTTTCTTTTCCCCTTCTTATCCTCATTTTGCTTTCGCCGCCTGAGATCGGGATCGGATTTTCCGGGGTCTTAGTTTGTGTAGTAGTTGTTCTCTCCCCCTGTGTTGGGTATCTCGAGTTTCGGCGAATCTACTTGGGATGAAAGGTGCTATTTGTCAAAATCGTGATGAAATGTTTTGGGATCGTGTTCCTTCCCACATGAAAACCTGAGATTTTTTGTTAACAAGTTTCAATGCTGTTATGTTTACGCACCTGTTATGAACATCATTGTGCCCATAACTAATGCGGTTCTGTTGTTTGTCATGCCTCAAGTGCGTCCGACAAGAATTTTGATGCGTACAGAGATGGAGCTTCACCTCGCCGAAAGGAGCACAAGGTATGACCTCCTTCTCAATAGAAATTTTGTAGTTTTTGTTACTTGATCAGAGATTGATTCCTCAAGAACAGGTCTCTACAGCTTCAGCAATGTGTTACGGATCCCACAGTCCCCGACTCGAGCCCCTTGGCTATGCCAGGAAGAAGGTTGTATCGAATCATCAGGCATCCCTCGAGAATGATGTATGCGGAAGCCTCTGGATTGCTTTTCTCTAGCTAGTTGTGCTCCTCCGCACTACATTTATGATTTGTGCCTGCAGATAGAGCAGTTGCAGTTGCGCCTGCAGCAAGAAAAATCAATGCGAGTCACACTAGAGAGGGCGATGGGCCGAGCATCGAGTACTTTATCTCCTGGGCATCGTCACGTTGCTACCAAGGTAGGTGAATTTTAAAGGTTTTCTTGAACGTTGAGCGTGTCCGGGGATATAGCGATAGCCATATCAAAAAACATATCTTGGGGGCTGCTGAGATTTCGATTCGTGTGGATCAGACAAAGGAGTTGATAGCTGAGATCGAAGCGTTGGAGGAAGAAGTAGCAGACAAAGAGAAGCAGGTTCTTTTGCTTTACCGGGCCATATTCGAGCAGTGCATTAGTCAACCTTCTTCCGAGAAGAGCTCGAGCGTCACTTCCCCGGTTCATGCAAGAAATATGGCAGCGAGAAAGCATCCGATGATAATATCAAGTTCATTTTGCTCTTCAAAGAAGTTCCCTCTACGACCGTTGCAGGCATTGATATCCGACCGGGTGAGGGGAGATCTGAGGACTGGCAACGAATCACCTATAAGCCACGGCAAAGAAGTTCAGCTTGAGAAAATTAACTCTCGATACAGAAAGGTGCCAATTACAGAGCGAAATTCCGTTATCCGCACGCTGAAGGATCATCTTCACGAATGTCCAAGCAAGTTGTCCGAAGAGATGGTCAAGTGTATGGCCGCCGTGTACTGCTGGCTACGAACCGCCTCGTCAGCAGATACAGGGAAATCACCACTGTTTATGAGGTCTCCAACCAACGGAATCCTTCCGAGACACAGTATACAAGAAGAAAATGTCTGCAACTTGAAAGCGGCATTGCAAATGTCTCCGATATCAGCCGAAAAGGGGAAATTCTCACATGCCTCGCTCGCCATCAACAATTACAGGTTGGTTGGTTAGCCAATGAGTTGGCATAATTTGATGGATTAACTCTTACGTTCGCAAGTTTGGTTCGGTCGCAGAATTCTCGTAGAACAGCTTGAGAAAGTAAATCTCCGGCAAATGGATGAAGGTTCGCTGACGGCTTTCTGGATCAATGTTTACAATGCGCTTGTCATGCATGTAAGATCAAACTGACTCGGGATAACCCTTTTTCTGTATTTGGCCCCAGTTAAAAGGTTTCTCCTTCTCGAAAATTCGCAGGCGTACTTAGCCTATGGAATACCGAGCAGTTCTCTGAAGAGACTAGCCCTGTTCCACAAGGTACATACATGGCATCCAATATTCGCTCGATTTCTAGATGTCATGAATGGACCATAGGCGAACTGATTGGCGACTATATATGTAGTGCAGGCTGCATACAACATTGGAGGCCACATTATAAGCGCGACTGCGATCGAGCAATCCATTTTCTGCTTCCGAACTCCGCGGACAGGATGGGTAAGCGTCCGTTTTACTTCTGCTCTGCTATGACATGATCCATGCCTGCTGATTATCAAAAACTCGCAAATGCTTTCAGTGGCTGGAAACATTTGTATCTGCCGCGCTAAGAAAAAGATCTGGCGAAGAAAGGCAAGCGCTTGGCTTGAAGTATGGCCTCGCCAATCCACAACCGCTCGTCCACTTTGCGCTTTGTACCGGTGCTATTTCTGATCCTGTGGTAAATCACCCAAAACTCTCTTTTGCTTTCATCTGATCGAGTAAATGGTATCAACCACGCAATCTACACATTGTAGCTTAGGGTCTACACGGGATCGAACATTATGTCAGAGCTCGCGGCAGCGAAGGGTGATTTCCTGCAATCCAACGTCCTCATCAAGAAATCGAAGGTTTTCCTGCCGAAGGTGCTCGAGAGATTCGCCAAGGAAGCTGCAATCAGCGCGGATGATCTTCCCAACTGGGTGATCCAGAATATTGTCGACAAGAGGCTACAAGCGGCGATACAGAGATGCATCGACAGGAGAAGTAGGAGGAGGACATCTCAGGCGACTGAGTGGTCACCTTACAACTCGAGGTTCCAGTATGTATTCTCAAAAGACTTGACAGACAAACCTTGATGGGTATGAACAAAGTTGATAGAAAACTTCACTCATTTCATTTATCGAAAGAGCAAATGATGTCTCCTTCATCCAGAAATACTTGCTAATCCAATTTGAACCGATTCAGGCTCCCACATACATTCACCTACATGAAATTCCATGGCCAGGAAAAACCAAAACAACTTAAGGTCAATATGGATGTAAGTTCATTAGCGTTCAAAGCCAAACATTTGTGCAAAGATCAAAAGACCAGATGCATCAAAGGGAGTAAAGCCGCATCCTAAGAACAAAAAACACAGACATGAAAGACAGTGCTGACCTATGATAAGTTACAAGCGTTGACAGATAGCAACCAGACTATAAACAATTGACAACTAAACATTCTTGGCTCTATTCACAGATATGGTACAGTTAGAGAAGACCTCATCGGGAGGCTGAAGTGACGAGAGGCATTTGATGGTACGATCCTGATGTGACTAACGAATTGTGTAGGAAGACGAAGTCGGGTGGGATTGTATCCAGGGTCAAATAGTAGTTCATCCACCTTGATGCCCTCTTCTTTGCTGGCCTGTAGTTGAAACTGCTTCCAAAGGTCGTTGTGTTAGGAACTTGGCTCTGCTTATGAGGTGAATCGTTCGGGTGGTTCATTGTCATCGTCAATGAAGGCGGGAGGCTTCTCGCAGATACAAGAGTATGGAAACTCGTGGAAGTCACCTCGTCCTGGTCTCATCTCATCCGGCTCACCCATAAATCCTCTCTGATAAGACTTCACCTTGCTGGAAAAGGATTCCCAGTCCAACTGCTCCCTGCTCTTGAACAAACGACTAAGTTTCTTGGCGTTCGGCCTGATTGTCCTCTTATGGCCCATAAACCTCCTGGACATTACCAAGAACATCATACACAGCAAGAATGAATGCAATCCCAAACAGTACAATGTAACCTTTTTGCAAAAGAGTATTATAATGCATGACTGTCGATAAAGTTGATGTGGAATCAAATTTTCAACTCAAAATTCTTCAAGTATACTACATTCAAATAAAGTCCTACAATGGACGACAGAAGCATCTTAAATCACGTAAGAAAGTATGGGAAGAATAGCATGCCATCTGAGATAGACTATCACACTTTTCAAATAACAAAAAGATAAAACACCCATGATCTAAAATTCAGTATATCATTACAGAAGTAGAGCCTCCAAGAAGAAAGTACTTCCAACATCGAGATAGCTGAATTTTACCTTCTTCCGGCGAGAATTTTGGCCATGTTACCATTGTTGTTTGTAACAAATACATCGCTCTCATCACAGACAATGTAGTCAATCGCAGCCAGCTGGGATGAAAATGATAGATGTGGTTTCAGTTCATCGGTAGCGAGTATCTCCTTTGTGTAAAAATTGGGAAAAAGATCTTGGAGAGGCTTCAATGTATTTTCTCCCCCATAAATTTCTCCAGATGCAACGTAGATGTAGGTGTCATTCGTAAAGCCTAAACCACGTAGCATGAGGCCCACTTCATGAGGAGTAAGAGGACATTTGCCTCGACTTCGTTCATCATCAGGGATCAAATCCTGCAACAAATAAGAAAAAAATTTACCAGATTGAGAATTGGATAGGTACTTCTTGAAGCAAATCAGTGCACAACCTTAAGTCTTGGCAGAATTCATGGAGACACAGATAAGTGAAAAGAAGAATCATGACAGAAACAGATTGAAGTCTCACAGGTAAATTGGTCCATCGTTTCCTGATTTCTCCAAGCTCATATCTTTCCTTGTCACCACCACCGTAATAGCAGCCCGAAAATGCTAGCATATCTGGTTCGAACCTGTGATGGAGTTTTGTCAGTGTACAAAAGTAAATTGTGTGCTCAGGGGCAGATATCTTCGGAAGTAAAGAGATGCATTTCTTTCTTTTCGGTAAAAAAGGGTTAAATGCATTAGATAAGAGTCAGAAATTCAGTAACAACCATAATACTTTTTTATTTGCAGAGAGATTTGAAAAGGCAATGTGTGAACACGAATGGTAGATCCTAAAACAAGACAAATCTAGAATGGGACAGGGATCCTCAAAAGTGAAAATTAAGAATTTATGTCATGATGTGCCTTAAGGGAGAGCATCTGGGAACAGAGTGGCAGTCATTAAAATGTTAGTAACATTTCTCACTGTAATGATTCAACAGCGGAAAAGAATGTACGCATATGAATAAATAAAATCTAAAATTGCAAAGAGAAGAAGCATCTAAGAAACATGATTAAATGCTTGGTACATACAGGAGGAAAATGCCATATAGAGAAGGAAATTTTCGAAGATTAAATTGCTACCACAATGTCTGATTAGCCAACTATCAATAATGATGATGGTAAGAGGTAAGAGTGGAATAAGAAGTGCCAATAGCCAAAGTCAGAGTTCAGCAACAGATACTTAAGCAGAAACCAATCAGCATACGTGACAAATTAAACCAGTGCTCTACCTCAAGTGGATAGCAACATAATGCTTAGACATGTTTCTCATCCTTGAAACGAGTCCTTCACCAAGTTCCCGAATTGGCTTAGTAAATCTTAAGGCTTGGTAGTTTACTCGACATCGCAGCTTCTGCAACTCACTGTCAATGTCATTGGCAAGTCTGTAATCGAATTTAGTCAGCTGGAGAACCTGCAAGACAAGATATATCAAGTCAAGGTCTGTGGCAGGAATATGCAATTACAGAACTGTAAAGAGAGTATGGGAAGGGCTTGGACAAAAAAGTAAAATTTGGCCCATTGACCACATTTCAAACCAATGAGGGCTACAGAGCGACAAGTCGACTCACGCGTCTTCTTAATAGTATTGGAAGGACTTGATCCAAATAATAATCCGGCTCCGATTTTCTAGGCACTCGCATTGTATATGGTGGCTTATCCATGGAACGCATCACTTTATCAGGCACTCTTCTAACAATTGTGACGTCCTTTGAAAGGGAGTGAATAAACCAATCCACATCAAAAACATTGGCAAAATCACTGCAAAGTTGCCATTTCAATGAAGCCAGTTATTTAAATAATCACCGACAATCCTCACACTTCTAACTCAAAGAGCCAACATGACTCCACTGACCTGTCATCCTTCCAAAAAGAATGATGATCCAACTCAGGCACGACGAGGGTGGCATTGAGAATCCGAGCGACAACAACTGCATCTGTTATCTGAGATTAAAATTTAGTCAACCTTCCAGGAATTCGATCCTATGTAAATTCAACAACTTCAACATATAAGATGCTGAATCGATCGAACAAACATAATCGACAAAGTGCTGACATCATAAACTTACTCCTGTCCTTTGTTGGTTGAGTCCTCCGCTGGTGGCAATCAGCAGATAGCCATTTGAAGATTTCTCCCGTACAGCGCCTGCCAGAACACATACATTATCATCGCAATGCTTCTCTCAGTTGGGTACAACAAAAATCAACCAATGAATCGCAGGCCCACTACATCACAATCCAACTTACGAGGGAAATCAGCAGCTCTTTGACTGCATCCATAGTAGTACTTCGAGTAATGCGATTTCCATATATCAATTGGACCATAGCCATGACCATCCTGCAAATTTTCCATTCAGATTGCTTATCATAGTCATCAATCCGATCGACACTTCACAACACGAATCGGCGAGTCCTAGTACAGCAAAGGAACAGTAGGAGTAAAGCATTTGTGCATAACAAGCGAAATCGAGCTCAACAATGCCCGGAACTAGTCAATGCGCAATCAAAATCATTGCCTGAGGAACAAATTCAAACAGCCAAATTCAACATAAAAGGTAAAAAGGCAAGGATAAAAACAGAATGTTGCACCTAACAATCTAATCAAATCTACACAGAAGAACAGCAAAATGCACTAACACGCAAATCCAACACCGAACAAAAAAGGGTGCCTAACACTACCCAGGGAACCTACCAACTTAGAGTACAGACTCCGGTGACCCAATCTCTGGGAATACCACTCAATGCCGGACACCACGTGTCCGGCGAACAACGAAACCAACCCCAACCCAAAGAGCATCGCCCCACACAAGACGGACCACCTCTTCATCCCCCTCTTCTTACTACTAACACCACCACTGCTACCACTTCCTACACTACTATTACTCCTCCCCATCCTCCAAAATACGCGGACTTTCTCATCCCGGAGCTGCTGCGCCGCCGCCGCCGCGAGCCCAAACACCCAATCCTTTCCCAAACCCATTACCCAGATCACCATCATCCCATCACCAAGACCGCCATTATAGGAAACCTGGGGATGGGGGACTGGGTATCGAGACTTCGTGCCCCGCACTACGTCGCGGTGCTGGCGACGTGGGTTTTCATTTCTATTCGTGGGTTTTATTCTTCCCGACAGAGGGGGAACGAATCGAATCGAAAGATGCGGTTTTGCGGCCCGGGGAGGGGGGATTAAAGTGATGGGATGATTAGTTTAAAGTGGGTAGTGGAATTAGTGTCGTTCTTTGGGATCGAAGGAATGATTACTGGGTAAATTTCTTTTCCTTGTTTTGGGCAGAGGAAGTGGGAAGAGTAGTTGGGAACTGGGAGTGATTGTTGTCGTCGGCTTTTTCAGACTGAGTTTGGATTTTGTAAGAAAGTTCCCCACCCGAGTAAAGTAAATTACTCGTTATTACCTAATTGAAGTCAGTATCTGATATCTCTCATTTTGCTTATTATTCTTTCACATATGGAGGAATCTTCAGAGTTGCCTTAACTAGTTATCTGTAATTAGTTAAGGACATAAAAGTTTGGCCTCGATAGTAACTTCTGCCCTAGCTTTTGAACCTCCTCCCCATCCTTCCAGAGTTTCAATCCCTCATGGTATCCCGGTAGACCACGAGCATGCCGATCGTCTAACTGGACGTGGTTTTAAGGGATCACACGCGGCGTGGTTTCCCCGATAGCCGGGAAAGTTGCGCTAGTGGGTTGTCCTACCTCAAGATGTATCTCTACCGATTGGGGCACCTGCCCGTGGAGGACAAGACCTTCATGGACCTTTTCGGACAAAGAGGTTGGAACTTTCATGGGGACTTATAAGAAGTTTTTCGGCCTTCTGATCCCCAGCAGGCTTCGATAAGGCTACCATGGCAAGCTTGGCCAGACAAAGGTGCAGGGTGGCCAACATCAACCCAAAATTGAGCATAGGGATAAGCTGGTTCACATACTTCTCTGGCCAGCGAAGGTTGGCCCAACAGGAGCCGATGACTCTCACGTACGCTCTGTCACCATATCACCCAATCAGCTACCTTAGCTTGGAGATCACACCTGATCAACTTTGCAGAGGCGACCGATAACAACATGGCCGACATTAAGCCGTTTCCACTCTGGTGATCATGGCGACAGAGTGCCCACGTCTTTGTGCTGGAAGAAGGGCGTCTACACTTGGACTCGGCAGAAGTCTTGGCGGTGGACTTTGTGGCCGAGAAATCCAAACGGGCAATAGACCTGGAGTAAGTGACAATGCACGAGATATGGCATGCCCAGGGACCAGAACACAGCAAGGTGAAGGAGGCGATTGTGAATGGATGGCATTCAGGCCTTGTGTGGCGCCTTTCGAAATGACTCCATTAACGGAGTCCAGCCAACATTGGGAATAGGAGGAGGAGGGATTTTCATTGGGTTTAGCAGTCGGAGTTTGTCATTGGTAGTTCTTCCACGGGCACGAATGACGGGCGGGCAGAATCAATCACATTCAGATTGCAAGACAACGAAGAGAAGACAGTTGTGCAAAACACCGAACACCGATAAACAGGAACGACCCTTGTCTTGTTTGTGTTAAGCAGCAGCCAAGGGTTTCACCTCTTCGTTGAATGTGAATAAACATTCGATTAATTTTGAAATGTGATGAACATTTGTTATGTAATGGTTGTCAATTCCAAAGTTGGGTCCACCAACACGTTGACGATTTTGTCCCAGACCGTCTGTCTCGCACCAAGCTACCAACTGATGAGATCACAAAAGTGAGTGATTGATTGTTATTTGCTATTACAAGGAACCTCCGCCATGAAAGTTTGCTGCATCTATCTCACCCCCATCTCTTCCTTCTTCCTCGTACAATAAACGCCCCTTCCCACCCTCCCTTCCGTAACCGCAGTCGTCGAATTATGTCCCTGTATCCCACCACTTCAGATACAAGAAATAACGACGGCACAGGGAACGCGATGTCAAAGAACCGCTCATCATTGTTGGAGGACTTCTTCATCCTCGGGGGTCTAGTTGTCGTCCAGTTCATCTATGCTGGGAGCTCCATACTTTTGGGTTACTTGATGTCGTTGGGGTTCAACCCCTTGACCCTCGTCGCTTTCACCTCCCTCGCCACCTTCTTCATCCTGACTCCCCTTGCTGTATTTTTCGAGAGGTCCATCCAGGGTTTCTACGTTTTGGATTCTCCGTGCAACGTTTCGCGATGATCCTTTCGATTGATTCTGGGATTCGATGTTTCAGGAGTTTGTGGCCCAAGGGCATCAGCATCAAGCTGGTGGTTCAGCTCCTCCTGTTGGCTTTCAGCGGGTGAGTTCTAACGAATTCCTCTTGGGTTTCGTATTGAATGACGAGGATTGATTTCTCTGTTTTCAGGGTAACTCTGTTTCAGACCTTCTTCCTTAAAGGGATTGATTTGACGTCTCCTGCCATGGCGACAGCGATGCCAAACCTTGCTCCGGGGCTGATCTTCGTCATTGCATGGAGTGTCCGGTAGAGTTGTTCATTTCATGCTTCGACTGTCAATGGACTGTTTTTTATCATGCACACTGAACGGATTCTCCTTGTGTTTCTTGCGCAGATTAGAAAAGGTTAACATAGGTTGTTTGTATAGTAAGGTAAAGATCATGGGCACGTTGTTGTGCATGGCAGGGGCGATCATGATGGGCCTCATGCATAGTGCGTCGGCAGTGGACGGCAATGTCACGTTTTCGTCCTTGTCATCTTCAGCTTTAGGGACAACCTTTGATAGAGATAAGATCATTGGCTGCCTGTATCTCATTGCGGCTGTTATCTGCTTGTCTAGCAACGCAGTCTTGCAGGCATCGACCCTGAGAAATTTCCCCGCCCCTATGTCGCTCAGTGCTGTAACTTCATTGATCGGCGTGTTTACAACCATGGCAGTAGAATTGCTAGATAAGCATAAGATAGATTTCATGGGTTCAGCCGTGACCTTCGGGAGCCTCATCGGGTTTTCCGCATTGGTATGCAGTTCTGACTGAGCACGTTTGATTATACATGGGGGTTTGCAAACTATTCAAAACTTCATTTGACGGTTACGAACAGGGAGGCGTGCTAAATGGAGTGTCTACGAGCTTCAATGGGTGGGCAATGAAGAAACGAGGCCCAGTTCTCGTCTCCATGTTCAGTCCGATCGGAACTGCATGTTCTGTTGTGATTTCCATGATCACCTTAGGAGAGAGCTTTCAGCTAGGAAGGTAAAACCATAGGCAAAAGCAAGTGCATACGAACAATGATCGATGAATCCTCGTCTTGACCGTAATATTTTGCCCGGTTTATGCAGCCTTGCAGGGATGTTCCTCCTGTTTGCAGGCCTCTATTTTGTGCTATGGGCAAAAGGGAAGGAGAACAACAATGGCGAAGACAAATCGGAAGGTGAGTTCAACAGAGAGAAGCCTCTTCTAAGTTAAGACATACACAGATAATCATGTTCTTCGCCACTTCGCCACGCGACCTCATTTGACGGACGACCTGATTTGTCGAATCTCGTGTTTCACCTGCTATAATCCGCGAATCATGATGTAAATAGTATTCTCATTTCTTCACCTTTTCTTTTTGGGCCTTTTTTCTCGTCAATGGTGTTTTGCAGAGCAATGATCTGAACTCGATTTGATCAGCAGCTGACTCTTACTACTAACATCCTAACTTCAGTCATCAAGCCGATCCATGCCGACAGTTGAAGCTATGCATCGGCATATCGATACGGGAGCTTCGTTGGCATGTACTAACATCTTTGTTCTCCTCAGTTCTCCATTTGGTTCCGCATATCTGGGGCAGAAGACATGAGTATGTACTAACTGTAGTTTTTGTTAGTTTCCAGTCTCTCTCGGCTCCAGTTGAGGGTGACGTAATCGACATTAACACAAAGCTTGGTATCCATGGCCATGATCAATCGTATTGATCTACAATCGTATTGATCTACACATCTGTATTTCTGCTGCACGAATGAGTGCCAAGGCCAACCCCAAGCAGATACACCCATCCCGGTTCGATAGACAGGTTGCAGAGCACGACCAGCAATCTTGGCAAGGGACGCTACTGCCAACATTCTCCCAAAGAAAGATGCAGATATGACTAAATGTTTTCTGGCATCACACTCTGCCACACTAACCATTCTATCATCAGTTCGGGCATTTTTTATCCCCATCCAATTCCCAGACAAGGTGGTATTGACGTCTTGAAGATTGATTCTACCCATGAACAAATCATCCCGAAGGTGAGGACAGAGGGCGAGGAATTTGCGACTAAAGCTCTCGTGAATGGCGCCCATCCCAGGGACCCACTTCTCGTCATTTGCAGGGCTCACGTTCAGCCGATTCTGAAGCAAACGTATACGGCAGCATATTGTATACCTCTCGCTACAGAAATGAGCTGCACATGGATAAGGGGGATTGACGTCTGAAGCCAGCCGGACCAAAGCCAATGTAAGAGCCCCGTCGACAGGCATAAGATCGGAGAGATTCCGACCGCAGATCATCTTCACCTCCTTCTCTGTAGGAAATACGCAACATTGTTCTCGCCCTCGTCAGTGACGATCAGATCCTTGGTGTAATGCTTGATTGTCTCCTGTTTCGGGGATTCAAGCGTTGCTTGTAAGGTAAGAATGCAGGAGAAACGGAGATGATAACTGACAACAATCTTGACATTTCGGGAGTTGTGGCAGCAGCAGAAATACTCAGCCACCTCCCCCCCCCACACCTGCAGCCGTATGCCGTCCCATCCCAACCTACCCCCGTAGCAGAACGTCACGAGCCTCTCATCATAAATAACCTCGAGAACCATCCTAAGGGCCTCGATCAAGACCTTCAATCTAAGGTCTGGTAAAACCAAGCTCTCGCCTTTCTTCCTACTGGGTATCAGCAGACGCAGCAGAACTCAATCTTGAACCTGCTTTCGGCGATCTCCCACGCCATCTCCTCGACCGAGAAAGAACCGAGCGCAGGGGACGGGCCCATCCCTTCGGGCGACGGCTTAGCGAGGTTCTGGCAGGCGTAGAGGAGGAAAGGGGGCAGGGCGACGACATTAAGGACGAGGCGGGTGAACTTGCTGCCACGGGTGGTGGATTTGGTGTACTGGGAGAGGATTAGGGTTTTGATTAGGGATTGGGTCAGAGGCATTGCTGCTGACGGTGATGGTTGTGAGGAGGAGGACGAAGTGGGTCGCCTCGTCGAAGGGATCGGATCCGCGAGGATCGAAGAGTAGAGGGGGTTGTAAGCTGGCGTTGCTATTCTTCGGAGAGTCGTCCTTGGCAGTTGAAGAACGAAAGACGGCGTCGGCGGCGAAGTAAACCGCTCCAAACTTTTGAGTTGAAGTTGTCCGAAGAACAAGCGGCGGGCAACCTGCGAGGAAGGGAAGCGCCCCTCTCACCCCTCGACGCATTCGTAGTAGTTGTATTTATTCCCGGTTCTTTCAGACCGTTCTCTTAATTTTCCCGCCACCCGAAAAGATTCAAACTTTTCAGCACCCTCGCCGCCGCTGTGAAACCCAAACACCTCCCCGATGACTCGGCGGCGGTTGCGACTCGGATGCTCCTCTGACGAAGAAGAAGACTCCCCCCTCTTCCAGGAGCCTGCTGACTCTGCTAACAGTGCCTCGCTTCCCGTTGCACTTGAGATCTCCGACGACGATGCGGAGTTCGTGGACGTTCCCGAGGAACTTGACGGTGGCGGTGCGGCGAGGCCTTCGTTTCCGGGTCATGAATCGATGGTCGCCCACCTCGAGAGGATGGGACTGAGGCTGAGTAACGCGTGGGTGGACGGCCTGCAACTGCAAACGTCGGTTCCTGGGTTCTCCCACCTTGATGCTGCCTCGAAGGCCAAGATTTGCTTCCAGCATTTCTTGCGCTCTGACATGAATTCCTCGGGCGGTGGCGTGCTTCCTCCTAATGTCGGGTCTTTGCACCAGGTGGATCTCGCCGGACCATTTGTTTTGCAGGTATCGTCTCTGTTTAGTGCTTGATTATATGCTGGAATAAGGCCGTAGTGGGTCACAACTGCTTTATCACTCTGGATCAAACTTGCTTTTGTAGGTTGATGAGATTGTTAATATTAGCTGCCCTATACGAGATCGATATCAGAATGCATCTGTGGGGCCCAAGAGGTGCCTCAAGTTATCCATGACCGACGGCATTCAACGGGTCTTTGGTATGGAATACAGGCCCATGGAAATGCTCGAACCATTAGCCCCTGCAGGATTAAAGGTATTGGATTTAACTGTTAATTGCGAGCTTTGGTTAGCTTGGCAATGAGGATCTATCGACTTGCAAATGGGGAAGTGTGTACTGATGAACCTCATTTCATCATGAAAAAGGGTGGAATTGGAAGGACTGATAAAAAAGGTTCGGAGCTAAGAGTTGATTTTTGTGTCTATGGAGTTGGACTTAGGAGAATGTGCTGCTTTATCATTAGAAGTTAGAACAGGGCCAATACAAAGCCACCTAAGATTTTCATATGAATCACAATGCAAAAAGTACTTGAAGAAGTGAAATTCTGTCTTTTTACATGGAAAACTATGATTCAAATTGTTTCTGATTGTCTTCCATTGCCTCAACTTGCAAATCTATAATAGGTTGCTATGTCGAATGTCCACATACGCCACGGCCTCCTTATGTTGGTCCCTGAAGTTTTGGTTGTGTTAGGAGGCGTTGTTGACGAGTTGGAAGCTGCACGTCAACGGCTTGTGGAAGAAGTAAACAAACCTCCAAGAGGGAAAAGGTGAAACTTTAAAACAGTTTTGATCGACTTGTTTCTATAGGCACAGAAGTTCTTGCGATTGTTGCTTATTCTCGTTTCCATGTTATTATTCTGCTTTGTATTCTCAAGAGTTGATGTTCTTCCTGGGCAGAACACGATCTGGTGTAACACCTTCATTAGCAACAAGAGCAACAGCGGCTGCTTGGCCACATAATCCAAATGCGATGGAACAAAATGGCAGTGTGGGTACTGTGCAATCAGTTGTGTCCCAAACAACCAGAGGTATGTTCTAGTGACAGAAGATCACTTTTCTTCTACCTTAATTTCACTGTTACACGTTATGGTTGCCTTGTAATTCATATTTGATATGAACTTTCTGAAAAGCAAGCAGTTAATTTCTTTCCTCCATGTAAGGTCTTCGGTTTTGAAGTGAATTATTCAATGTGCTATGAACGACATAACTTAGGATGGTTCTTGTGCTTGTTGTCCGGATATCATGTAGAGGCACTCCCAATGCTTGTTGGCTTGATGACATGCAGAGACACTCCACATAGCCATCTAATCATGGATTTCTCTTGTGCACTGATGTGTGTTAGATTTACTCCCATTTATGTGAGGTTATTCTTATTAGCAATGTGTTAATGTCGTTAAAATGTGATATAATAATATTTCTGGTATTCTTCAAAGGCCTTTTCTCATGTTGGCTTCACTCTTTAGGCAGTAACTTGCCACACACACCAGTTGAAGTTGGTCCAAATCCAAGGATATCTGATCTCTGGACTGCTCATAATAATGGGCAACCTCCCATACCAAGCCCCTCGTCGAATTTTATCTCAGATTTTGAAGATATGCACATGGATACAGCTTCAGCTTCTCCTTCTGCAGGGCCTTCTGCTAATGCTGAGGCAGTGTTTGAGCGAGTGGATTATGATTCTGCTCCTTCAGCAGCACCAACTATGTCCAATTCAGGGCTGGGTGTTGTTTCATCAGCCAGTGATATGCATTGTGATCGTCTTTCCCCCGAAAGGCTGGATGCTGACTTGGATCCTCCCCGTACTGCCTTCAATTTGATTGGCGAAGATGCTGTCAGATATGAAGAACATCCACAAGTAGGTGATGATGACAGACCTTTCACTTACATAGCAAGTTTATCCACCAAATGGGCCACATTAAGAGGACATACTTCTTCTGTTCAAGGAAAAGTTAAGGTACAATGTAACTGCATTCCCATTGCTTTTTCTTGGCCATACACTGAGAATCTATTACTATGATTCATGACAAAGGCAACCTTTGGCGGTGTCTACCTAAATTATAAAGAATTTCTGATAGCACAGCTCATCATTACAGCATATTGCAAAATTATACAGTAGTGGTTCAGTACGCTGGGGTATGTGTTTAGGCTGTTAATTCAGCACTACCTCTCCAATATGGTACCTGTCAACCTCATATTTTGGTGAAAGAGCTCAAAAAGGCTCTAAGAAATTTTATTGGTAGCATGAAGGATTTTGCCTCCATAGAGTGAGACATTTTCCATGGGTTATTGAACTACACCATTCACATTAGCATCCCCTTTGCACATACTTATAATGTTGAAGTCAATCTGATTTGTTCTGTTGGTACTCCTCAAGTCTAAAGTAAGGATGCTCCACAGAACACTCTTAATGATTCCTTAAGACTTGGAAACTGCATTGGCAACATGTCAGGTAGCCAGGATTGGTAAGATCAGAAATAGTTTTTGTTCTATCTAGTAAATGTCTCTATTGGTGTATTCTACTTTGAGGATTAGATTGGGATTCTGATATCATTGTGCATTTCTACTACTGTTATGCCAATGAAATAGTTCGATATATAATGTCTGCGGTTGCTGGTGCACTTGCATCTACTTTTTTGTTACTTGGCTGTGTTTCTGAATTCTTGATTTTAAATCTGGCAGTGCCTCTTGACTGGGGTGAAGGGATTCCAGTACAAGCACAGGACATCTTATGAGCTTTGTGTATATATAGACGACGGGAGTCTTATATCCGAGATTCTGATTCATCATGATGTGAGTTTCAATCCATCTCTCCTGTGCTAATATACATAATTTCTCTTTTATGCTATTGTAAATGCTAGTATTTGGTTTCGCATACTTTCAGGTTGTAGAGAGAGGAATTGGTCATTCTCCGCAGGCGGTTACCACTGCTCTGTCTTCTTCAAATTCAACAATTGTGTCCAACATGAAGGAGACCTTGAAGCGGTTCCAATCTTTCCTAGCAGACTTCGAGGTAGTCGACCAGTTCTTTGTTCTAAAAAACAACCGTTGCTGCTCCTTTATATCCATACTGTTGATGAGAAGAAAGCTGAAGTGCTTCAGTTGTGTTCCAGGGAGTCATGCTTATAGAGATCGGTGAAACATCGCCATTTCCGATTGCCCTCGAGATGGACAAGGGATGCTCAACCTCTGACGCTTGGATGCTGCTCGAGAGATTGAAAACCTCCACTGCTGCAACAGAGCAGCCTTTTCTTGGTCCTATATGTCTTTCACCATGACCCCACATCGCCCGACGTAAGTGCTTTATTCTTAACTGGAGGTTTCCTTCCCTTTTCGACATTGATTTTGATTAGTTTTCTTTGATGCATTTACTACCAAGTCAAATTTCAATGTTAGGAAATGCACTCAAAGAATTGGCATCCCCCTTTTATGCTCATCGAAGGAGTTCATGATTTCTACACCGAACCTGAGACTGATATTGCCGCATTCGTATTAATACTCTGTAACAGTTTGTAGCCTCAGCTTGAATACTACTTATTGCAGAACACAAGTACAAATGGAATGAAATAATTATTGTTACAGGAAAGAAAATGATTCAAAGAATACAAGTATGTGTACTAGTACACTATCCTTGCATACTATGCGGGCTGGTCCTAGCGATGGTGCACCGCAGGAAAGCGAATCCCGTCTTCTCATCGGGAGATTTCCTCTGGCAATGGAATGTATCTGACAGTCCTGCAACCAAACATGTCCCAGTGGTTGCATAAAACTTTATACGATATTACATCACATTATGTCTCACAATTCTATAATTAGTATTAATACACCATATTACTAATTAACTACAACCTTGAGTAACTATGATGTCTACTGATCATCTAATTAGAATTTTATCATCCGGAATAACGGAAGGAACCACCCTAAGTTGAATTAAATGCGCGGTGGCAATGATCTGCGATGAAGTAGTTGGCGAAGGCGGAAGCGGTCTTGTATCTGTCAAGCTACTGACCGTTCGCCCCTCGGTCACTCGCCCGGTCATGCCACTCGATGAAAGTCACCTCCCTACCTTCCCCTTAGAAGGTTATGTACGGTTTCGTCGTTGGCACCATCATCTTCTCGTTGAGATATGCCAATATGCGATTCATGGTATTTTCATAGATCCAGCGGCTTTAGTACGAACTCGAAAAAAGGCAAACGTACACGTAACATCGGCGCTAATTTTTATAGTGACTTTCATCTTATTGTTATCCGAGATCCAGTCGACAGCAGCCTGAATCGACGTAAATTGAACAGTAGGAACCATTGGCGTTGACCTTAATAGTGCGGTGCCCTACAGGGCCAACCCGCTTGTGGTTGTGGATGGTGACGATAGAGGTTGAGGTCACGTTGGAGGAAACACACAAGTCCTCAAGGCCACGGCGGCCAAGTCCCCCGGCCAGCAAAAGGAGAAAGGGCGATGAGTAGGGCTATAGCAAAGCGCAAGAGAAGTGACGGGAAATCGAAAGCAGCCATTTGATTCGGTAGAAAATGTGAAAGTCTTACGGGGAGGGAAGGGGAGGTGGGAGATGGGCATCAAAGGTTGTAAGAATGGATGATGCAAGAATAGCGAGCTTTGTACGGAAATACGATTAGTTTTTAAAAAAATTTACGAAATACGGTTTTAGTTTCGTAAAATACGATGCCCCTTAAAATGCAAGAGGGGCCCTTTAAGGAATACACAAGGGTTCGAATCCTAATGGCTTCAAAAATACCGAGAATTGATGACGGCGGGAGTTGAACTCTTGACCTCCCGACTATAGCAAAAGTCTCTAACCAACTAAGCTGGCCACAATTTTTTGTTTAACCTTTCAAAAGGCGGGTTTTGAAAACCCGCCCCTTATTCATTTAGTTAAAGGAGCGCGTTTTCAAAACCCGCCCCCTCAACACTTAGAAAAAATATTCGTTCATCGGGTGCAGGACGGGGTCTAACAGGGGGCGCATTTTCAAAATGCGCCCTTTTAACTAAATGAACAAGGGTTGAAAGGTTAAATAAAAAAATATGGCAACTCCCGCCGTCATTAATTCTCAGTATATTTTTACCTAAAAAATAAAAAAATTTTGTAGCAATTAGGGTTCGATCCCAAGACGTCCCGTCTTGTTTCGAGATATATTTTCCAACTCGGCTGGGGGGCGGGTCTTAAAAACTCGCCCCTTATTCATTTATTAAAGGGACAGGTTTTGAAAACCCGCCTCTGTGCATTTCTTAAAGGGGTTTTAAGGGGCGCGTTTTCAACGGTAAAATCGTATTTTACAAAACTGAAATCGTATTTCGTAAATTTTTTTTAAAATTAATCGTATTTCCGTACAAAACTCTAAAAATAGCAACTTGTGTAAGAGTGGGTTTAGTTTTATAAGGGTGTGTATGTGTCTTTGTCTTCCACCCAATTCCAAGGTTGTTTTCGGGCTCAAAGCCCAAGTTATCACATTACTGGGAACAGGGGGGACACCCTTAGATATTTGACTCATAGGAGATGGGATGACATGACATCAAGGTTAATAATTTGGAGTCCCAAGTTGAAACACCTCCAGAAGAAAAGGGACAGTAGATTAGGAATCATCAGAGGAAGAAAAATTACAATCTTTGATCTCTCCGTCCGTCCGTCTCTCATTCTATCTTCTTTACCAGGAACAACCTACGTGGGGGTGGGGGCGGGGGGGGGGGGGGGATGGGCACTCCCCCCGCCTCCGCATCCCTTTACTTCTAGAAAGAGATACCTTCCTTCTTCCAAGATGAGCACCAGAGAGTTGCTCAGCATCGGCCCCCTCGAGCTCAAATTCCCATGTGGGTTGGATCGGAAGTCGCAGCTCGAGAATCATGGAGGAGTTCTATAATGCCTCGACAACATCATAGGCCAATGCACGATACTCAGCTTCAGCGGAGCTTCTCGAAACAGTGAATTGCTTCTTCGAACGCCAGGAGATGAGATTACGCCCAAGGAAAACAGCATACCTAGTGATGGAACGACGAGTCAAAGGATAGCTTGCCCAGTCAGAATCAACAAATGTAACGAGTGCGTTGTGTCTGCAGGGCGTAGGGGTGGTCCATAGTGCAATATCCCCCTTGAGATAATGAAGAATCATCTTCTCCTGTTGTAAATGATAATTTATAGGAGCATGTAAAAATTGGCTAAAAAAATTTATCGAGAAGGTGTCGTGTCTCGTTAAGGTGACGTATTGGAGGGCTCAAATGATCTCGCGAAAAAGGGTAACATTTGGAAAAGGGGTCATCGGTAGCTTGAGAGAATCCTTCATGGAGAGCAGCGAGGGAGCCATATTGCAGTCTTGCAGGTGGAACTGCTCCAAAAGTCTTTTGACGTAGTGGGTTTGAGAAAGAAATAACCCATTGGAGGTCTGTTGAAGGCGAATGTTGAGGAAATGAGCGTCGAGATCTTTCATGGCAAACCGTTGCCCAAGTTCTTGCACTAGATTGTCCACCATTTACGAGTCTGATCCAGTAAGAAGGACGTCATCCACATAGAGCAAGAGGAGCATAATCTGGCCACGTAAGTGACATACAAAGAAAGAGCTGTCGGAGGCTGTTTGAGTGAATCCAAGTTGAAGAAGAGTTGAACGAAACACTTTAAACCATGCTCGGGGTGCCTGCTTTAGACCATAAAGGGACTTAACCAACTTGCAGACATAGTCCGGGTAGTGAGGATGCTCAAAGCCACGTGGCTGCCGCATATAGACAAATTTGCGAAGTTCCCCGTGAAGAAAGGCATTGCGAACGTCAAGTTGACGGAGGTGCCATCGATGAGACACAGGTAAAGAGAGAACAAGCCGTATGATGGTGGATTTCACAACTGGGCTGAATGTCTCTAAATTGTCGATACCTGCTCGTTATTTGAAGCCTTGAGCAACGAGTCGAGCTTTATAGCGTTCGATGGAGCCATCTGAATGATGTTTCACCTTGAAGACCCATTTTCTGCTAATGAGATTTTGGGAAGCAGTTGGGGGAACAAGAACCCAAGTTCGGTTGGCAAGAAGCGAATGAAACTCGTCATGCATTGCTTGTCGCCATTTAGGGAGAAGCATCGCTTGTTGTACTGAGGTAGGAGTGAGCGGCTGCGCTTGAGATGACATGTTAAGAATGTTGCGAGGTCGAAGGTGTCCTGTTTGACTGCGAGTAACCATCGGATGAAGAGAGGGTGGGGCCACCAGAACCGGAGCAGATTCAAGAGTGCAAAATGAGTGGAGGAGATTGAGCCGTGAGGGCATGCAGGAGAGGACACATGAGTTGGCAAATCGGGAGAGGAGACCCCAGGCGAGAGGTGTGGCTGAAGTGATTATAGTGAAGCTGCTGGAAACAACGGTGGAGGAGCCCTAAAAGGAGCAAGATCTTCGGGCACCCTAGTAGAAGTTGATGCACTTGACAACGACATAGGCAAGGAAATGGTGTCTGTATTCCGGATAAGAGTTGATGTGGAGTCCTCGTGCAAGTCAGCAAACGGAAATCGGTCTTCATGAAAACGAACGTGCCGACTAATGTGGAAGCAAGAAGTCACGGGATCGTAACATCGATACCCTTTGTGCTGCGAGGAGTAGCCAACAAAGATACAGGCAGTGGAACGAGCAGCAAACTTTGACGTAACCAGATGACCAAGGTACGGATAACAGAGACATCCGAAAACACGCAAGTCGGCGAAGTTCGGAGGGGCTCGAAACAGGAGCTCATGAGGTATCTGATTCTCGACGACAGAGGATGGTAACAAGTTGAGAGTAGAGTTGGCTGTGAGTGCGGCATCAGCCCACAAATTCTCAGGCAGACCTGCATGCAGTCGTATCGTTCGAGCAAGTGCACAGAGATATCGATGACGACGCTCTGCAACTCCATTTTACTGAGGTGCGTGGGGACATGAAAGGTGGAGCAGAATCCCATTATATTGAAGAAATACAGATAAAGCAGTATTGAAAAATTCTCCTCCACCATCACACTGCAAGGTTAGCATCGATAGCGAAAATTATTGTCGGATAAGATGATAGAAATGCCGAAAAACATCAAAGACATTAGACTTTCGTTTAAGTAAAATAATCCACGAATAACGAGTGTAATCATTAACAAAAAGCAATTAATAATGATGACCACAACAAGAAAGAACGGGACTCTGCCATAAATCTGAATCTATTATTTCAAAAGGCTTCGAGGTCTTTGAAGATGAAGATGAAAAAGAAAGACGGTGTGATTTGGCAATTTCACACGAATGACAGAAGGTAGGCTTGATGGGAACATTATTGGGAAGAAGACAACGACAACGAAGAAACTGAAGAGCCGATAGTTGAGGATGACATAAACGTTGGTGCCAGATGATGGAGTCAGTAGTCGTGACGAGGGCAGCGGGAGACCTTAGAGACGAAAGATGGAGAGGATAGAGTGGTCTATTACTCGATTGATGGTGGAGGATCCGGCAGTGACGATCCTTGATAAGAAAGGAGTTAGCGTCGAAAACTATAGAACAATTGTTATCAAGACAAAAACGCCGGACTGAGATTAAATTATAAGAGAGAGAAGGAACAGAAAGGACATCACGAAGGTTGAAAAACGATGATTGTGTGCGAATGTTAATATGAACAGAATGTGTTATTGGGAGAAAAGAACTATTTCCGACAACAATATGCGCCGAACCACCATAAGTGCGAGGGGATAAGAGATTACCCGGCTGCGATGTCATATGATGAGTAGCGTTGGAGTCGGGGTACCATACATCAGCTGGATCTTCAGATAAGGAGAGCCCTGCAAATTGATCCAGACCATCGGCAACTCGATTGTACCTTTGATAACAACTCGCAGCTGAATGCCCCCGCTTGTCACAAATTTGATAGATGAGTGGGAATCGACTTGGAGAAGAAGTGCCTTGAGAATTAGTAGAAGATGTGAGACGCCTGCTTTTGTCAACAGATCTCTGAGAACCACGAGACCCCGAGCGTGGGGAACCACAACCATTGTAACATCTGGTGGTTCCCGATGATTCTCGCTTGGATGGAGCAGTAGCAATAGAGTACAGTCCTGTGGCGGAAGAAGTAGCATCAAGTGACTTGCGATACTTTAAGCGTTGCTCGTAGTTAAGCAAGTTGGCTCGAACCTGATCGAAAGTAAGATTCGGTATAGCATACGAGAAGGTCGTGACCAAGCGCTCATATTGTGAGGGAAGTCCCCGAAGTGTGTACAACAGCAATTCTGACAAAGGGACTGGGCGGCCGATGAAGGCTAGCTGGTCGATTGTGGATTTCATGGCACGAAGGTAGTCAGTCATCCATTGATTGCGTCGTAAGATGATGGGTGATGAGAGTCTCCCGGAGTTCAAGTTCCCGAGCCAGTGTACTCTTGAGGAAACGACGATTGATCATCGACCAGATCTCGTAGGCATGGAACACGTCATAAACTTCAACCATGATCTCTCGGGTCATAATGGCAAGAAGGAGAGCACGGACATAATGATTAGTCCGATGCCACAGCGGGAGTCGAGGATTTGGCACGACCACACCAGTTGGAAGAGTGACGGTGGTCGGTGGGGCTCGAATCGTGCCGTCAACGTACCCATAAAGGTCGACAGATACCAAGTAGGATGTCATCAAGGACAACCAAAGTTGGTAGTTATTAGCCGACAATTTGACTGCAATAATAGTATTAACGCCGGGCAAAGTAGACGTGACTGTAAGAACAGATTGGTCGGACAGCTCGGAAGTGGCCGAAAGCACAAGATCGGTGGAAAGATGTCTCCTGCAGCAAGCGATGGGGCGTCAACAGACGATACCCTGGATGGTGTTGTGACCACTGGGGATGGAGGATGAGTAAGGAAACTCAGAGGCACAGAATCGGAATGTGCTCTGGATACCATGTTGAGTATTCTGAGATAAAAGTAACTCAAATCATATATTAAAGTTATAATATCGGGTGCCTTATTAATAGGCACAATAAAAAAGATCAACAGACAAGAAATAAAGGAAATGTTCCTAATTATAACATAAGAAGGTGAAACGAACGGATTATGGCTAACACCCTTTTCTTTGTTTTCTTTCTTTTTTTTGTAGAAAGGTGATCCGTTTTCTCGATGGATGTGTTTTCGGAGTCAGAATCTATTTGGATGGGGATCCATTGAATTGGGTTTTGATTTATTTGTGGGCAGGTCAAGACCACGAATCCAAAGAAGTACTACGTCCGGCCGAGTACCGGGGTCGTCTTGCCTCGATCTACTTGCGATATCATAGGTTGTGGTCCCGCTAGGGACGTGTGATTGTTTCGTTTGGTTTCATGGAAATGGGTGAAGTTTTGAGAGGTTTGTACGGTTATACGGTTAGTTTTAGAAAAAATTTACAAAATACAGTTGAAGTTTCTAAAATACCGAATTTACCGTCGATAAGGCGAGTTTTGAAAATCCTTCTTTCAATTTACAAAAAGAACGACCTACTGCCCAAATAATCGGGGTAAAAGTGGATTTTCAAAACCGGTCTTTCCCCTCTTTAATTTTGTTTTACTCTTCCTTGCTCCTCTTCCCTTCTCCCTCTCCCCCTCTCTCCTTTTCTATCTCTCTTCCCATCTCTTTCTTCTCCCTCTCCCTCTCGCCTCCTCTCTTTTTTTAGAGGAGAGAAATGTGGGTTTTTAAAATTCGCTTTGTCTCGATTATTTGAGCGTTGAGTTTTAAAAATTCGCTTTTTTTTTTGTAAATTGGAAGACGGGTTTAAACCGCCCTAGCGACGATAAATTCAGTGTTGGCCTTATTTTGTAAATTTTTTTAAAATTAATCGTATAATCATATTTGATGGGCTATCTATTGTTGTTTCAATGTTGTGTGCTTTCGGTGGGGTTTTTTTTTTTAGTCGCCATGCAAGCACAGAAGGAGGCTCCTCCGAATATGCAATGCCATGACAAATTCCTGTTGCAGAGCGTCCGAGTCGATGATGGGGTGACCGCGAAAGATGTTACTGCCGAAATGGTAATCTTTCCTTTGCGTTTATGATTTCCGCGGTGGCTTCTCGTGGAGTTCTGAGCGTAATGGGGTGACGTTTGCAGTTCAGCAATGAAGCTGGACATGTGATAGAGGAGTGCAAGTTACGATTTCTCTGTGTCCCTGCCTCAGCCCCCCTCTCCTGTTCCAGAAGAATCGGAGGAGGGATCTTCTCCTCGGGGATCTGTGTTGGATAATGACAATTTTAATATATCTGATGCTTCTGTGACTACCCTTATGCACATTCTTATTTGGGTGGGTGTTGATGCTCTCAACCCTGTGTTATGACCCTGTTTGTCTCCTTTGGTCTCTCTAGGCTCCAAGACCTGTCATCGAGTCTCAAGAAATATCAACAGAGGTAAAGTTTATTGCTCTATATAGTTACACACAAAAGCATATAATTGAACTAGTTCAAGCGATTATCTGCTTTTCTATGCGACTGAATGGTACCTTAATTGTGTTGTGGGCAGATAATTCCTGTGGAACTCAGTACCCTTGGTGCTTATTTCTTACTTAAAACTCATCCCATCCCATCACATTATTAAGTTTCTGGAGAATTAGTTCCATAGTTAATGGTCTAGTTGTATGCCACTTGCTTCTTAGTTTCATCATCCGATAGCTTCAATACTTGTGTTCATAGTGATTGCTATCTCTATGTCAGATCATCAGTGCCGCATTTGAACATCTTTACTGTACGCGCGCCTTCCGGCCTAGCACGCGCGTGGCGGTTCGGATGACCCGAGGATCCGGGGTCCGCTCCCACAAGGCCCAACCGGTCGACGTCCACGACTCGAACGTCGGACGCTGCGGAAGAGAATTGGGTTGAACCCTTCCTTGGCTCCTAAATGGACCTGCGGGGCGTTTCGCGAATCGTCTCCAGTTCTTTGAAGGCGACGAGCGAAAGGCTGCGCATAGGCCTCACAAATGACCTTTCGGGAGGACTCGGGAACAGCTCGTGTCGTCAGTTCCTCATCCAAAATGGCTCCGTAAAAATGTTATTGTTTAACCTAGGTAAACTATTACTGAGTCGCCACCGACTTAATATTGAAAACTGGTTTAAGTCGGAAAACCAGAGTAGGATTCGGGAATTCCTAATTACTAACTATTACATCTAAACATGCGAAAAGGTGGCTTTGCTCCAAAAGTTTGCTTTTGGTTAACGGGTGTTGGACCCGATCCGGGCATGACTCCGGACTCATGTCAATGTTTTACGGGCGTTGGATCCGATTCGGACTTTTTGGGCCCGAACTCATGTGTGTTTAGCAAATAGCAAGCGACAATAAAATCCTAAAAGCCTAACAGGATGCACCTCAACCACAGATCAAGAATTTAGATCAAAGGGAGCGGGGAAAGGGTAGGGTGGTGATCGTGGGCCAATGCACTTGGGCCCACGACCCGTTACAGGTGGAAAAGAAAGAAAATTCGGAAAGCCCACACTTTCCTTTGTACGTTAGGTGATGGTTGGGGCCGCTTTATTGTCTTGGCATCCGGAAAGATCCACGCGCCTTCAAGTACTCTTCGAAATTCGTTTTGTTGAACTCCCGTAAAGCTCGGTTGATTTTCATGCAAATTAAACCAGAATGCGGTGGGGTGGCCCGCCGAGATGGCATTGGAGGGGAGACAAGGCTCGGGCGGAGAGACTTTGGCTCGATCCCTGGGGTCGCCGAAAATGCTTGCAAACTACGGTGAGGAAGGAGTATTTCGATGATCGGAGCAACTATCTGTGCACGGTTCCCATCGTCCAGAAGATTGTGGGTCGAGCTGGGGTAAGATGGATCTATGGGGAGAGCATCTATCGCTGGCGTCGGGAAGTGACTCGACCATGGTGAAGAGCGAGACTGATCAGTCAAAGGCAGAATCTCCTGCTGTCATTCAACCTGTACAAGCGAAATAGAATATTAAAATAACAAGAAGACTTCCCATGACAACGGTCGCGAGAAGTGTGGTCGTCGAGAATCCAGGTTTAAAACGAGCGGAAGGTTGTTCCAGGCGTTGATCCTGATGTGCTTCTGTGCCGTTGTTCCTTGTTGGTATAATTCTTCGTCACGGACGATTGTGGTGTGACTTGAGTGGATGACAGGGGCTCCTTTCCGGATGCTGGTCTTACCTTGGAAGACGGAGGAGTTGACGTGGGATTGCCTGCGCTATGTGTCCCCTTGGGGAATTTTTGGTGAGGGAAGAAGATGGCCCCCCCGAGAGGGTAGCTGCCCTTGAGAGGTTGCTCCCCTGATCGAATGTCTATCCCTTTCCCATTTTTCTTTTTTTTTTGTCTTAATCAGAAGGACCTCTCTCAGGACGTGGGGTGTGAAATTTTCCCATTTTCCCTTAGGAGAAGGAGGTGGGGTGTGCAATTTTTGTTTCCCCTACGACCCCACTCATCTTTCTCTCCCCCTCTAATTACGCCTCTTACCCGTTTTCTCTGATAAAAAAATGGGAAAGTGGATCGTATCAATCCGTTGGGGATTGGAGGAAAATCTTCGCTAGTGGAGCAGGGAAAACGTCCTTGTACAGTGGGATTCTCGTCGGGTGGGAGGCCTTGGCTGATTTTTTTATTTTTCAAATTGATTTGGACTTAAATGAAAATCTAGAAAGTTGTAAATTATTCCTTAAATTTTAAAGTGGTTTTCGATTTAGTTCAAAATCAAAATTAAACTAAAAGAAAATAGTAGAAATACTTAAAAGTTCATGAAAGGTTTAAAAGTGACCTTGTCACTTAATGAAAGTGCAACTAGGATATTAGTTTCATGTAACTAATTTTTAATTTAAAATCAATTATCCAATCATGTTTAGGGATGATAAGCATTAATTAACGTGTTCAACGATTTTTTGTGAAACCGTAAGCGTTTTGAGTTAACGGCCAATTTGGGGATCTACATTCCCCTTTCGCTTCCTCTATGTAGTATTATGTCCCTTCCGAGTATTAGCCTACTCCGGGTTTTTTCTTTTCATTCCAATGCTTGTAAGTTGTTGAAAATTGGTTGGGCTGGTACCTCATATGTCCCTCAATTTGAGCAATCCCCTGGACCTTTATGTGGCCTTTGGATTGAAAGGGTGCTGAGGTCTACCTGCTTGTTGTAGGCTTGTTCTACAGAAAAGACCTGTTATATAGGACATTGTTGTAGAAATGGGGGAGACAATAAATTAGGTCTCATATAATCCGTGCTGGGTAGCAAAGTGACAAGGATTATGCCATTGCAGAGCAACAAACTTCGTCAGGAAATGGTGAGAGAAATAATCTGGCATTGTACTTCAATGCTTTCTCTTCAGTGGTTCTTGTGATTCTTTTCTGGAAGCACTTTCAGCAATGTGACTCTTTCTTTACCTTCTGACTCCTTGATGTGGTGGTGTTGGATCGTTCAGGAACACTAAGAGGGGGGTGAATTAGTGTTTTACACTTTTTCGCCCTTTCTTGGTGTAAGCGGAAGCGTACTGTATCACAGCAGAGCGTTTCTCAGAATGAGAAATACTTTACCGTAACTGTTATGATTTTGTCGAGTAGGTTTTCGTACTAGTGTTGCGCGATCGTAATGGACACAGTGATTTATAGTGGTTCGGCCTTAATTGACCTACGTCCACTTTCCACCAACAAGGTGATTCCACTATATAAAATAATGGGTGCAAAAAGCCCTTGCACTAGGCGTATGTTCCTCTCACAAAGTGAGATTTAGAATCCCGTACAATAGATGATCACTCCTGGCAACGGTCAGCTCCTCACACAGTGGACGTCTTCTCGTTTCCAGCAGAATGATGCTTATCCTCAGCAGTTGGTAACTCAATGGATTTCACACAGCTCGTTGTCGCTTAATATAATCCTGACTTATCAAAGAACACAGACAACGTTATGTTAGAGTATAAATCCTCACAGATAATTCCTTACAATGAAGAATAGCTTCTCAAAGAGTAGCTCGTTTCTGTTTCACAGCGAAGGATTGCTTCAGCACTTAGTCGTTCAGCAGAGGATTTCCACACAGATCTTGTCTCTCCTTAAGATAAGCCTGCACTTGCTTAAGAGACAACCACAAAGTTGAATTACAAAGATCACGAAGATAGAAACCACAAAGATCACAAAGAAAACCACAAAGCCACTTAGAAGGTATCCGTCCTACACTCAGTTCGGACGTGCACGGTTACCACAGCCGTGACTCACTGCACTGCACACCCAGTACCTAGGGTGGAATTTTCCGATCCGTTGGCTTCCACGCAACCTGCTTTACTAACCCTATGTATCAGGCGTTCAAGTCTTCTGCACAGCACCCCTGTGCTCGGGAGGAACTCTTTCCACTCCGGCGGCGTGCCCAACTCCTGCTCTACCCTGCAGGCACGAGACTTCTGGCGCGCACCCGCAAGTGCGTGTCTAACTGCTCAAACTCCGTAGGCTCGAGACTTCCCTGTGAAAAGACACGACAAGAACGGCTTCTTGCCGATGGGTCAGTAACTGGTTACTGAATTCAGAGCAGGTATTCACTTAGCTTCCCTCAGACGATTCACCGGCTGCTCGTTGAACGCACCGAGGACACCTAGTTCCTCTCAGACGATCAATGGATCTGATCTCAGCCCCTTGACACTCTCACACGCAGCTTGCAAGAGAAAGAACCAGGAGACACTTAGCACCTTCCGCTCTCCGTCGACGCACAAAGCTCACACAGACCACACAGACCACACAGATGCACAAAGGCGGAGAGAAAATGTCGTCCTTGGTCTGATTATAACGGAGAAGAAAGCAAAAGGGACGACCAGGCAATCTTCGAGATTTGTTGCCAAAACTGGCAGCCAGGATTCAGCAACAGTCTGCTCAACGTTTGCTGTGCCGTAGAAGGAAAGACACCAACGGTAACTTCCTTTACTTATCTCAATCAAATAGATTATTTCCAATCTCCAACATCATATCTAATCGATTATGATAATTAAATATATTTAATTTGATATTTTCTCCCATTACAGCGAGACGTTGCTGCAGAAGATCAGAGAAATATTTTGTTTCCAAAAATAACAATTGGAAAGGTAATCTCATTTTATTTGTTGCCTAAGTGCTTATGATAAAATCATTAGGCTACGATAAATGAACTTAGACACTCAGAATAATTATTTGAGATAGATTAAAATAAATCTTAGAATAAATCGTGATTATTAAAAATATGTTTCCATATTTTCAACTTCTATGCGTAATATCACAGTAACAGTGTACTGGAACGCAATAATATATAGCGGTTACTAGCTGTGGTTCAGCAACGCATTGCTCAAGCTCATCACTAAGAATGAACACATAACTTGTGAAACATTACTACTGACCACCAGTAACATGTCGCTTACCACCAGTACCATGTCGCTTAAGTTCATCATCAAAACCAGGTCAACATTCTCCCCCTTTTTGATGATGACAAAATATGGACTTAGGGATCGAGCTTGTGTCTCAACTCCCCCTGAACTTATTCTTCTCCCCCTTTTTGTCATATCAAAAAGAAAAAGAAAAAGGATAACAAAGGATAGTTTTATTACTAGTGCAGCAAGAATATGCTAGCACTCAAAAGACAAAGTCAACAGCAGCCAACAGTTGCTGCAATGTATAAAAAAGAAACAGTTTCTAAACGAGTTCAGAAGCAGAAGAGCATAGCTCATTCCAGAACAACAGAGTAGACACCTAAAGATAGAGAAGAGTAGCTCAATCCTAAACGGAGAGCATGGCTCAATCCTCGGCATTGTCAAGCAAGGTCTGGACCATCTTTTCCAGGCGAGTCAGCCTCTCAGCAAATCCATCCAGCCTCTCAAGAATGGAGCGCCTGGTGTAGCTTAGTTCCTCACAGAGGACCTTTTGCAGCTTAGACGAAGAAGGGGACTCATCCTTGGATGAAGCAACTGCCTTCTCACGCTTAGCATAGCGCTGTTTGCCAGATTCAGTTGTGGACTTACCACGGACAGAAGCAGCGATCTCTCGCTTAGTTGGCTTTTTTAATGAAAACACCATCCACATGAATATAGCCCATACTGGCGACAGAATTAGCTCCAATAAGCTGAGTAGTCCATGTGTCCATTTGATTTTCAGGAACAACCTGCTCACCATATATCTGCAGCAGGGCAATAACAACATGTGCGAATGGAAGTGCCCTGGTCTCATCCTGAACACAAGAAGCCATGTGGCCAAATATAACACTTCCCAAATTCACAGGAATACCTCTCTTAAGATGAACCATCAGATTCCAATCTCTTGGCATGACTGTGTCAATGCTGCCAATCCGAGGGACCAAGCAGGACATTACTGCCTTGTGAAATATCCGGTTGCTGAAACTCAGCCCGGTGTTCTGCAAGTATCCGCTGACAGCAACCACCTCACCATCGTTGATGGTCTGATAAGCTTCCAGCTTTCCCTCATTGATCACCCTCAAGTTGTTAACAAGATCAGATTCAAAGAGGCGGCAAACATCAAACACAGAGAAAACAAAGGTTTTCTCATCTATCAACACCTTGATGAATTTAATGAGAAAATCTTCCTTATGAAAGGTAATATTGGCATAGAATTCCTTGACCTTTGAGATGGAACCGATGCCATCATATTCACAAAAGAATCGCCAGGTCAACCTTTCAAACATCTCAGCAAAGCAGAGCTCATGTTGAGTAAACCAGTCAAAGTCTACACGCTTGCATGCAGCAATATTGCGCTTGGTCATGTTTCTATTTGGCATAGTATCATCAGCAAGAATCCGATTTAACTCAGCAAGAGAAACATACTGATCAACCTTAGGAATAAAAACAGAGGAATCTGCATTTCTCACTTTCTTTTGAATAGGAGAGCCAGAATGCATACCATCCCTTATACCAGCATAAGGTCGCTTCATCCTGGTGCGAGAGGCAACACCCAGAGAAGAGCGAATCGGAGGATTCTGAACAGAGCCGATCACCTCCACATTTTCATCCTCGTCAGGAGTCTCTTCAGCCAAAGAGTCATGTTCATCGGCGCTCTGGAAATCCTCAGGATCCTCAGCGCTTTTCTTGCCTTTTTCGGCTTGAGTCTCCTCATCAGTAGCAGGGGAGTTTGCTGCTTTGGGAGACGCAGAAGTAGACTTGGTAACCGCCTCCGGTGGAGCGGTTTCCTTCTCAACATCGAGGGTTTTCTCCGTAGCACCCTCAGGTTCGCCAAAAGTGGTGGCATCACTAGTCGAAGCCACATTGTCCTTGGCAGGAACCGCAGCAGGTGTCTCCTTGGTCTCAGTGACCACCGGAGCAGGGGTTTGCATCATCGAGGGCTCCCCCTCAGTAACTGACGGAGGCTCCACAACAGGTAGTTGCTGGGCAGAAGCAGCCACAGCCTGTGACCGTTTCTTGGGAGTTCCCTTGCCCTTTCCAGATTTCGCGGATTTGGGTGCCATTTTCGGAGGAGAAATGGAGAAGAAGGAAGAGGGTCGAGGTTGAAGAAGAAACGAGGGAAGTTAGGGATTTGAAAAGAAACCGTAGGTGGTTTTCTTTTTATAAAATGTTTTGTAGAATAAAGAAGGAAATAAAAAGAATGGGAATGAAATGGCACCATTGGAAATTTTTATTTTCCTATCAAAACTTTCTCAAAATAATTAGATGACAATATTATCATCTCAGAGATTTGGATTACATATCCCTAATTCATTTCGTAAATACTCAAACCTCTCCTTGTCAAGCGGTTTAGTAAGTATGTCAGCAAGCTGTTGCTCAGTATTTATATACTGAATATCAACTTTGCCACATTGTACATTGTCACGTAGAAAGTGGTGTCTCAACTCAATATGCTTAGATCTTGAGTGATAAACAGGATTTCGTGACAAATTAATTGCACTTGTGTTATCACACATAATCGGAATAGCATCAAAATGAAGATCATAATCTTCAAGTTGTTGTCGCATCCATAGTAACTGCGCACAGCAACTAGCTGCTGAGACATATTCAGCCTCTGCTGTGGATAAGGCGACAGTTGTCTGCTTCTTAGAGAACCAGGAAATAAGCATATTTCCCAACAGTTGGCAGGTACCAGACGTGCTTTTTCTATCAATATGACATCCAGCATAGTCAGCATCAGAGTATCCTATAGGATTCAGCAATGATCCTCTAGGGTACCATATGCCTAAGCTGACAGTTCCTGCGAGGTATCTAAATATCCTTTTAACTGCAGCAAGGTGTGACTCTTTTGGAGCAGACTGATATCTAGCGCATAACCATACGCTAAACATGATATCAGGTCTCGAAGCAGTAAGATAGAGTAATGACCCTATCATGCTTCTGTAAAGTTTGGAATCAACTTCCTTTCCTCCTTCATCCTTTTCAATTTTGGTATTGCTGCCAATAGGAGTTGACAAAGGTTTAGCATGCTGAAGCTCAAATTTCTTGAGCAACTGTTTGCTGTATTTTTCTTGATGGATAAAAATTCCATCTGTTGTTTGTTTAATTTGAAGTCCAAGGAAGAAAGTAAGTTCTCCCATGAGACTCATTTCAAATTCTCCTCTTATAAAGTTAGAGAAATCGGTGCAAAGTTGTTCATTAGTTGAACCAAATATGATGTCGTCCACATATATTTGAGCGACTAAAAGATCAGCATCATGTTGCTTCAGAAACAAGGTTGTATCGATCGTTCCACGCCTATATCCCTTTGCTATAAGAAAGGAACTAAGCTTTTCGTACCATGCTCGCGGAGCTTGCTTAAGACCATACAAAGCTTTAGAGAGCTTATAAACATGATTACGATACTTTGGATCGGTGAATCCAGGAGGTTGTTCAACATAGACTTCCTCTTTTATATCACCATTTAGGAAAGCACTTTTCACATCCATTTGAAATAACTTGAAGTTATTATAGCAAGCATACGCTAAAAGTAAGCGTATTGCTTCTAGACGTGCCATTGGGGCGAACGTTTCATCATAATCGATGCCTTCTTCTTGTGAGTAACCTTTAGCTACAAGTCTGGCTTTATTCCTTATAACATTTCCAGACTCATCAAGTTTATTTCGATAAATCCATTTTGTTCCAATAATGGAACGAACATTGGGTCTAGGTACTAAACTCCAAACTTCGTTTCTCTCAAATTGGTTCAATTCCTCTTGCATAGCAAGAATCCAATTAGGGTCATCAAGAGCATCATCAATGCCTTGAGGTTCATCTTGAGAGATAAAAGCAGAGTTTTCACAGTACAAACTTGCTGTATTGCGGGTTCGCACTCCTGTGTGCAAAGAACCTATTACTTGATCAATAGGATGTCTTTTCTTATATAACGAAGGAACACGATTCTCAATTTGAATATCCTGGAAATCACCAGAAGCATTTTCAGTGTGTGCAACAGGCACTTGCTGTACATCTGCTACAGTGTTTCCGTTCGGATTATTGTCAGCAATCATTTGCTGGGAGGTTTCATTTGATGCTGTTGTTGAGGATTGTGCTGCTGCTTCCACAGCAACTTCCTCCTGTGTCGGAGAATCATCAATTTTAACATTGATAGACTCTTCAACAGTTAGAGTTCTTTTATTAAAAACTCTATATGCTTTGCTCGTTAGGGAGTATCCTAAGAATATGCCCTCATCAGATCGAGCATCAAACTTTCCAACACCATCTTTGATGGGTCTCAAGATATAGCACTTACTTCCAAATGGATGAAAGTATGAGATATTAGGCTTTCTGCCTTTATATAACTCATAAGGAGTTTTACCTAATGAGTGTCTCAAATGAATACGATTTGAGATGTAGCATGCTGTGCTTACAGCTTCAGCCCAAAGATTCTTAGCAACCTCACTTTCCAGCAACATGGTTCTCGCCATGTCTTGTAAGGTTCGATTCTTTCGCTCTACAACTCCATTTTGCTGTGGAGTGTATGGAGCAGAGAAATTATGGTTAATACCATATTCTTCACAAAAAGAACCAAAGTCATGGTTCTCAAATTCGGTACCATGATCCGTTCTTATGCTTCTTAGAGAAACACCTTTCTCATTTTGAAGTTGTTTGACTAACGTTTCAAAGGTTGCAAACGCATCACTCTTGTGAGCTAAGAATTTAACCCAAGTGAATCTGGAAAAGTCATCTACCACAACTAATCCATAACGTTTACCTCCAAGACTTTGAGTTCTTGTTGGACCAAATAAGTCCATATGAAGTAATTCAAGCGGAGCTTTGCTTGAAATCATATTTTTACTTTTAAAGGATACCTTTGTTTGTTTGCCAATAGAACAAGCTTTGCAAACCTGATCATTGTCAAACTTGATTTTAGGCAATCCCTTAATGATGTCCTTTTTGACAAGTTTGGACAGCAAGTCGTAGTTAGCATGTCCCAACTTTCTATGCCACAGAGTAGCTTCGTCCTTAACGGACAAGAGACAATTTTCTCCAGCGGAGATGTTCTTAAAGGACAGGATATAGATGTTTTTCTTGCGTTCACCAACGAAGCAAGTGACACCATCCAGTGAAACGTTACATGTTCTCTCATTGAAAGAAACATTGTAACCTTTATCGCACAATTGGCTGATACTAATCAAATTGTGTTGGAGGCCTTTAACATAAAGAACTCCTTCAATGGTTAGGGAGTTAGAACAGCAAATGGTTCCTGTTCCTTTAACCATCCCTTTTCCATTATCACCAAAAGTGACAGCACCACCATCCTGGAAAACCAGTGTGGAGAATAAGGAGACATCTCCTGACATATGCCTCGAACAGCCACTATCTAAGTACCATACATGGTCCTTAGCGATGGACTTGAAGCATCCCTGAAATAGAGAAAGAAATTAAGTAAGTCGTTGCTTCCATTTAACAATAGAACCATCAACTTTAGAAGTAATGCCTAGCATGTCATTTCGCCGCACATGGCAATTTTTAATGAAATGATCCGGCTTTCTACAATAGTAACAAAGCCTAGGTAACCTTTGAATAATAAAATGAGACTCGCCATTTCTAACATGAGGGGGAACATATTTCCCATGTCGTGAATGTTTCTCATTTCCAGAATCATGCATCTCATGCATACATAAATCAGTTTTGTTGTTTACAGCATCAAGTTGCTGCTGCAGCTCCTCAATCTTTGATTTGGATCGAGAAAGTTGCTTTTCCGCTTTCTTAGCCTTTGCTGATAAATCTTCCTTAAGAGAAGCGTTCTCAGCACTCAAGAATTTATTCTCCTTCTTAAGGGCTTTATTGTTTGCGGATAAAGACTCAATTTTATCATAGAGTTCTGAGAAAAGGTTCTCAATATCTTCAGCAGATAGATCAGAAGGTGAGAAAGCATTTACCTTCTCAGTTTCAGCATCAGTTTGCGCCATATAGCATATGTTTGCTGTTTCGTTATCCTGATCTGATTCATCATCACTATCACTCCAAGATGTCATCATGGCATTTTTCTTGAATTTTGAAGATTTGCCCTTCTCATTCAAAAGTGGGCAATCTGGTCGCATATGACCAGGTTTGTTGCACTCATAGCATACACCACCTTTACTTTGGTGTGGTTTAGTATTCTTCTTTTTAATATCTCGCTTTCCCTTAAAGCGATTTTTGCGAAGATACCTTTTGAATTTCCTTGCCATCAAGGATACTTCATCCTCAGAATTAGATGAAGAATCATCCTCAGATTCATCGGACATTTCAATACTTCCTTTAAATGCAACAGCATTGGATTGCTTTTCTGCAGCAAACTTGTTCTCATTCTCATAAGCGACAAGAGAACCAAGTAGCTGTTGAAGACTTAAGCTCGTTAAGTCCTTTGCTTCTTCGATTGCCGTTTTCTTGGCTTCCCAAGTTTTAGGCAAAGAGCGAAGTATCTTTCTGACTAACTCCGAATTGGAGATTGTTTTGCCAAGTGATTCCATGGCATTAGTGATTTCGGTGAGTCTATCAAACATTTGATTTATTGACTCATCCTTTTTCATCTTGAATGCTTCGTATTGAGTTACTTAAGCATTTATTTTGGATTCTTTGACTTGTTCTGTTCCGTCATAGATCAAAGCAAGTCTATCCCACATTTCTTTCGCCGTCTTACAAGTAGAGACGCGATTGAACTCATTTCCAGCAAGAGCGCACACTAAGTAGTGCCTTGCTTTAGTGTTCAGCGAGATGATTCTCTTCCTTTCAAATTCATGCCGAGAGTCGCTGGGATTAGATGGAGGAATTACAAGATCTCCTTCCATTATAATCTGCCAGCAATCGGCTTCTTTTGCTCCTATGAACAACTCCATTCTCATTTTCCAATATGAGAAGTGTTGTCTTGCAAAGAGCGGTGGACGTTCGGTCGAATGACCATCAGTCAAGAGCATTGACATTCTGTTCAGTACTCAGCAGCACCTTACTGTGCTTAATGTAAGACTTTCAGCAACAAGCTGTTTTGATTCAGCAATAAGCTGTTTTGGTTCAGCAACAGAGTTCTGTACTAGCAATCACACAGAAAGCTTTCCAGCGAACCCGCTCTGATACCAATTGTTGGATCGTTCAGGAACACTAAGAGAGGGGTGAATTAGTGTTTTTCACGTTTTCGCCCTTTCTTGGTGTAAGCGGAAGCGTACTGTATCACAGCAGAGCGTTTCTCAGAATGAGAAATACTTTACTGTAACTGTTATGATTTTGTCGAGTAGGTTTTCGTACTAGTGTTGCACGATCGTAATGGACACAGTGATTTATAGTGGTTCGGCCTTAATTGACCTACGTCCACTTTCCACCAACAAGGTGATTCCACTATATAAAATAATGGGTGCAGAAAGCCCTTGCACTAGGCGTATGTTCCTCTCACAAAGTGAGCTTTAGAATCCCGTACAATAGATGATCACTCCTGGCAACGGTCAGCTCCTCACACAGTGGGCGTCTTCTCGTTTCCAGTAGAATGATGCTTATCCTCAGCAGTTGGTAGCTCAATGGATTCCACACAGCTCGTTGTCGCTTAATATAATCCTGACTTATCAAAGAACACAGACAACGTTATGTTAGAGTATAAATCCTCACAGATAATTCCTTACAGTGAAGAATAGCTTCTCAGAGAGCAGCTCGTTTCTGTTTCACAGCGAAGGATTGCTTCAGCACTTGTTTGCTCAGAAGAGGATTTCCACACAGATCTTGTCTCTCCTTAAGATAAGCCTGCACTTGCTTAAGAGACAACCACAAAGTTGAACCACAAAAACCACAAAGACAGAAACCACAAAGATCACGAAGAAAACCACAAAGCCACTTAAATAGTATACGTCCTACACTCAGTTCGGACGTGCACGGTTACCACAGCCGTGACTCACTGCACTGCACACCCAGTGCCTAGGGTGGAATTTTCCGATCCGTTGGCTTCCACGCAACCTGCTTTACTAACCCTCTGTATCAGGCGTTCAAGACTTCTGCACAGCACCCCTGTGCTCGGGAGGAACTCTTTCCACTCCGGCGGCGTTCCCACCTCCTGTTCTACCCTGCAGGCACGAGACTTCTGGCGCGCACCCGCAAGTGCGTGTCTAACTGCTCAAACTCCGTAGGCTCGAGACTTCCCTCGAAAAGACACGACAAGAACGGCTTCTTGCCGATGGGTCAGCAACCGGTTACTGAATTCAGAGCAGGTATTCACTTAGCTTCCCTCAGACGATTCACCGGCTGCTCGTTGAACGCACCGAGGACACCTAGTCCCTCTCAGACGATCAAAGGATCTGACCTCAGCCCCTTGACACTCTCACACGCAGCTTGCAAGAGAAAGAACCAGGAGACACTTAGCACCTTCCGCTCTCCGTCGACGCACAAAGCTCACACAGACCATACAGACCACACAGATGCACAAAGGCGGAGAGAAAATGTCGTCCTTGGTCTGATTATATCGGAGAAGGAAGCAAAAGGGACGACCATGCAATCTTCGAGATTTGTTGCCAAAACTGGCAGCTAGGATTCAGCAACAGTCTGCTCAACGTTTGCTGTGCCATAGAAGGAAAGACACCAACGGTAACTTCCTTTACTTATCTCAATCAAATAGATTATTTCCAATCTCCAACATCATATCTAATCGATTATGATAATTAAATATATTTAATTTGATATTTTCTCCCATTACAGCGAGACGTTGCTGCAGAAGATTAGAGAAATATTTTGTTTCCAAAAATAACAATTGGAAAGGTAATCTCATTTTATTTGTTGCCTAAGTGCTTATGATAAAATCATTAGGCTACGATAAATGAACTTAGACGCTCAGAATAATTATCTGAGATAGATTAAAATAAATCTTAGAATAAATCGTGATTATTAAAAATATGTTTCCATATTTTCAACTTCTATGCGTAATATCACAGTAACAGTGTACTGGAACGCAGTAATATATAGCGGTTACTAGCTGTGGTTCGGCAACGCATTGCTCAAGCTCATCACTAAGAATGAACACATAACTTGTGAAACATTACTACTGACTATCAGTAACATGTCGCTTACCACCAGTACCATGTCGTTTAAGTTCATCATCAAAACCAGGTCAACAGGTGGCTGGCTTATTGTAGCGTGAGCAAATTTTTGAGTAGTCTACTCATGATTCATATAACCACTCCTTTCGTCTTTCTATCAACATGATTCTCCTTTTGTCAGAAACGATGCTCCTCTATGCTCTGATCTCAATCTCTTATTGCTCTCCACGTTTTATTTTGTTCTCATACTCTGGCACTGGTACCTGCGGGGCTGCTTCCGTTTAGTTTCCGTTCATTTGTTCCACTCATTTGACTGGACTTGCTCTTCTGCAGGAGATCCTCAGACATGACAGTGGCAGGAGACACGGGGGTGTCTCGTTCATGACTGACGTCATCATCGGCCTGCTCGTGATTATCCTAGGATACTTCATGAAGAAAACATGAAGCACTCACAAAATCCCCGGTTCAAGTTTGAACAACCCCACCCCTGTCACCACATATCTCTCCACCGTTAGTAGTCATCTCCTTTTTTCCTTTTCGTGATCATCGAGGAAGCACGATGAGAAGTGAAAGAACCAAAGTAAGCGGATCGGAGGCTTGGTGGTCTGTTTCGTTTTGGGTCATAAAGTTAACCATTCTGTGAAATGGGCAAAGATCTCTTTTCTGATCCTAGGAGTTGCGAAAAGGATCTGTTGTAGCTGCTGGTAGAACTACTTATTCTTACCCATCTCGGGTTTCTTGTAGTAGACCGATGAAGGTGATGGATGATGATGACAAATGATGGGGATCCTCTGAGATTGGTTTAATGAGTAATCTGATTTGGTTTCTCATTATTTGATGCCATCTTTTCTGGCAAACTCTATGAATCTTCCGGCCGGGAGGCAGATGAGGCAAAAGGTCTTCTTGCTGACATGTTATGGCTGGACATAAAGTTCTACTTTCTCCAAAAACCACGTGTCCATCTGTTAAACCTACACCGCAGACAACCTTAAAACCCCGCTTAGCAACGCCACAAGAACTGCTCGGGCAAGGAACATCTTCCAGAACGTTGTAGAAAAGGAACCATGGGAATTTCCAGGATTGCTCTGAGGAACATGCTGTCGCCACCCAGGTTCCTCAACACCTCACTGGCGTGTTCATTGTACCATGCGGCTACACCGCAGTTCAGGCGTTCTTTCAGCGGTGATACCGAGGTTGCGCCGGCTGAAGACACGAGCAGCGCCGTGGATGTTAGCCGCCAGGGCCGGTCCGTTTCCAGGAGGGCCGCCCGCAGACGTGCTCCTGCTACCGCCCTCTTCTCAGGTGGGTAATCAAATAGTTTCTCGACCCGGTTCGTTGGGCGAGCCGGTCTCGGATATCCTTAACCAGGGATAATTGACTCCTTTGGTGCAGACGCATTGGATCCTTTTTTTTCCACAAGGAGCCTAAGCCAGGTCCTGAACCTCATGGACCACTTCTTCGACGAACCATTCATGAACCGGAACTGGGACGTGAAGGAGGATGATGACACCCTATACCTCCGCATGGACATGCCGGGGCTCAGCAAGGAAGACGTCAAGGTCGTTGTGGAGCACAACACGCTGGTGATAAGAGGAGAAGGGCAGAAGGAAGAGGGCGAGGGGGACGAATCCATAGTGAGAAGGAGGTACTCGGGTAGGATCGACCTGCAGACGAAGCGATACAAGATGGACGAGATAAAGGCGGAGATGAAACACGGGGTGCTGAAGGTGGTGTTGCCCAAGGTTAAGGACGAAGAACGCGAGGGTGTCGTGGAAGTTGCAGTTCATGGGTGAAGAAGATGGGGATCATCACCTGCTGTTTGGTGGGGGCTTGTTCCTGTGCCCGTATGTATGATGGTGTTTGCGTTGTTTCCTTTGTTAACTGTGTAATGATGCAGCAAAACTAGGAATAAAACATGTCAAAATCGAAGATAGCCGAACTGTTGTCCGAGAGGAACTCTTGTGAGGAGAGGGTTACTGGATTTTGGGATGTTTCGTTCCGAGTAATCCTACCGAGGCGCATTTGGAATTTAAGGATTGAACCGAAATAAGTTAAAAAATGTAGGGACCAATACTGTAATTAATATTTGTTAGTCTACTCTTTCTTCCTCGGTGGAGAGAGGAGAAGAAAGGGAGGAGAGGAGAGAGAGAGAGTGATGGCGAGCGGACCGACCCGTGCGGCGTCGAGGGCGATTTCTTGGAACAGCGTGTTCCGCCGTTCGATCTCTTCGTCCACCCCTCTCCGATCGGGCATGGGACTACCCGTCGGCAAGCACCTCGTTCCCGACAAGCCTGTGAGGATTTGGACTACTTACCCCCCTCCTTCTCATTGGGTTCTGATTAGGGTTTGATTGCCTTTTTTGGGGTTCCTTGCAGTTGCCGGTGAATGATGAGCTGGTCTGGGACAACGGGACGCCGTTCCCGGAGCCGTGTATTGATCGCATTGCCGAAACCGTCGGAAAGGTCCATCCCTCTTGCTTGTTTTTGGTAATGATGTCGTGATTAGTTCGATTTGATGGGATGTTGGGTGTTTAGGTCTTTCCCGGAATGGGGCGAGGGATCCCTTTTGATAACTTTTGCATCAATTGCTTAGGGCTGGGTTGGGGCTGGCGTGGCTTAGCATCTAAATGCGTCCATCGCAGTAGTTTGGACTGTAGAAATGATCCTTTATGTGGTTGAATGAACATCGAACCAGTGTGTTGTGGAGGGCTGTTTGATTATTATTTCTCCTTCTGATTGGTCTATTTTGTTCTCACTGGACAGTATGAAGCATTAGCTTGGTTATGTGGAGGACTTGGATTCTTCACGTCCCTGGGTCTTTTGGCTGTGTGGAATGATAAGGCTTCTAAGATACCTTTTGTAAGTCGCCTGACTCAGATTGTTTTTTCCCATCCTTTGATGAAATATTGCCGAAACAGGGAGCACTTGCTGGTTCTGTTTCTGGAAATAATGCTTAGCATAATGGTATCTTTATCCTTATTCACTTCTATGCGGTTAGCACTGTATTGGATAATTGGTTTGACTGCAAGTGAAGGTGTGAAAAAACATGACAAACTTGAGATTTCTAGTGGTCAGAAATAGGGATTGGAGAAGTCCTAAACCCAAGCTGGATTAATGAGGGCCAGATGATCTGAATGGTATAATGAGGCATAAAATTTTGGTATACTCGATGCCTCCGTTTAAAATGTTTATGAAAATTTACGGTGGAAAGCATGGTTCAATATTTCACCTTATCTGTCCTATGGAATTAGTTTTCGATCTGGTATTGTCACACTATGCTGTCTCTACTGAGATTCATCAATTGTGAGCAATTTTAGCACAGTTTCATTTTGATGTCCAGTAGCAATGATTAAGCTCCGAATAAAGGCTTAGTTAGTTACTGTCTGAAAGGGAATTCGTATGATTTCCCTTTGGCCTGCATATTCAAAGGCACGATAGATGGTAATTCGATCACAAATAAACTGTAGGTTGTGAATACATAAATGAAACCAAATAGGGTTGATGCCTATGACGTCATTTCAACCAAAACAAAAGGGTGAAAGGTGTCATGCATCTCTATGTTGACTATGCTGACCTTTTGCGGAATTTTTTATTGTGAAATGAGTGAGTGGGGTTAAGAGAGGCTTGATGATAGCCACCACCGATGTCTAGTTCGGTAATTTCGTTTTTCTTTTTCTTTTTTCCTCTTAGACGATAGTGTGACATGTTAAGTGATTGATACTGATAAACGGAAGGCAACTAGAGTAATTGTATGCCTACCATGTAAAAGAAATGAGGATTTTCAAACTTGTATCCTGCTGGCGCACAGGTTCTCAGATCTGGTGGAGGAACTCTGCAATTGAGTCCAGTAATTTCGTTTGATATAGTAATGTGAACTTTCTATGATTTCGCCTCCACGAATCATCCATCCATTTCCTTTGACTGGGTTTTTTACCTTATAATCATGATCCATGGAACTTTTGCTGCTCCGTCGATGGATAGAACATTTTATCTGGTCGTTTCGGTTCCCATATTCATCCTGTTCTTTCTTGGTTGTTTGTGCTTGATTTTGTGTTACGCACACACTGACTGCTACCTCTCCTGCATGGCTGCACTTTTTAACCCTTCAGACGCCCAAGGTATATCCCTATGACAACTTACGCGTGGAACTCGGAGGGGAGCCATAGGTGCCGCATGTGTTCGAATTCGCTTGATGGAGGTGAGGGCACCTGTTGAAGGAATAAAATTTTACCAGCTGTCCTACGATTGACAAGGACGACGCCTCGATCATTTATTTTCTTACAAGATCATGCTCATCATCATTTGCTTTGGCGGTGTTATCTGACTTTTGTGTGGTATGCTTATTAGATTCTTCGCCGAAAAAAAGCGGACATTACTGAGTCCCTGGTTTCGGGTTTTGTCGCGGAACTCGGGTGCATTTCCTGTTGGTGCCAAACAAATTGAACATTAATTCATTAATTGATGATAAGCTTTGGCCGTGGTGGCTCAAGGGAGAATGGGATACATTTATCTTGGCTGATTCTGATCCATTAGGGACAGCGTGGTCCCGCCCGTTTGTACTCTTACTTCAAACAGAGAGATCAGTGGAGGCAAGTGATGCTTGTTCACGTAGTGTTAAAAGCTTACAAATTTCTCTCTTGATCAGAACAGGAGTTCACGGGTCGATTCATCACTGCCCTGGAAAGAACAAGACAATCAACGCCTGATAATCTATATGCAGTGGCATTTGTGCCATGCGTATAAATTATTTCCTCAGTAAAAGTTAAAAATGCAAGAGGTTAAAATTTGGTGGCCACGTGTCCTCGTCCTCTCGAGGAGGGAAAGGTCGCATAAAGAATATTATTGTTTGTAAGAAGGTTATTTTTATTAAGCATGAGAGTATAATACATTGTTTATTTATGTGCAATGGACACGAACATAAACAGACAAATTGAAGTGAATTAGTCGGGCAATGGACACTATGCAAAAATTTACCGTGGCTTCTGCTAAAAAACCATTGTTCCCTTCATCCACGAATTAGCAACTGGGAATTAGATTTGGACAAAACGTAATTACATCGAAGGACTCAAAACCCAAAGGAACATTTGTAATAAGTAATTTTCTATAAATAATATAAAGTGTGTGTTGTGGTGGTGGTAAGGGATCACGGGATTCACCATTGTAATTCGCGAAATAAATGTCGTACCGGAAATATAACTCAAAACCAAAACAAAAGAAGAGTTGGGTGGGTAATGAGGAATGGTTTCGTGTCGGGAAAATTGGAAATGGTCACGGGTCGTCCTCCGAATTCCTCTTGCTATAAATTCGATTTCATGTTCCCCATCCTGGTGTGAAAAGAGAGAGTCATAACCATGGGGGGTGGTGAGAAGTCCGAAGCCATCACCTTCATTTTCATGATTGTTATGTTACTATCGATGCCCCCCATCCATGCTGCGTCCGGCTACTGCCCTCCCCCGCGTCCCACCTACCCCACGCCATCTCGCCCTCCCATCCCCCGTCCTCACCCTCACCCTCAACCAACCCCTTCGCCTCCTTACCATGGAGGAGGAGGACGCGGCGGCGGCGGAGGTGGAGGTCATCATAAAGGTGGTGGAGGTGGAGGCGGAGGCGGAGGCGGAGGTGGAGGTCATGGAGGCGGAGGCGGAGGAGGACATGGACCTATCGTGCTTCCACCAATCATAACCCCACCAGTGTTACCTCCTCCAGTGGTTACACCTCCGATATTCACTCCGCCAACCCCGACGCCTCCCGTGATAGTCCCACCGATCATCACACCACCGTCCACACCGACCTATCCTCCCTACGTTGGTCCCCCTGGTGGCGGCGGCGGTGGAGGTGGAGGCGGAGGGGGAGGCGGAGGCGGTGGTGGAATAATCCCTTCGCCACCGACAACACCAAGGACTTGCCCCATAGACGCGCTGAAGCTAGGGCTATGCCTGGACGTGCTGGGAGGGCTGATCCACATAGGATTAGGGAACCCGGTTGAGAACACGTGCTGCCCCGTGATCCAAGGGTTGCTGGATATCGAGGCGGCGGTGTGCCTGTGCCTGGCCATCAGGCTGAAGCTACTAAACTTGAACATATATATCCCACTTGCGCTCCAAGCCCTGATCACCTGTGGCAAGAACCCTCCCCCTGGCTTTGTCTGTCCACCTCTTTGATAAAATGTTTAGAATTTCATCAGTTCTGCCCTTTTTCCCATGGATCAACAAGTGTTTTTTTTAATGATTTCAAAAATGAAAGAAGACGAAGAATAAGTAATTCTGGTGGTAATTCGATATGGAGGGGATTTCGAATGTGTTAGTTCATCTGATGTTGTTGTTTTCTTAATCTATATTTGCCTAAATTCCTGTATGTTGTTTGACTTTTATGGCTTGTCTAAATGTTCAATTAGTTTTGTGTTTGGATCCTACAAATGTGGCATGAATTCTTCTATTAATCCATTCCATAACAAGTCAAGGAATAAACTTTGCCATAACATTATTACACCTTCAACTTGGGAAAGAACACTCGGCATAATTTCATGAACGTAAAAACACGACTCCCTATACTTTAAACAGTTCTCAATGAATATCGTACAAAGCTTCTTCCCATCACATCATTGTCCTCTCAAAGATCTGTACAATGAAATGTGTAAGGGGAGAATCACGAGGTGGGCAAATCCAAAATCCCATTAATGAATACAGGGGTCAGAGTTTCGAGAACACATGCCATTACATGTCATTTCTCTAGGTGATATCATATCATTGACAAATAAAAGGGAAAGAACAAATGATAACGTATGTGTTCCCATTTAGGAGGGGGTCATAATAATTATGATTCACGGGGGGGGGGGGGGGGGGTTGCATCACTGTGTGTGCTTAACAAATCGTGTGGCTTGTTCAGCTTGCATCCACTATCTCCCTTTTAAAAGATTTGATGGTTTATATTCAATGAAATCCGGCCAAGGCCAATCATAGCATCACGCGTCGTACGACAAATTCACGGAACGTTCACTCGCCTACATATAAAAAAGGTGGAAAAGAAGCAGAAGAAATGAGCGTAGGACATAACACATCGACTATCTCCTAACTGGACAAAAAAGATACATTCCATGATCTGATGTCCGAAATTCTCATGAAGTTGTGAATATATTTGGATCTATATAATTGTTTATTCGAGATCTTGTTTAAACCACTAAAATAAGCGAGTAAAATGAGAATATGCAAAGCAGAATCCCTTCTATTGATATCTTCCGAATCAGAAGACAAAGCACTTACACGACTTATTAATAATCACAACTCAACCCAATACAATCCAAACCAAAGCCTTCTTTCTTTTCTTTTTAATATATTACAACCACACAGACCTCCCCCAATAGCCACAAAACCTCACAGGCAATAACAAGAAAAACGACCGACAACATAGTACTTGAGACACAAAAGTCCTCAGAGGCCATCAGTTATGTAACGTAACATGTCTTAAGCGCACTGGAAGCCGGGCGGGACCTTCTTGTCGCAAACATTAAGGAGCAAGCTAAGGGAGAGAGGGACGTCGAGGTGGATCCCGAGCACGTCGGCCTTGATTGCCGTGCAAAGGCAGACCGCGGCCTCGAGGTCGACGAGCCCACTGAGGAGGGAGCAGCATGGGGTCTTGGGGGGAGTCCCCACAGTCACATTGAGGAGGCTCCCGAGAAGGTCGGCGCAGACACCTAGCTTGAGTGCATCCCTAGGGCACGACGCCCCGGAGGGAGTAGGGGTCACCGGGGTGGGTGTAGGGGTAGGGGTAGGGGTAGGGGTGGGCTTCGGCTTCGGCTTCGGGGAAGGAGGGCAGGTGTTGCATGCCGCAGCGAGGGTGAAATAGAAGACAACATTGACGCAGAGGAGGATCGCAAGGGTCTTGGAAGCCATGCGGAGAGGATAGATAATAACTATACTTAATGTTAATCCCAAGGAGATGATCAAGGGATTAATTGTGTTTGTGGCTGCGATGAGAAAATGAAGGGAAGAGTAGGGTTTATATACATGTGGCCCATGAGGGATGGTGTCAAATTTTTCAATAATTGGACACGAGAGATTAGATCAATGCATCTACGTACCTTCAAAAACAACAAATGATACAAATATTATATGATCAACACTGATAAACTTAAGAACAAGTGGCTGGAAATGTCTTTTTTCTCTCTCTCTCTCTTCTCTCTACATATATTACAGTCCACATGAGAAACACTCCCAAGAAATTCTACGTGTGCGTACGGTTTTGTGAGATGCGTTCATCTTCTTAATAAAACAAGTGTATTATTACAAATAATTATTAGTTACCGATGTCTCGTCGGATGAGACAAGGGATGAAAATGAAACGACCTGCTCGCATGTGTGTGTGATCGAGGGGCTTTTAGCTGGCAAAGTTTGGAGGAATTAGAAGAAGGTGGGGTTGTGCTTTGGATGTTAGTGATGATCGCACACCTCATGTGTGAAATTCCCCCAGATAAGTTTGTAATAAAATCGGATTCTAGGTCTGTCGTTCCAGATCAGTCACGAGAGTACTCTACAATGCGAAGTTCTGCATGTTCCATGGCATATCTCCACGCGCTTAGAACATTACTCCACTCTTAACATTACCTATTTAGTTAAATCGCAGGTATGAACCTAGTGATCTAGCAGAAGTGCCCTCAACTAAAATATAGCTCATAGGAATATGCATATTACATGGCGTAAGACCCCTGTAAGTACCCGCGTCATTACTACCGACCATCAACGCCAAGGTTCGCGTCGCCCTGCCGGACTCGTAGGGCTTATCGTTTGTAAAACGTAGACGTTCGGGAGTCGATCGAAATATAAAATATTTCAAAACGATGGCTTCTTCACGGTCCTGAGGAAATATTTGGTTAGGGCCCCAGATCTGAAAATTTCGTGGCCAGGGATTCTCCCCCAGCTAATCTCGTGAGTGTGGGGGCGATCTCGTCCTTAAACTAATCGTGACACTTCGAAAGGAACTCCCGAGGACATGACAAGACGTACGACGACATCGTTTGATATTGTCGTCCTCTTCTCTCTTTTTTCTTACCTTTGAACAGACCATGGGGTCGGTCATTATAACTAACCAAACTTAAACTTTGGAGAATTAAAATAAATTAGAACCGATTTTCTTTGACCACCACCACCACCCATCAATGATGGCAGCAAAAGGTCGAGAGCTCTGTCCTAAAACCAGCAATGGACGGACACATTTCACATTACTTTTTATGCATAAACTTACAAGAATCAATCACGGGATGGCCTATGCTTAGCAGATCGCTATTTGGATCGATCTCGTGACAGATCATGAAGGAATTGTGATAAAAACATAAACTATGCAAACATGACAAAACTTCCCACCTTTCCGTGGAGAATCTATGGACTGTCCAACCCAAAACTTTACACCAAATCTGTGGATCTCTAAACATGGAGTTGAGGATATAATTACCACCACATGACATTGCCTAGATATCCTTTGTTAACCCCTCTGTTAATTGGGAATAATTACTTTCATCCCTCCACCCTTAACTTCAATTAACGACAAAGTCATTTGGTAGTCTACGACGAGATCGTCTTTACGAATACTGTCCTTCTACGTCCTAAGAGAATATTAGCATATGGTCACATTTTGTGGTGGAGCTTTATACGTTAGTCTGTAAATATTTTGCGAAATAGGTCAGTAAAACAAAATAATTTCTTGGAAAAATCAGTGTTAGAAACACCGAATTCTCTATTTTTTCCAAGTAAATTTGTTTTTAGAAACATTGATTTTTTTTTCAATCACACTCGATATTTCTAACATGGATTTATTGATATTAATCTATAAAATTATTTTTTTATCAACTTATTTCACGGAATATTTCGAAATGGATAAGTAATAATCCTCATCTGGTGGTGTTATTATTTTTTCAATGACATGATTTTGGAAACATCATTAAATGTTATTACATGTACTTTCAGTTAGAGTTGGTGTGGTCGGGATAATGTTTTCAAAATCCTGTGACAATGAAAATTACTTCCGTAATCCTAAAATTAGATAAAGATATGAAAGCTTGAATGTCCCGAGGAAGAATAAATAACGAAGCCCGAGGAGGAATCCATGACCATGACCTACTACAAATACCCCCACACACACAATCAAAATCACCACCACAACATCAAAGAAGATGGACCTCCACAGATCATCTCCACTCGTTGCCCTAGCCCTGTCCATCAATCTCCTATGCTTTGCCCTAACCGGTGCTTGCACCACTTGCACCCAACCTAAGCCCATCCCGAACCCGTACCTCACCCCATCGTCGCCCTCGTCCTCATTCCCCAAGACCCCCAACAACGGCAAGAGTTGCCCTAGGGACGCGCTCAAGCTAGGGATTTGCGCTAAGGTGCTGAACGGTCCCGTCAACGCTGTGATAGGGACTCCCCCGGACATGCCGTGCTGCACTCTGCTTGACGGTCTCCTGGACCTCGAGGCTGCCATCTGCCTATGCACCGCAATCAAGGCTAACATCCTAGGGATAAACCTTAACATACCCATCTCCCTTAGCTTGCTCGTCAACACTTGCGGGAAGAAGGTCCCGTCCAACTTCCAGTGCGCTTGACTCGACGTGGCCCCTACTTAGGCTAGTGATTCTGAGGGTTTTAGTAGCTGTCCTTTGGCGTTAGTTGTTGTGGTTCTTGAGGTGTTCTCTCAATTTCTATTGATGGCGTTGCTCATTGGCTTCTTTGTTATTAGATCGTGCGGACATTTTTCCAATCCAAAATCTTCAGCCTTGGAACTCGGCATTGCCATGATCGCGACTAAGGCTAGGCTGGAATCAAACTGGGCCCATGAGCCCAATTATGGGCCCAGGCCCATGATAGACCTGTTTGGGTGGGCTTTGAGCCCACTCGGTAGGCAACTACCAGCGAACCTTTCATCTCATTCTGCAACTTGTGATCTCTGCTTCCGATTAGGATCACAAAGATCAACGGTTTTTGAAACTAATGAGATTCGTTGGAGTTTGAAACTGTGATGCGCAGATGAGTGGCCGCGATCGAGTTACTCATCAGTGTTTATGATAACCATCCATCAGTCGTTCATGTCTGGATCAGAACAGTAATTTCCGTTGCCATCAAATCCAATGTATAGAAAATAGAATAACAGGGCCTGTAACCTTGTAGTAAACAGGCCACGGCATTCGCTGTGAGATGCCGCCGAAGACGACTCCCCCACCCCCCAACCCCACTATGTACGTTTTGGATCGACGCGGATCGCCCTGAGGAAAATCAATGTGCCTCCAGCAGTACATACAACGGCTTGCCCTTCAACCTCTCGCGTCCCTAGAACATAGAATCTTTCAAGTCAGGCACAGGCCATGAAGTACGAGGCACGAAGCGAGATAAGCAATCTCGTGCGGATACGCTTGTAGACTACCTTAAGATCTGGCAATTCTATCAAGCAAGCGCACTCAACGACTTCAGCTCCGGCCCGTTCTGAGGATAGAAAGAAAACAAGGCAATAGTGAGAATTGGAATGTCTAGTTTAAGCCCGTTACAGAGAGAAAGTACTGCCTACCAAGCAGATTCATGGCCGCGCCAAGAGTACCACCCGTTGCAATCAAATCATCAACCACGAGAGCCCGTTCCTTTGGCTCAACTGCTCCAATGTGCATCTGCAAACAATCCTTCCCATACTCCAAGAAATAATCTTCCGAGATAACCTCGCCTGGCACACATTAACAAATGTTCACTAAGATCTCTCACAAAATCTTGCCAAACAGTAATATTTGGACCTGATGACATTACTGTCTTCATATCCGAGTTTCACATCGTTACCAAAGGATCATCATGGCTAGAAGTATGTATGAGATCAAATGAAAATGATTACAGGGTAGCTTCCCCGGCTTCCTCAAAGGAACAAACTTGGCCCCAATGGCCAGAGCAATTGGAGGACCAAATATGAAGCCACGAGCTTCGATGCCTGGACAAAAGGCAAAAGGAACATCACAAAGCCAGACATTATGGATAGCATAAAGGAATATTGCAGAAATAAAAAGTCATCGTGATGCTACATATTCAAATAAAGATATATTCTATGACTCGGGTCCTACGTAATCGAAACAGTCAGTAAGGCCGCTTACTTGCACACCCATTCTTTCTTACATTGAACTAGCCGTAAGTACTCTGCATGCAAGAAGCAACGGCAAAGCCGAACAATAACTTAGCCAATCAACTGGACTCGCCCAAACTACCTATGTTCTGGAATAGATGGTAAATTTGAAATTGTTATCAATCCACACACCCTTCGACCTTTGTGAATTATTTTGAGTTTCAACTACCAGTCAAGGAGAAGGCGGCAACCCCCCTAGCCTCAGCAATATTCCCGAGGAGTCATCCCATGTAATTTTTTTATTCTTATCAGGCAATTAAGTGGGCAGCTTCGACTAACTAACCAACTAGAAAGTCTGCTCTACAAGATACAAAATAGCTTCAAGCCGAATGCCATGCCTTGCATGCACCTCGACTAACCCACAAACCAATCTATCTGGTAAGACTGCCATCGACCCCAGGAAGATGAACTAGGCCTAAGGTGAGGGATCGAACGGGAATTCCCCAGGCCAACATCTTTGAGTCCCAGACACCGAGTTCCTTTCAAGTCAATCGGGATCATAACATCTTCGATGCAAGGACTTACTGTTTGCATTACACTGGTATTCAATGTTCGGACAATCAATTCTTATTGGAAAAAATGAAGTCAGTTTTTGTTTGGCAGATGACAAGGACTAACATAGCCTTACCCCTGAAAAAGGGAGCACAGGCCACAATTCTATCCATTTGGCAATGAAAAGCATGTGCAGGAGGAAGACAGGATTCTCAAAACAAATCCAACAAAGACAACCAGGCAGCAAATTCAAAAAGGACAGGATGACAATGATCGAAACACGGAAGATGTAAATTTTGTATGATTATCAAGGTTGAAATCCCATCCCTGACTAAAAATCTTCATTTGCTGCACACACAACCAAATATTCAGCCAAACTATAAAGGAACAGTCATCAATCTTATAAGTACAAGAAAATGCATAAACGATTCATTCATAAGAACAATTCCAAACTTACAAAGATGTAGTAAATTCCGGTGATTTAGTAGGGATTCCCAAAATCCAAGTGAGCTTCTATATGATACTATTGGAAGATGGTTCATTTAACATCATGTTCGTGTAAGAATCAGCCCACTACTCCTCCAATGGCAAGCTTATTCTTAATCCTTACCAAAGGGAATGTACCCAAATTTGATAACAGAAATCACAATGCCATCATAGCATATACAGCCTACATAACAAGAATCACCTTCCCTTTTTCACCTTTTATCCCTTCTTGGCAGAGGCAAAAACAGATAACAGTTATAATGGCAGAGAAGATCAGCTTCACCCACTGATGATGTCATCAGGGTCCACTTAAAAGGAAAGAGACGCAAAATCTGTTTAAACAAAATAAATAAAGGTTGCCACCCACTCCATGATTATCCTCCTTTTAAACACAAATCAGATCCAGTCCCCATGACCACAAAGTGAGGTCCCATGGGCGATATACACAGGGAGAAGATAAAAAAGGAGATGGGGGAGAAAAACATTACCCGCTCGGTAAGGTTCTGAGGGAGGGGGAGCAAGGGGTGTAAATGATGGCAAAATGCACTAACAACTTGAGCACAACATTGTCAACAGGCAAATCACCAAGCAAAAAAGAAAAGGAAGGAAGGAAGAAAAAAGGCTCAAAACTTAAAAAAAAAAATAAGTATCCCAGGGAGGAAAAAGAAAGAAGATAAAATCCAAAGAAAAAAGCAGCAGCCATGATTGCTTCTTCCTCCATCCCATGCTGTCGACTAAAAAAAATGCAACCAGGCAAAGAAAAAGAAGACAAGAAGGAGAGGCCTTTTTTCTTTCCACCAATAATGTGAGAGCAAATCATTAATCCCTGCATTCCTTCCTCATCGGTTGTTTCACTTCACCCACGACAACAACAAGAGGGTTAACGATATCACTCTAATCCTTCTAGTTTCGCGCCCACTTAATCATTACAAACCGAACAAGTGAAAAATTAATCTAACATTGATAACAATATTCAAGCCTTCACCCCACCGGGAAGTCAGATATATGAATATGCAAATACTTATACGCGCTATGGCTGACACGAACATAACAGTAAAGAAGCATTGCTTGTGAGGGTCTCTCGAAACTTTTACCCGCCACGACCGAGATGTTCTGGCCTTTGTATCGCTCGACAAACAGGTCGATCGCGTCCTTGAACGCCTTGGGATCCAGCAACAGGGTTGTAATGTCTTGAAACATTATGCCTGTTAAAAAAACACAAAAAAAAAAATCAATCACCCTGCAACAATCATAATCCACATCCAAGCACCTAATCAAAACCCACTTCCGGGACACAAAAAACTCCAAACTTGCAACCACACAATCCATCAGGGGCACCTCACAATGCTACATTCGAGCTACCCCCATCAAACTCCACCCCGAAAAGAACAGAAACGAAGAAAAGAAAGGTTGAAGTACCTGGTTTGGGGAAATCGGGGACGACCCGGATCCTGGAAATGATGTCGCGGACACGGGCATCCTCGCCGACCTTGGGAGCCGACATTGTAAGAGATTTTGGGAAGAAAGTCGGGAAGGGCCAAAGTTTGGATTTTTACTTTTTCTGCGAGTAGGGTTTTATGGGATTGAGGCAAGGATAAAAAGGAGGGAAGAAGCAAAGGGAAAAAGGGGAATGGAGGTGAAAAACCTGGGTCTGAAGAGGGGGGAATTTCAAAGGGTGTGTGCTCAGGGAAGAAAGGGAGGGAGAATGAGGAGGAGGTGGTGGTGGTGGAAGAAATTCACATCAAATAAATAAATAAATAGAGAAAGGGGGAATGAATGCATGGAGTTTTCATGATATGAGGATAATTATAATATTATTATTAAATAAAAAATTGGTTATATTTGTATTTGTCCAGAATGACCCAACATTCAAAAAGATAAATACCAACATATATATGGGTTAACAGTTACAAATATAATAGTACAAGAAAGAATATTTGTAATGGTATTAGGAATTCTTTTTATAAAAATTGGTGTTGATAATCAACATTTTTTTAATCCTGATAATAAGACAAATGATGATAAAGTTAGGAAAAGTTTGGTGTGATTGAAGGATCTTTTTGATGATAAAGGATTAAGAAAAAAAAACAAAACGAATTTATTTGGAAGAAAAAGGAAACAACATTTAATTTAGGGTAATATGAAATTGGCAACCTTTCTCACCAACCACAAATGATTTTATCACTTTTTGGAGTCAGAATCTGTACATTGTTAATAGATACATACATCTACACTATTTGAAATTACCAAATAACATTTAAGTTTTTTTTTTTAATATTTTACCTTTTCTTCTGACTATTTGATGGGCTTTAAAGAATGTAGCGAATTATAAAATTATTTGAAACTGTAACTTTTTTTACTACCTAAAAAAATTTTTAAAAGTTGGTAAAAAAAAAACCTTTTTAAAAGCCATTTGACTAGTTGAAAATCCTAATGATACCATCTGGTAAAAGTATTGATTTCGTAGACTTTGAATGTGGCAAAACCTGAATAGAATTTAATATTTGGGTTGGGAGGTTGGGAAAATACTGCAGCATTTGGAGGGTTGTTGGCTGTTTTTTATTTTTAATTCAGAGTAGTAAATGCACATTTCCTTTTTTATGAATTTTACTTAAATTGAATTGATTCCCATACCTAACAAAAAGAAAAGTATTACTCAAATCAATCCTGTGGAGGAGGTATTAGCATATGTCAGAACAAGTACAGATCAAGAACACACTAAAATTATTCTTAAATAGCTTACAGACAATATGATATATACATATTGTCTTTAAAAGTAATCTGAATATCAGGTCAAATTTTGTCCTAAACGAGATTTATATTATGGTGGTCTCACACATGATTTAAGAAGAAAAATTGAGGAGAAAAGAAAGGAAGAAAGGAAGCAAACAAGTTGTCGGTTGGGAGGTATTATAAAAATAAAACAAACCAGCATTGATGCAAGGCTGTACTCAATTTCCATTCTCTTTTTGTTTCTTTTGTATAGACATCTGTATGTGCATATAAAAATGGTGATGTTGGTGTTGGTGTTGGTGTTGTTGTTTGTGCACTTAATTTAAGTTGCTAAGTATCTTCTAGTCATGGGGTTATTTGGACACTTCTTCCACCCCCCCCCCCCCCCTCATCAGAATTCAAGGGAGGACCACTGAAGTTGCCTTTGGAGCATCTCATCTCATTCATTTATGTCATGTTTCCCCGATGTTGGATCCATCCATCTATTGGGGTTAGTGTGTGTTCTGATCATTCCAATGTTTTCTTTTCTTGGAATGAGATGAGAGATCTAAGGTTTGTTTTGGGTGGGAGATCTCATCCAGAGATCATGTTCCTGGGTGGTGCTCTTCTTAGTTTGGGTCTTAATGGCAATTAGTGAACTTTTTTGGTAAAGCTTTGGGGCCTCAACAACTTAACAAACCTAAACAATACACAAGAGGGACAGTATACAACTCGAGCTAAATTGCATTAATCAAAAGCGTTGGAACTCGTATTCCCTTCATTACCAGTCATGCTCGGTGGACCGGGAAAACGACGGCAGGTCATGCGCGCTAGTATAAAGCGCGGCGGGGGCAACGGACCATCCGTGGCCCGCCCATCTCCTCATGGCTTTCGTTTGTAGTATACAATCTCCGACTTAATACAATACATATAAATCTTTTCTAATAAAGTGAGTATTTATTACACTCATTGTCCATCTTGAAATCCAGCAAACCAATTATGCCAAATTTTGACAAACGAAAAAGGATACATTGGACTTTCTTTCTCTCTCTCTTTTCTTCTTTTTGGGATAGTCCAAGTGGGTAATTATCAATATTTGGATAACTTTCCTATTTCCAACACCCCCCCTCCTCTCGACACATTTTGAGTGAACCAAAATGTGTCATTTAGTACATGCAACAGTACAAGTGATAGACATTCGATAGATTGTCAGAATCTTTTGAGCACTTTCCCTAAAGTAATCTGGATCGTGTGTCGATTGTTGAACCAAAGATATGTGCATGTCATCATCCTTCTTTACATTAACAAATTTTATTTTTAAAAAAAAATAAGAAAACTCAATTCTAAACTTTTGTTAAAGGGATGGATACAAAGATCTAAAGACCTAGTCACGAAAATAAAACACTTAAATAGTATATCACAAAAAAAATCAGTTTATTAGATAAAGGGAGTGTTCAACGTAGTATAGAAGGACTTAAATATTTATCCCTACTGAAATTCCATCATTGGTCATTTGTTAACTTTTTCCTCGTAATTTGGGCCTCGATGTGATTCCGGGCCATAGGCCCATTATAAAGAAATTCTGGGCTCGATCCGACAAATGTTAAGGGGTGTGAGTTGGAAGATGTAAGAAGGACAAAACATGTCGGACCAAACGATTTCTGTGTTTTATGTTTCGTCTTTTAGCAAAGTTTGTAGAGGTGGCCATGGGCCGAAGCACTTTGCTAATGCTTGTCTTCTCTCAGACAGGTTTCGAGAATGAACGAACTTTGGTTCTTTGGGACGAGCTTCACTGTTCTGTTCTTCCACATAGTTTTACATGCAAAGAAACAATGCAACATTGGCATCAGCTCTCGGTAAACAAATTACTATTACACATTCCATCGGATACAGCTGCTTAAATTTGCAGAATCAGCTAATACACACGGAAGATGACGTCCCAGGGTCTCGGACACCGGCCAGGAGCCATGCCATGCCAAGCCATGGCCACTTCCTCGAATACACTGAGAATATCTATCTATTAGATTCCCAAAGTATCCCTAATTGTGGTCACTGAGATGATGGAATCTTCAAACCTTCTAGCCTAGATTTGATCCTCAGGAGAGTGCTCTCGATTGCGATATCAAACGCATCCTTAACTGCCGCGAGTCCTGCCGAACTCTCATGCTTTCTGTACATGATTCTGGGTATCAGTTCGATCACCTTCTCCTTCATCTTCTCCACTTTCTCCCTTGGTATTTTCCTGAGAACGTCTGTGATCTTCAGCCCCTTGAAGACCACCTCCTCCTTTGGGATCGTTACTGAGAACTCGTCAAATTCGTCATCCGTGAGGTGCCATCCGTACTGGGATCTCGCCGACTGGTCCTCGAAGAAGACCGGGATGCATCCCGCAAGTATCCCATCGAAGGTTGACCGCCTCGTCGGCGTATCACCCGGTGGCTGCAGGCAGAAGCTGGCCTTGAGCATCGGCTTCATGTAGAGGACTGGTTCATGCTCGCATATACCGTTTGAGCAATCCACGAAGTTGCAGACCCTCTCGTAGGATTCATCGATTGCGTCCGTTGCATTGGCCTCGCACTCGAGCCGTATGCTGCGACGGACATTAGGGGAGGACCCAATGCTGCCACCGCCCCCTGCAAAGAGCATGAGCGAGGTCCGTGGCGAAAGCCGCACCCTGGAAACCCACCGGTCGAGCGCGGCGAGGTCTGGGGGATGGAATGACGTTGGATATGGAATAGCGTGCTCCTGCCAGGGCCAGGTCCGGGACTCCAGCGTCAGAGCAGTGAGGTTCCGGAACTCCGGGATCTCGAGGAATGACGTGCCCCAGAGCGGCGGATCCATTTCGGGGTCCTGCGAGAAGTCCCATGCCGGGCGTGCCATCACGAGGAAGTGGTCGTGCCCATCATGCCGCCGCCACACTTCCGGGGAATCCCTAGTGAGGAACTCGAACAGGTCGAGGCCGTGGGAGGATGACGAATTAATGAGAGACCCGTAAAGGTAAGGCAGAGCGGCGAGGGAAGAGTAATAAGGGAGGAAAACGGCATCGGCGAGGGAAGGGTCACGGGAGAGGCAAGGGTAGGAGAGGAGGCGGCGATGGAAGAGGACCTCGAGGGCGAGGGGATCGGTGCGGTGCCAGGAGACGGAGCCAGGGCGGGTGGGCCTGCCGAGACCGTGGTCGGAAAGGTAGTGGCAGAAGTCTTCGAGGAATGGGGCGTAATCGGAGCAGGAGGAGAGGAGGCCGAGGTTGAAGGCCGGGGGAAGGTCGCGGATGTGGATCCGGCGGCCCGTGCAGCCTAAGGGAATTGATCGTGGGGCAGATCGGGCGTCGGTTGTTCGTCCGGGGAGGAGGGTGAAGAGGAGGAGGAGGAGGACGGTGGCGGCGTCGGTAGCGCGGCCCATGTGGTGGGGGGAAGGCGGCCGGGGGGAGCGCATGGATTGGGATGTGACCGTACCGTTTTTATTTTTTCAGTTTTCCCGACAGCAATACGACGTCGGATCACAGATCATTCGGTAATCTTTGTGACCAAAAATATTTTTACAATTCCTTGATAATAAATTTTTAATGGACAATCAACGTTTCAGAACGATCAACTCCTAATTCTTTGTCCACAAATTTCGTTCGAACTAGTTAGTGCTCTTCACGATGAATCAAAGTTCTGTGCGAGAAAGAATCCCGATAAGTAACAACGAATAATAATAATAATGAAATTAAATTAAATACAAGGGTGTAATGGGCTTTACGAGGCCCATGGAACCCTAAACGTGGGCCAACAGGCCCAATGGGCCCATCACCTCCGTGGTTACCCCATACGCATTGGGTGAACCCAATTTATTTTTAATTGGGGATGACACCCACGTTGGTAATCACATTATTTATCATTATCTCTTAAGATGGGCGTTTAGGTTTAGTTGGGTTGGGTCATTCATTATTGGTAAACACTCAGGAGTGGATTTAGTTTAATCAGTTATGACCCAACTTGGGCATGTGGATGCCTCGTGATTTTAATATATAAAAGAGAGAGAGAGAGAGAGTGATAACACCTGAGATTAGATTCAGAAGCATCACCATCATCATCATCATCTGGCCTGGTTTTATCGCCCTCGGGAGAATCTTCTCCCCCAAAGTTTGGTAATCAGACCAATGAAAGAAAAGAAGAGTAGGTGATAATTAAATTTATGCTCACTTGTGCTGCTAATTGATTGATACCACCTAATCTGCAGATCTCAAGAGGAGTTTCATTTTTACTATATTTTCATCGGGAAGTATATAAAATGTACGTGTTTATTTTTACTCTCGACCAGCAGGGTTTTGTTAAACGATATGTCCATCTTCCCCGACGAGCATGAGGCTTTCCCCTCAACCTCGTTCGGGTTGTAGCCAGACGCCCGTGAATAATCACGTTACGTCATGTCGACGCTCGGCAATAATATATCGCCTCTCTATCACTAGCTGTTTCAGAAATGCGGCATATGAGCACGAAATGGACGATTACTGGAGAAGAAGTTATATGGATCGTTGCAAATCAATTTGCACAAACCCTGATTTTTCCCCGCGTAACGCACGGCCTAGGAAGAAACTGATAAAAGCAGGAGATAAAGAAAGATCCTGCTGTTCTTTAGTAGAAGGTTATGATCATATCATTGTTGAGGTTTCTCTATGTAGCAACGAATAATCTTATCGCCACCCATCGCGTGACTCAGGGGAACAAGCCACATGGAGTAAGGATCAAAAGCTCCGAATAGATAATTGAAGACTATTTGGGCATCGAGGGAAAAGCCGAAGCACTTTTTCTTATCGAAAGCACGTGCCACTTTCTATCGAAATCGATCGTTTCAGTTTATGGAATTGTTAAGTTAATACCCGCGCACATCTTCCACCTCGAAAAGGGTCGATGTGATAATCAATTCGAATGCACGACTTTATGCCCATAAAACCCAATATGTAAAAGTAATATACAATGTTTGACCTAATGGCTCAAAAACTTGCTACTTCCGTCAGATTTTGCCATCGTTTCTATTAGATCAAGCATATATTATAGCCCGTAACTCTATCATAGTTGAAAGATTTTGGAGTCTTTGAGTGTCGATTAAGGGAAAAGAATGCTTTGGCAAATTCCAGGGTAATCAGAATTGAAAAAAGTATGATTAGGCTAATGAAAAAGGTAAGGGTATTCTTAACTTGGGGCTTAGTGGAAAATTTAACCAAATCTAGTATTAGATTTAGGGGGGTTGGGGGGGGGGGGGGGGGGATCAATGTCAAGATTGAGACGCATTCCAAACACAAATAATCAGTCCATCCTCATGTGTTTACCCTAGTCGCATGCATAGAGGTTCCGCGGAATTCGGTCCTTTCGTCGAATAAAAATCGGTCAATTTATGTGTTCGAAGTACATAATTGACTATTAGATAGAACCACATGAGTTAAGCTTGTGATGTCGATATTATATGAATGGAAAATGCTAAACCTTTGCTTGAACTTTTTAACGATTGTTACAAGCAAAGCAATTCCCACTAACCCTTCGTTTTTCTTTTTCCGCCATTGTTATTAGTCCTTGACCCCATTTAATACGACATCTACATAGTTATCTTAACTTCCATTTCTTGGAAGTGGCCGCAGCCATTCATCTTCCGAGAACAAATACCTCTTCTCACAAGTAAGACGCTTGCTACAAGTTTGCCTTGTTAAACCGCCACAATTTCCTCGACATATGTTTAGTTCGCGCGTACTTCGACTGATTCAATTTTTCATTACAACATCAGAGAAATGTCGTGAAAATGTAATATCCCAGGGATGATGGGTTGACTTTTCCATCTGGTGTAATTCCTAGTCAATTGACTTTAGGGTTTGCTTCCTCCCGGGTAACACGTAGTAAAGAGAAGAGAAGAGGTGATCTTCCACCAGATTGGCCATGTCTTCAGAGACTTCCCAAACTTTTTCTTACATTAGTTTATTGCTTGCAAGAAACCCATCTCCATTTCTCCCTCGCATATAAAAATGATCAGAAAAAGCAAGCCGACTTTTCATTCACGTCACCCGTGACGTCGTTTCCTTAGCCTTAAGCAAATTATTTGGAGCACTCAAAGATGTTCTCTTTTAATATAGCCCCAACTTTTTTGCAGGGCTCTCATAGTGTAAAAATTTAAAATTATTTTTTTTTTTGGAAATTAATATAAAATAAGACTCGCTTTTGATTTTATGGTATCGGAGGATGATTCAGATCGAGTGAAGTTGACGAATAATTTGACCAACTGTTGAATACTTATTATTATTATCAGTGGCATTAACTATTTTGCCTAACTTTGAACCTCCCGAGAACGCAAGTACTTTGCCTAATTTACATTTAATAATCAGTAACAGTCCCATACGCTACGCCAAAAGATACTCTTATTGCCACAATATTAATCGATATATAGGGAAGACATGCCCGGAATCAATCTTGGGCTGGTGGCGAGGTGGACAAGTTGTAGGGTTTTTTTATCGAGAATCAGAGTCTTTTGAAAGGGCAAGGTGATGAACTGTCCAGGTTGGGGTTTTTGTTCGGGTCGAGCCAGAGCAAAGGTGCAAGTTGAAGAGAGTGTGTGTGAGTTATTGAGAGAATTGTAACACCCACATTTGACAATACTGATAATATTAACAAAAGGGAATGAATATATGTAGGTCGACAACACGTTGGAAATGTTTGGCTACGTGATTTGATTTTGTATTTTTGAGTGTGGTCAAAGATGAACGTTACATAAAGACTTATAAACAAAAGTGCTAACATGAATGTATGCTTGAATAGACATGACTGGAAACTGAAATGTTAACAAAAGAAAGAGAGTGAACGTCTTCAAACTCTTAAAAGTAATTGTCATGTCTTACTAATGAAAAAGAAAAGCCTATTTATACTAAAATTTAATTAAAATCATAAGAGATCTTGGCTGGGGTCATGTATCATGTTTCCTTATTTTGCTTCTCCAGATTATCTGCTCGCTCTAGATTTTATCCTCACTCTCCCATATAACTTTCCAATGAATCTTCGCCTGAACGTGGCAACCTCCTCTAATTCGCGCCTGGATCTTGCCTCGAACCTGTAATTGTCCTTATCTTGCCAAATCTTTCTAGGAACAATCACTAGTCTCCTCGTGTTTCGAGGTTCCCCACGTATTCTCGTAGCAAATATCAATCTCGTAGCAAATCGCGACCCTTTGTCCCGGCCATTGTAGCACGTGTGTCGCCCGGGTCTTCCCCATTTCACTGTACGTTTCCAAATGAGTACGTGATTCTTGGGCTTTCCTTTCGACTCAAATTTGGCCATGCCGACACATAGGTGGACGGGGGGGAGTCCGAGCTGTAATGGGTGGGAGCCACGTGTCCTTTCCAGATCCACGTAGACAACCTTTGAAGAGGCTTCTGCATGTCACCCCAGTATTTGTCCCACGTCCAAGCCGACTCGGCAAGAGAAGGACAACATGAAATAAGGGATAACAAAAACTACCACTTTTTGTTGTTCTGAACCAAAGCCCATACGGACACTGATTGACATTTCACGTGCCAATGTTTTCCACGTATTTATACATAACCAAATACAATACACAAAATTAATACATTTATTATAAAATGAATCGTCCAATTTTTCAACAAAATTTTGTCGAATATTATTTAAGAAAAGGGACGAGGTTTGCTGTATTGCATTTTTTCGGCTCCTGCTCGTTTCCACCGGTCCACCAGCCACCGTCGAGCTCGTTCCCCCATCGGGACGCACTCACGCCATCCCCCCTCCTCCCATCCGCCTCTTCTCCTCTTTATAAATGCCTCTCCTTCCCACTCCCCTACACCCCGACATCCAACCCAGTTCCAGAGTTCCTTTTTCCCACCTCTTTTTCCGCCAATTGTTTCGGTGCCGCTGTCCGTGGCACCGAACAGTGCCCTCCCAAGGTGCAGGGTTGCAGTCCTTTTTATCCTATTTCTTCCCTTTCCGGGGTGTTTTCTCTCGTGGGTCGTCGTCGGTTCGGTGTTTAACCTCGTGTAACATCATAAAGATCGGATTTTTTCTTTGTTATTCAAATGAAGTACTTGTGTTGTCTCCTCGTTCTTGTCCGAATGGAGGGACTGACTAGGAAGAACCCCTCGTTGGACCTCGCGATTCACTGTCGGTGAAGGGGAGGATTTGTTTATTTTTTTTCTTTTCATGCGTTGTCGGTTCCTAGGAAAACATCGAGGGAATTCCTCGGGTTGACGGGCTAGTATGGTGTGTTCGTGGGGGGGGTTGCTTTCATTGATGTTCTGCGGTTGTGTTTCTATGGGCTCATTCAGGAAGCTGCGCCGTTTTGTGGCTGCCTTTGCATTTTTCGTCTTGGTTGGTTTGTTTCTCTGAGTCGAATAGTTGAGTAGGGGGTGTTTTTCTTTTTATTTTTTTTTGGGGGGGAGGGGGGGGGGGGGGTTGGCGGTGCTTCCCAAGTCCTTTTTATGCTTGGCTGCATATGATTTTATGTTTTTGTGATATTTTAACTCCGGGCCTTGTCGTAGTTCTTGCCGATATGAATTTTCCATTCTGTAGTCTAGTCTATTGTTTTTTGGAGGGTATCTGTTTCTTGTTCAAGGGGACTGTTTTGCTGTAAGTTTCTGAAAGTGATGTTGATTAGGATCGGCCTAATTGTTTTTGTTCCCAGAAAAATTAACATTATTAACTAATTGTCATGTATTAAAGAAATTTGTTCTATGGTTGGTTGAGTTGGCTGGATGCTGTTCCTTCTTTGGTTGTCCCGCTCGCTCCCCCTCTGCATGTTGATATAATCACCGCAGTTAATAAGAATATTATTTTAGGATACTGTGAGTCACAGTGATGTGTGCATGGAGATCTGGAAATAGAACTCTTGAGAGGAACAATAATTTTACTTCCTTTGATATTCTGTTGTGGTGGGGCTCCCATGATCGTTTAGGTAGTTGCAGGGTCTTTATCATCATGTTTTTTTAATTTCTTCCTTGTTCGAATTTTTCTTTCCTTCTCTGTTTCGTGTGTTTATTCTGTTTAGTATCAGTATTAGTATCGTCTTTAAATGCGCAGCCGTGAGGGCGATGCACGAGATCCACATGGGAGTTGTGTTTGTTTTTTAAAAGCTTTAGCTTCCCCATGTTCGTAGTTTTTTGTGCTGGTGACTGGCTTAAGACCAGATTTATGGTTTTTAAAGGTTGCTCAATAATTTCCTCCCTGGGATTAATTCGTTGTTTATATCTCAACTTGGAGATGCTAACTGTGCACGCAGTTCATTGCTCTGTTTTCGAGGCGATCCGGTCTTATCTCTTCTCTTATCTCATGTATAGTAGTTAATCTTGTAGTTGCTACACCTGACTGTATGATTCAGAGAGGAAGAGGTGCTGCCATAATTAGCTTCATAAGTTAACTGTCAAAAAAACTAGTTTATTGAAAGATCTGATTTTAATTTTGTGAGTTGATGAGCTGGGAATTTCTTTTAAATGCATTTAGTGGTGAATCCGAGTAAAGTTACTGTGCCTAGCCAGTTGTTGGTGCGATTCACGTGCCAACGGCTGCTGTTAAAAGTTGAATATTTACCAAACTTTTTCGAGGCTTTCCAAACCGAGAAAGATTGTTAGTTAGCTTAGTCATTGTGGTTAGCCTTATTTTGTTATCTTTGGCTTATCAAAGTCATGTTTTTATTTGCCACTGTATCACTGCTCTTGTGAAGAAGCTTCCGTTCGGGTAATCTAACAGAGAACTCCTGCCACTATAGGTCAGATCCCTGGTTTTGTTGAGAGTGAAGGAGTTCAAATCCATGCAAAGATGAGTCTGAAAGCCAGTTACGTTTCCTCAAGATTCTGATGCTGATAAGGTCTGGTTATCCGATATAGATGTGCCAGATCTTTGGAAGTGAGTGAGTAGGTAAGAGTGCTTCTTTTCAACCGAGAGTTAATTGGCCTTTTTAACGGTGTTAAAGTTCTTACCCAACAAATCTCATCTGCAGATATCTCCAAGCGAAATTGACTGTTTCCAAGCAGAAGCAACAACAAGACATTGAAAAGGTGGTTTTTCATTGATAAGAGAGTCAAATAAAGAATATCAGCGATTTCTGCTGTGCAAAGACAAACAGATCTGTTTGCGAGAAATAGACAATGGATTCTAACCATTCTTCTCCAGTTCTCGCTGATACTGCGCCCATCAACAACTCAAGCTTAGGAATTCACTCATCTGTCACATCTAACAATTACATCGCGATCCCAATGAAGAAACAGGGGAAGGTCGACGATATTTTCTCTAACAGCTGGTTAGATGCAATGAGATCCTCCTCGCCCTCTCGTAAGAAGCTGATAAAGAGTAACGAGGAGACTGCCGTAGAGCATTTTGACACTGCTTACCTTTCTTGGATGGTACGTCGTAGTTTCCCTAGGCATGACCAATATTTACGTTGTTGTATATCATTTGATTGGTATATGATTTTATTGTTGCAGCGAAAGCATCCGTCGGCACTGATTTTCATGGACCAGATCAGAAAGCAAGCAAAGAATAAGAAGGTTGTTATATTCCTGGATTATGACGGGACTCTGTCACCCATAGTCAATGACCCAGATAATGCCTTCATGTCAAATGAAGTAAGAATGCTGTAGATGAGTAAATTACGAAGTTCTACAATGAGTTTCTTTCTCATCTTCAAGTTCAATTGATGGATGTTAAATGTTCAGATGCGTTTAGCCGTGGAGAACGTCACGAAGTTGTTCCCAACAAGTATAATCACCGGGAGGAGTCGCGATAAGGTAATAAAGAAAAGCCCTTCTCCTGCCTAGGATTTGTCTTGATTGACATTTTTGCATCGGGATCACCTGGTTGATCTGTTTTATTTTTCCAATCAGGTTTGTCAATTGGTAGGATTAACCGAGCTATACTACGCTGGAAGTCATGGGATGGATATTATGTGTCCTGTGAAACACAGTAGTGATGATAACCATCGTCATTATGTTGGACTAAGTAATGTGCAGGTATAGTCTGCAGCAAACTCTGAAATCTCTTCCAGTAAATGGCTAGCCAGGTTCCGTTAATCCTTCACATCTGATTGGGCTTTTCCTTTTGTATACGAATTACCAGGGAAAAGAATTAAAGCTGGTTCAACCCGCGAGAGAATTCTTACCGATGATCGAGCAGGTGCATATTTTTCTCCTTTTTTCTCATCGTTATGGTTTGAGCTGCCAAATATAACCGGCATATGGGTGGGTTCATCAGGTGTTCAAAGTGCTTGTTCGTAATACAAAGGGAATCAAAGGCACGTTAGTGGAGAATAACAAGTTTTGCGCTTCCGTGCACTACCGTAACGTCGAGGAGAAGGTCAGACCTTCTGATCTTTCGTTTTCTTCCTCGATGTCCTGTTCCTTAACTTCTTTGTCAGTTTGCATCTTGTATCCGAACTTCTGATGTAGTCTAAAAATATTTCGTCACGATCCTCAGAATTGGTCGAAGGTTGCCCAAATTGTACACGAAACATTGACAGACTACCCTCGCTTGCAGCTCACGCACGGACGGAAGGTAGCTTACTTCTTTATAAATGCATTGATTTTGTCATTCCTATCGAATCACAAATATACGAATGAAACTTACTGTCCGTCTTCCATGCGATACAGGTTTTAGAGGTCCGTCCGGTGGTTGACTGGAATAAGGGAAGAGCAGTTGAATTTCTGCTCCATTCTCTTGGTATATTTCCCCTCTCGTAGTCTCTCTTCAAATCTATCCCCTAATCACACGCTCTTATCCTGACTCGGCCATATTGCACGAATGTCGCAGACCTTCATGACAAGGCTAACGTTCTGCCAATTTATATCGGGGATGACAGGTCGGATGAAGACGCCTTCAAGGTAACACTCCCTGCTCCACAAATCTACCCAAAATCAAAATCAGAAAAGCTATCCTAAAAAAATTTTGTAATGTCTGATTGATCCCGGGTTTTATCGACTGACCAGTTCTTGAGGGAGAGGAAGTGCGGAATCGGGATTTTGGTGTCATCAGTCCCAAAAGATACCAAGGCCTCCTACTCACTAAAGGACCCGCCCGAGGTAAGTAGCAGATAATTCATCGAACGATTCCGTAGGCGCGTAAATAACGTGAGGTCTGAGGTAGCTCTCGATCCGGTGATGGTCAGGTGATGGAGTTCCTTAAGGCCATTGCTAACTTGAAAAAGATGGGACAACTTTGAAAATTTCTCCGAGTCCCAAATGCTATGAAGACATGAAGATGGAGAATTTTGGGAGATGACCCACTTTCTTTTTTTCTTAATTCATGATATGATCTTCTGTTGTTTATTAATATATATATAAAATAAATATGCAGGTAGAATATATTTTGATGATACGACGATGATGCTCTCTGTGTAATTATTGTGGGAATGTAATGATAACTCTAATTTAGTTAGATGCAATATATGTGGTTTATTTATGCACTGCTAATGTGAAAAATATTAGTAACCGACTTAATAACTGTCTTTCCCGCCCGCTGCGGATCGCGGCAGAAAGATGTCTTGAGAACTGCCGCCGGAAGGGCCGCGATCCCCCTCCCTGGCCGAGAGAATCTGCAGAGCGATCCAATCACGTTGATCATGAGGAGATCATTCGCCTCGCCGCGAAAGGAATCGCCCTCTACCCCTAAGACCCCAAGTACTGTTGCATGAATCAGGTTACATTCTAGGGGTTGAACCAGTTAACAGTATGCTTGTCTGTAATAATCTTCCCTTGCTACATCTGTTTTGCTCGCAGATCTTACACGACTTCACAGAGACATTTGATGAGATCATTGACATGTACTTGGCGACGAGGAAATGGCCGATCACTGGCTGGCTACGGAAGAGTGCAGAACTCACATATTCTGCCCCTACATTCTCGTCACAGGAATACGTGTTTGCTTCTGGTGTGCGGAACTGGTGCCGTCAGATGGCCACCAGGATCATTCCCAGGACAGATTCTTTCAAGTCCAGATCCGAGAAGTTTAGCCTCATTCTTGTGCTCACTACCTTTGCCGTGGACATGGATTTGATGTTCAAGACAGGACGCGTTCTAGCTCTCATCAATGGATGCTCTCCCATGACGCCTCACGATGTATGGGCACTTCAAGATCATGAGACGAAACAATTTTTAAAGTGATGCAGAGTTTAAGCCCTGCGGTAGCTACTGTCTAGTCATCTCACGTCCAGTGACATTGTAGCCTCTCCCGTTGGGAAGCTCGTTATCTGTGAAGTACTTTAGGCCGTCGAGGCTGTGGTTATATGACATGGAGGAGGAACTTGTGTTGAGTATCCTACACCATCGCTCGGACCGTCCTTACTGTTTAGCTCTTCATGTCACCAGTTATCTGACCTGAAGCAATAATAACACTGCTCTTCGAAATCGACTGATAATCATAAGATGTAAGTACATCAGTTAATCTTGTCAAGTTTAGTCAAACATATTTTATTTTCAGGGTCTTTTCTGCTTGCACGGCGGAGGGACGAGTCGGACAGTCGATCGGAATCATGGTCCAACGAACAGCGTCGACGATTACGATCTGGGCAGTTAAATGAAATGTAAAATTTGTCTGAGATGTAAAGGAAATGATTTCGATTGTCTTTTCTCATTCTCCTTTGAAATTAGGAGGAAGATGGCTTGAGAAGAGCCGTCAATCTCCGATGATCCTCCACGTTGGCCTGGATCTGCCTCCATCCACGAAAGAATAAAAAGGCGATAGCATCACAAGATCACAGAGACGTCGCTCGCCTCAACACGGAAGGGTGATCCTTAGAGACACGGACCAGCTTGTAAGTACTGATACAGGGATCGAAACTGAGCACCCCATCCTCAGAGTAGCACGGTTCCAGTGCCTCTGGCAACTTAGTAATCCAATTGTTGACAGGGTATATATAGCATTCGGTTCACCTCGACTGTGATGGTCGAGGCCGTATTTGTGGCATAGCAGGCTAGATCGGGTAGCGAGGGGTGTCGGCTTGAATAGGTGGTAGTTGATGATATTTAGCCAGAGGTTACAGACACATCGGCAACATAACAGTGATTCCGCGGGCACCAAGAACAAGGAATCGTGCACTAATAATGAATTACGTGCCGGGCAAGTAATTGAAATGTAAATTTGTCTGAAATGCAAAGGAAATGACTATGTTCGGCTGATGCAGGTCGGTTTAACCGACTAATAACCGCCATTCCACCCACGTTCGGGCGACTTTGTCATTCTGGTTCTCCTTCGAAATCGGGGAGGATGACGTCTCGAGAAGATCCGCCGAGATACGGCGATCCACCGCGGCGGATGGAATCCCCTCCCCTCCGTGAAAGAATGAAGAAGTCAATAGCATCCCTCCGAGAAAGAATGAAGAAGGCAATAGCATCAGGCGATCACGAAGAGGTCGCTCGCATCAGCACGGAAGGGATCTCCCTCTACCCCCGAAACCTCAACTTCCACGTTGCCCGTGCCTCCGCAAACATCTACCTGAAGAACTATCGGGAGGCCATCGCCGACGCGGCCAATGCCCTCCTGCTCGATCAGGGCCACAGGTTGCTCCGTGCCCTGCCTTACTTCCACATGGGCCGTGCGCTCTTTGGCCTTGGCGAATTTGACCACGGCTTCACCATAGTCAGTGAGGGTCTCAAGATAGATTCTGCAGATACGCGACTGACATGGTACTTGGAGCGTGCTAGGGTGGCAGCGACCTCCAAGAGGGCCACATTAGGGCACAGTTCGGGGACTGACAATATCGGGGACTTATTTGAGGGAGGGGAAATGTGGCTGAAGTTGCACGGGGACGCGGTGGCGAGGGAATTTAGGCACGATCTGGAGTTCCAGAGGAAGGTTTCAGAGGCCAGGAGGGGCAATCTGAAACTTGGCGAGTATCTGAGGGAGGACAAGCGGTTGCTGAAAGCTTTTGAGATTCTGTTGAACGTGAAGCTTGTGGAGAACATTGGGAGAGCGACGGAGCCGGAGGCCGAGATCGATGGGAACATTGTGCCATTGCCTAGAAAGCTTAGTAATGATATGATATTCGCGATTGTTGAGTATAAGCAACCAGACTTGACGATGATTTCGGGCCAGATGCACAGTCGACAGAACATGGATTCGGGAAAGAAGGCCAAGGAGCAAGAGGAGGAGTCAGAAGAAGAGGCGGAGTTGGCGAGTGAGTTGCTGAAACTGGTATTGGAAGGGGCAAATATGGCTGAAAAGGAGACGGAGGAGAAGTGAATCGGACCGATTCCACATCCCATATTCCAGTCCTTAATCACATTCAGCGTACTGGTTGACGAGATCATGTTTCTGGGACGATGATGATTTTGGCTTGTAAATACATACTTCAGGTCCAAGTGAACAGGTGGTAACCAGTAGGCCGGTCAAATAATAATAATAATAATCTTCTCTGCTACCATCAGTTTCTCTCGCCACCACGAGTTTGCAATTACTCGACCGCCAGACTTTCGACTTAACCACAAGCTATTTTGACATGCAGCGAGATCATAAATACCCCATGGCTAAATTCGAGCAAAGAAAATGCATAGCCGCGGTTGACTTCAACTCTACTTCCAACTTTATGCATACTGAATACGAGCTTGATGTGTCTGAGGATGCCTTAACAACATTTTCTTGCATCACATCATCATGAATGCCCGAGACCTCGGCCTGTCCATCTCGTTGGCGTGCACCACCGCCTACTTCAATTCAGCCGAAATGAGGAGGAATAGTTTTTCTGCTCTGCTAATTTTAAAAATGTTTAAATGAACGAAGATGGCAATAACCAATTAATAACGGACTTCCCCGCCCCTGCTTATTTTCTCATTCCTGTTCTCTCTTGGTCGCTACAGAAAGATGTCTCAAGAATCTCCGTCGACTGCCGGAGATCTGCTGACTGGGCCGCGTTCCCCATCCCTCGATGAAAGAATCCGCTTAGCAGTCGAATCGGATGATCAAGAGGAAGCCGTTCGCCTCAACACGGAAGGGATCACACTTTACCCTCAAGACCCCAAGTACCCACTAGGTCGTGCGGCCGCAAACTTCTTCCTCAATAACTACCATGAGGCCAGGGCCGATGCAATGAATGCCCTGTTGCTTGATCCGGACAACAAGATCCACCGCTCCCAGCCTTTCCTCTACTTGAGCCGCTCACTCGTTGCCCTCATGGATTACGACTCAGCCTTCACCATGGCAAGTGCGGGTCTCGGGATCGATCCCAAGGATGGGGGGCTTATAGAATGCCTGGAGTTCGCGCAGATCGCCGGGATCGCCAAGAGAGATGCGCTAAGGTACGCCGCGGGGATGGACGACGACGGGGACACATTTAACGGCGGGGAAATGTGGTTGAAGTTGGAGAATTCTGCGGAGGCGAAAGGTTATCGACATGATCCAGAGTTCCACATGAAGGTCTTTGAGGCAAGAACGGAGGTCCTGAAACTGGCGAAGCATCTAAAGGAGGATGAGCGGGTTCTGAAATCTCTTGGGATTCTGTTGCAAGTGAGGTTTGGGGAGAACATCGGGGGAGGGGGAAACGTCTCTGATTTCGAGTGGCTGGGGTTTCAGGACGATGAGAAGGGGAACGAGGACCCGTTGCGGGAGACTCTGAGAGAAATCATATCAACGGTTGTCAACTACACGCTGCCGGAGCTGATGAACCTGAGCCTGTCGCTTGAGGAACAAGAAAGGGATGGAGAACCGACCACGAAGGAAGAGGCGGAGCTGGATAAGGTGTCGTCGAAGGGGGCATCACGGAAGAGGCGGCGCGCAAGAGTTGTTTACTCGGATTGATTCCGGACACCACCCAGTGTCTTAGTCTGCATTAGTCGATGATATGTTCCCTCTTGTTTCTTGTATTTGTATCCCTTGTACTATGATCTACGAGTTATCTCGATCAGATTGTCATCGGAGAACGGATCGAGAATATATCCGGCAGGCTCGTCAGTCAATAACAAGCAATCTCCTCCATCTCCGTCTGCTAAGCCGATCACGTATCGGGGCCTCGCGATAACTCAACCAGTTGGGGTCCAACCACTCCCGAACAGTTGGGATAGTCCGCCGGACCTTTCCCCCTATCACAAAGCCCGCGGGCTTGATTTGGAGATTTAGTGGGTATTGTACTGAAACAGGCAAATTTGCAGATCATTTTTTACGTTTGAGGAGTCCACTCGTTAATTAATATAGTATTTTGTGGAATAATGATTTTGGTTTTAAAGTTCCAATTGGTAATGGACAAGATAGAGGAGGCGACCGACGGGTCAATGGTCCGAAAAAAGAGGTAGACCCGTTCAGACACACAATTTCCCAGCGTCCGAACAAAAATCCATCTCGTGTTTGTTGTCTCTTCCGCCCTGGTCAATGTTTTCCCACGCCCTTTCCAAACACACAAAAAAAGAAAGAAAATGTTACCGTAAAGCCAAAGGACGGACAAGCGTCACCAAAAAACGCGTCGATGGAGGACAGTAAAGTCGCCCGCGTGACATGTAATAAATTAAGAGGACTGATTTGAAAATGGTGTAAAAATTAAAAGACCGAAGAAGGATTTGTTGAATTCAGTGAAACACCGGCGCACAGGCACAGGCATCGTAGGCCCGCCCACAATTGTTGAGAAAATAAATTTTAAAATTCTTTAAATACGACGAAATTGGAGTTAAGTAAAATGTCGTGAGCCACCGATGTTAGAATATGAGACTGTGTCGTATACAAGCCCGATAAGATTGCGCTCTTAAATTAATTAGTATTAAAGAAAATATAAAATTAAACTTCTTTATTTTTTCATTATTTTATTTCATACAAAAACTACTATGTCATGTAAATAGCGAGGATGCGAAATGCATGATGCGCCCCCCTACAAAAAGTTCAACGAGTTCACACCTTTTGAATTATACATAGTCTATATAAATAGATAATTGGCTTACTAATTAGGTGGAGTTGTTTGTGCTATATTTCTTTCTTATATTTAATTGGAAGCACTTTTTTCTCCTTATTCCCCCCTCTCTCTCTCTTGCTTGGTCGAAACGACATGAATACCTCGTCCACATCCGTGATTCTAGTCCTGGTCCTAGCCCTGACGGTCGCCACCACCACCCGGGCACAGTCGACGCCCGTTGCCACGTGCGCGTCCAAGCTGACCCCTTGCGCGGACTACCTGAACGGGACGACCACCCCATCCACTGAGTGCTGCAGCTCGATAAAGGACGCGGTGGCCAACGACAGGGTGTGCCTGTGCAACCTCTACACTACCCCGGGACTGCTCGCCTCCCTCGGCGTCAACATCACTCAGGCTCTCAAGCTCACCCAAGAGTGCGGTGCTTCCACCGACACCTCCCTTTGCAAAAGTATAGTCACTATAATTATCATAACACGCAATGATTCTCTCCTCGTTTTCCTTGATCCGTGATTGTTTTTTTCCTTCTTCTTTGGTGTCACTTGTCTGTTCATCAGGCTCTGCTCCGGCGCCAGGAGAGTCTACAACTCCGGCCACCCCTACAGGTAAAATTAATCGATAATCATCTTGAATCTTGGTCTAGACTTTAGATAGGGGGATTAATTTTAATTAGATTACAGCTAAAATCATGGTGATAAGGCTAGAAAAAGGATGGGAAGCACATGGCTTTTTCACCGGCCACTGATGTTGACAAAATCCCCACTCCCCTCCCTGGAAAAAGTAGAACGTATCAAACTTTAATTGAACGTGTTAGGAATAGCTATGAATTGATCATAACATAGATCAAGTTTGGCATATATCCCATTCTTCCTCTCTGAAGAGGGCTTAGGCTTTTGATAATGCGATCTGGTCAATGAGAGGCACTAGGCGATCTTCTTAGCTGTCTTCCCATGTGACAAGTTACTGTCTATGTCTCGAAACTTTTTTTGAAGAGGTCGGTAAGATATTCGGGTTGGTGTCCAACCCAACCAAGTCTTCTTCTTTGTGTTCGAGGTTTTCGAATTCGAACCCATCACGTTTAGTTTGCTCCGATCATCCCTTGAGCCGAAGACATCTGATTGGGAAGTAGTTAGTTGAAGGGTCAAGGGAACACTACAACTAGCGTCCGGGTCATACCAACAAACCACCCCAGAATCATTTGTCCAGAAGGGATGAACATGTCCGAAAGGGAAACGACCTAGAGGATGCGAATACGTGTTGAGTCTCGAATTTATATTTGACTTTTCGATGGAGTTATTGATGTGGGGGGTTTGGTTGTTGTTGTTGTTGTCTTCGTCGCAGCTGTGCCCGGCAACGATGCGACAAACAAGGCAGCCTGGACATGGATGACGTCGACTCTCGTCGTGGTTTTGGCCTCCTCGTTGATTCATTGAAACATGAGAAAGAAGGGAGGCGGCCATCGATTTTGGGTTGTTCACACAGAGAGAGGGGAGAGGGGAGACATGGAGAGTTGTTACTACATGCCCATTGATTTGTTTTCAATTTTCATCCCATCATTGCATTGCTTTGATGTTTGTTGTATTAATAATTTTCCTCCGGGACAATGGTTGTCATACTACGATGTTGATAAATTATATAATGTTTCACCCCGGTAACGCTTTGCATTACATCCATAGTTTATTACATGGTCAACGAATGACCCGAACATAACTTGTTATTTAATAATTATGTCTTCTATGAGTGCTTACCTGTGCTTCTTCCCTTTGGATCGAAACGTCGCCAGATCTCGGAGCCAACGTAGTGCGCCTGCGTCGATCATCAACGGCGTCCTCGGTTGAACCAAGCAACGAGTTATCAACGTTTAGATTTTGCTTGGAGACATTTTGCTTGACAAATGAATAACCATGATCTCGCTATGGGCCCAATTACTTCCCATACTAAATGGACCACATTATATGGGCCTATAAACGGGGCCGGTCGGAAATCAAGGCCCAAAATCCCAAATTGAACTGGCAAATGGCTGTGGAAAACTGTCCATTCCAATTTCGTTGGTGTTTTCTTTCATTACCAAACAAAGCAATTCCTCATTCTGAATTATGTAGACAAGCCTAATCCTTTTGGGTTGGTTTTTATTGCAATCCATGTTGTGATATTTGTTATGAGAAAGAAGATGATTTGTTCTCCATCTTATGATTTCACACTATTCACTCATATTAAGAGACTTCCATGGGAGAAAACGAAGAGGATTGAAATTCCCAGATCATCAAATCACTGTCATCAATTGCCAAAATAAGTCAAGATCTTTGACATTGCTGTATTCAGTTATTACTAATTCCTTCGTAACGGAAGTGAATGGGAAAATCCCCACAAGAATCTCCACCAACCCAAAACATCAAAAATCCCTTCTTTCTTGTTCTTCCCTCTTTCATCATCATCACCGCCATCTTCTTCTTCATCTTCATCCCAATTTCCACTCCATTTCCTTGGTTCACTCCACTACTCACTCCCCTCCCTAACTCACCCCTGCCCCACCCCCAATTCCTTACATTCCTCCTACCCAAATCGCGAGTCTTGCAGAACTGGAGTTCTTTCCGCCTCCCATTACGACCCATCTCCTCAATTTCGCTTGATCCTATCCCAGTTTCGGGAATTGGGACGAAAACACTGACCTTAGCCCTAATTTCGGGTTCCGCCCACCCAAGATCGTTGCTTTTTCGGGGGTTTCTGGGATTGTTAAGCTCCCCATGTCGCAACTGAAGGCGCTCTCTGATGCAGGAATTAAGGATGATATGTGACGGTACCTTGGGAACAAGCTCGGAAGCAACTGGGCCGATTTAAGGCTGGCCCATCCGGAGGAAGGAGGCTCGACCAAGAGGCAGATGGGAGACGGGTTAGATATAAGGGGTGTGCGTGTTTCTGTTAGGGAATAGGAAAAAAGAATGATAGAAGAGTGAGGGTGTGTGTGGAGAGGTGGCGAACCTGGTAGAACTCATCGGAGTGTGGTGGAGCGCGACCATTGTGTAAGGAGATTCAACGGTGTTTGTTATATTCCTGGCTTTCCCGCATCACTCTCGCAGTTCGACGACTTCCCGTCGTCGCCGGGCAAGTTCAAGCCCGACAAGTCGCTGGCGTGCATCCACCGCCTCCGTGTCCACTCCTCCAGTTTCAAGTTGACGATGTATCTGTAAGTGATCTTGGCGTTGATATTGTTCCTATTCTACCTCTCGCCGCCGGTGTCGCAGCAGTCGGTTCCCTCCCCCCGCCGCTCGCTCGGGTCTTCGTCGTTTTCATCCTCTGCGGCATCATGGACTGCTGACTGGGAACGCCGGGTTAGTAACTCAGCGCAGCTGAAGTCGAACTGCATTGCCTGCCATGTAGTGCTGGTGACGGGTGCCGCGGGGTTCATTGGGTCGCATCTCTCTCTTGCTCTCAAACGACGGGGCGACGGGGTTGTCGGCCTCGATAACTTCAATCATTACTATGATGTGAACTTGAAGAAGTCAAGGCAGAAGCTTCTCGAGAAGGCAGGGATCTTTGTCGTGAACGGAGACTTGAATGATAAGGAGTTGCTGGATAAGTTATTTGACGTGGTGGTGTTCACCCATGTGATGAATTTGGCTACACAGGCCGGGGTGAGGTATGCGATGCAGAACCCTTCCTCGTACATCAATAGTAATGTTGCCGGTTTGGTTAATTTGTTGGAAGTTTGTAAGTCGGCGAACCCTCAGCCAGCAATCGTGTGGGCATCATCAAGCTCTGTGTATGGGATGAATTCTAAAGTACCCTTCTCTGAGAAGGATAGGACGGATCAGCCAGCAAGTCTGTACGCGGCGACTAAGAAAGCAGGGGAGGCAATCACCCATAGTTATAACCACATTTACGGCCTTTCGATCACCGGATTGAGATTTTTTACTGTGTATGGTCCATGGGGTCGGCCCGACATGGCGTACTTCTTCTTCGCCAAGGATATACTGAAAGGGAAAGAAATCACAATCTATGAGGGCGCGGATCACAGTTCAGTCATGAGGGATTTTACCTACATCGATGACGTGGTGAGAGGATGTGTTTCGGCATTGGACACAGCGAAGAAGAGCACCGGCAGTGGGGGGAAGAAAAAGGGGACGGCTCAGTTTAGGATTTACAATCTTGGGAATACGACACCTGTCCCTGTAAGCAAGCTGGTTTCGATACTGGAGATGCTGTTGAAGACTAAGGCTTAGAAGAAGTTGTTGCCGCTACTGAGGAACGGGGACGTGAAGTTCACGCACGCGAACATAACCCTGGCACAGAACGAGCTCGGGTATAGTCCGACCACGGACTTGGAAACTGGGCTGAAGAAGTTCGTCAAGTGGTACCTCAGCTATTATCAGGAGAAGAAAAGCTCATGGTGAATGATTTGCCCAATGCTCGGCGAGGTGGCTGCCGGATAAGGCTTTATTATATTAGTGTGCAGACTCTGGCGATACCTGATCTAGGTTTGACTTTCGATAAATCGCCGGAGCGGAAACCGGAATCTGGATGAGTACAGGGGTCGGAGGCATCATCATTCTTTGGTGGATGGTACTTAAGGAAGATCATAAACTAAGTGACCGGTTTCCATTTCTCCACGTGCACACTGCTTCGCTTTGATTGTTCGTTTTGTGCGCCACACCGCTGTATTAGTCCATTGAGGGCGAATACATGAACATATGCACGTAGATGGATCTCTTTTTCTATCCGTCATTGTAGCGTGTTCCTTTTCCTGATGCTATGGTATATGGTGCACCCTTAGCATCACTCCTCGAGATGTGTCTATCTGTGACATGAAGCTCGTTTGCCGATTCGATTCAGCTCATCTACGAGAAGTCCATACCCAATTTCAGATCGGTGCTCTTCAGCTCATCTTCATTATTTTTGCTTGGCTGCTTGCTTCGGACTACTCCATCCACTTCTTCTGCATCCGAACGACAGGAGGAGGAACAAGGCAACCAAGTGCCGTCCTAGTTTACTGATCAAATACGAGCGATCGCTCCAGGTATCGAAAAAAAGAACTTTTTCTAATTATAGCAAAGTCATCATTTGAAGTATCGATTTTTTTTACGTTTTAAACCGCGGACTTTAGTAATTTAAAAAACATTAATCGTATTTTATAAATTTTTTCGGAACTATCACAAATGGGGTGGGGGTCCAAACCTCCCAGCGCCACTGCTTCAAAGGTGGGCCGCCCCCTGCTTTCCGACCATCAGAATTTGTGACACGAAATCCAAAATTTGTTTGGATTGAATAGGGCTCGATGCATCCCGCGTTCCTATCCTAATGGCATGTAGGCCGACAGAAACCGAGATGTCAATGCCCCCCCTGGGCCTGAGGTTGTCTGAAAGTTCAGATCGAAGTGCTTCTTCATGTTCACATCCAATCCATCTCCCTCCTCTCATTTTATTCTGGGAACCATTATTTCAGGCGAAATTATATCCTCCTTTGTGTAACTATGGTCATGAATCATTAGGTGCACGTGTTTTTCAGGTCTAAAGACCCGACTTAGACTAAATCTACCGCTCCTAACTAAAGATTTATCGAACTATTCTATACTTTTCCTCTTCTCAAATCATGACGAAAATGGTGGAGTTGATTGTGGTGGGTGTTGTTTGGTCCCATCCCTCCATCCATATTTTTTGACTCTCATTAATCACATTCGAATGGCGTCACCCCTTCGTGTGCAGTGACATCAGTTGTTGTTTGGTTCGGACAGTAAATGGACGATGTGTCCAAACATCGTATGTTATATGCCATGTACTCAAAACCCTTTTGTAAAAAGACAAACTTAACCATACTGTAATGCATACACAATAAATACAAATACTAAGTTACAATTTAATGTCATTTGCAAAAATAGTATCATACTCCTAAAATCAAATTCAAAAAAACTTATTTTTGCTAAGAAATTCGGTCATTGAAAAGCCGATTTCGACTTATAAAATATAAAACTTTGTTATTTATTTTCTTTCTAAGACACGTAAAAGTCAGGTTTAAAAATCCGACTTCGTTATCAACGAAAATAGCAAAAAGGCCGGCTTTCTAACTCCAATTTTAGGACTTCGTTATCAACAAACATCTCAGATACAATATGTACACTAAGAAAAAAGAGAAAAGGTGGGCATCCTTTTCAAACCCTTAAATGTTATTTATCACATACAATTGACAAAGCATACAAACAGGTTGGTGTGGTGGGGATTCCAAGAACTTTTAATTCCTCCAATCCTCACCCCCCACATTTTTACATGGCACCACTTCTTTAAACTCGTATTAAAAACCCTAGAAGAAAGATGATAAGGTTGCCCTGACCGACGGGCAAAAATTAATTCTCAGCAAAATCCACCAGGAGTGAAGAAGAGCCATGGGGTCCAATTGCTTTCTAGATGTCGGTCGGTGTCCATCTATGAAGCCTTGACCGTTCCAAAAGAGCAGCAAATACACAATAATAGCCTTTGTCCTCAATGATTGCCAAGGGTTGGAGGACAGTCTTCAAATGGCCCCCTCAATCCAAATACATTGACATTTAACATCGGTAGGTGTGGAGGTGCAGTCCTGTTCTTAATACTAACTTGCCAAATATTTCAAATTTTTGAAAACCAAAACTCTCAGAAAAGCCAAAATCCGGTGACTCCCTCGTCCATCTTCTTCGCTTTTGTTGTCTGTCGAGATCTTGTTTGTGGACTCTTCCTATTGCAAATCCTAAAGAAAAACAAGTGGAATTCTTAGATAAACTACACTTACATCATCGGGTAAGGGTTTTAGTGGATTCATAGATGGTAAGTTGATGGACCCATGAGTGTGCCATGTGAAGGCTGCCCTCACTGCTCAAAAATTTGTCATGTACATGTTAACTCATTATCTGATGAGTTGTTTGCGCGTCAGGTTTTCAGAGTGAGTGAGCGAGGGTGGAGGAGTTCAAGGCCCTACTTTTTTTCATTAGTTACTTTGGTTTCTTTTGGGTGAACATTTATGTATGTCTCATTTGAACACTGGGAAAGCGGCACATTACACGACAAAATGATTTTGAATTTCAAAACACGTTCCTAGATACAAACATCAAGAACGAGCAGAATCAACAGAGGGCTCAACTTTGTCAGACCAGTTGGCATATGTGATTTAGGGGGGCTCCCACTTCCATTCCTTTCACCATTTTGGACTCGTGTCTTAAATGATTCCCACTAATTTTTTTTTTCTTCCAATTTGGTTGTTGGACTACTAGTAATAAATTTGGTAACATGGGTCATTGATTTTGAAATGTAATAACTTTGGCAAAGGACAAAAAGGGACAAAAAAAAATATAGGACGCAATTTGGTAAAGAGTAGTTTAGTTATTGTTTTTTTTTCAAAAAAATGAATGAAGTGCACCTAACCCTAGTCCTATCCTATGCCCCTCTCCCCCACTAACATCCGAACTTCTTAGTGGGAAAATTCTTTCAAACAAGGTTAGATCCAGATTTTGATTCAAACCCATGAGAGAGAGAGAGAGAGAGAGGCTGTTTTGTCCTAAACTCTGTCTGCCTTTGAACTCCATCCCACCATCACTTGATTGACTACTTACTACGCCCGACCTAAACAGTACACAACTAAATCTAGGGGAATTTTTGAATTCTCAGAACTCCTCCTCCCTGGTATACTTTTCAACACTTCACCTGATCCGAGAAATCGACCCCCCCCCCCCCGGTACTGTGTAAGAAGCAAAACTGCAATGCTAGAGCGTAAAGGTCGCTACTTTACTTGACCCACTTTAAGAAATCACTAACCCTTTTCCCCCCTAAGCACCAAATGGTTAGTCCCTAAAAAAATGTGGAGGATAAACCGTTTGTTCCTCCTCCCCCTTTTCCTGTCCCTCCCCTGCCTCATCCTCCCCCGACCCGCTCGCGGGAATGCCGAGCTCGAGGCCCTCATGGATATCAAGGCCTCGCTCGACCCCGATGGCAGGGTACTCACCTCATGGACCAGGGACGGCGACCCTTGCGGCGGCGGGTCATTCGAGGGGGTCGCGTGCAACCAGCACCTTAAGGTAGCTAACATCTCTTTGCAGGGGAAAGGGCTGAAGGGCTCCGTTCCCCCCGCGATCGCCCGGCTCAGATGCCTCTCGGGGTTGTACCTGCATTACAATTCTCTGGCGGGAGAGATACCGAGGGAGATCTCGAACCTTACTGAGCTGACGGATCTTTACCTTAATGTTAATAATCTCTCGGGGGCTGTCCCGGCGGAGGTCGGAAACATGGCTAGCCTCCAGGGTAAGATCCTCGCCTTTTGTTTTTTCTTTAATGGCCGTCGGTGGCTCGGATTTGTGATTTTTGTGGCTTGTTTTTTGTCCCAGTGTTGCAGCTGTGCTGTAATCAGCTCACCGGCGGGATTCCTTCGGAGATGGGATCGTTGAGTCGGCTGAGTGTTCTTGCTCTGCAGCATAATAAGCTGAACGGCACCATTCCTGCGAGTTTCGGGAACTTGGGTTCATTGAGGAGGCTCGACTTGTGTTTTAACCTTTTTAGCGGCACCATTCCTGTAAAATTGGCCAACCTTCCGCAGCTGCAGTACCTCGATGTTCAGAACAATTCGTTTTCCGGCCTTGTGCCGCCTGGTAAGTGCCTTACGATCTTCAATTCCCTTGTCTTGTGTTGCTGGTAGTTTGATTAATCCCTGTTCCCATCCGAATCCAAAGCCCTCCAGAGGTTAGGCGAAGGATTCCAGCACATGAACAACCCGGGCCTATGCGGAATCAAATTCCCCGCTCTTCGGAATTGCACCCTCCTCGATAATGCGAGCACGAACGACCTCCAACCATTTGGCGTCAACACAAACCAGACTGTTCAGGTACCGTTAACTGCCAATGTGAATGTCCGCTGCAACCAGACCCATTGCTCGAGCTCGTCTAAGCTGCCTCAAGTGGCTTTGGTTGTGGGGATCGTCACTGCTGCCGTCACAGTAACCTGTGTCGGCTTCTTGACCTTCCTGCGGTACCGGAGAAGGAAACAAAAGATAGGGAGCTCACTTGAGATCTCTGACGGAAGGATGAGCGCCGATTATAACAAGGATTGTTATAGCCGGAGCGCGTCTCCTCTCGTCAGCCTTGAGTACTCGAACAATTGGGATCCCCTCGACGACGGCCAGTACGGGAACGGGCTTTCGCAGCCCTCATTGCAAGGTTTTCGGTTCACCTTAGAAGAGATTGAGTCTGCTACCCAGTACTTCTCTGAGGGCAATCTATTAGGGAGAAGCACGTTCTCATCGGTTTACAGAGGCATGCTTCGAGATGGGAGCCCTGTTGCCGTTAGGAGCATTAACGTCACGAGCTGTAAATCAGAGGAAGAGGAGTTCGTCAGCGGGATGAGCCTGTTGACATCTCTGAGACACGAGAACCTCGTCAGGTTGAGAGGCGTATGTTACTCCAAGGGCCGAGGCGAGTGTTTCCTCGTTTACAGTTTTGCCCCGGGGGGAGCTCTGTCTCGGTATCTCGATAGCGAGGACGGTATCGGGAAAAGACAGGAGGTTCTCGAGTGGACTACCAGGGTTTCGATAATCAAAGGCATCGCTAACGGTGAGTTATCATCGTTTTACGTTCTTCCGATCCATTTTTGCTCACTTTGCTAACCAAGTCTTCCCGATTGTCGTCCATAGGCATCGGCTATTTACATAGCAGCGAGATGAATAGGCCTCTGGTGGTCCACCAAAACATTTCGGTGGATAAAATACTGCTTGACGAGCAGCTCAACCCGCTCATCATGAATGCAGGCCTTCCGAAACTCCTAGCAGACGACGTCATCTTCTCAGCCCTCAAGGTCAGCGCCGCAATGGGTTACCTCGCCCCAGAATACATCACCACCGGCCGGTTTACAGAGAAGAGCGACATCTACGCATTCGGGGTGATCATTCTCCAAATCCTTTCGGGAAAGCGGAGGTTGCCCGGGTCTATGCGATCCTCAGTCGAGTCAGACATCCCCAAGAGCTTTATTGATGATGATCTGAAGGGATGCTTCAACGAGGCAGAGGCTTCGAGACTGGGGAAGATTGCCTTGGACTGTACCAGCGAGTCACCGGACAACAGGCCGACCATCTTCAGAGTAACCGAGGAGTTGGACGCATGCTCCCTGTAGGGTTCTTGATTGGTGAGAATGAGAACACAAGGATCGGCGGCTGTTCCTCGAGTGGCATCCCGATGAGGGGCGCCGTTAAGCTGAGGAAATTGTCGGGCTTCCATCGGACTGAGCACTCGCAGCCAGACAGGCCGATGTCCATGTTTAGCATAACTTAAGTCACCTGTAAAAAATCGCTCATGGCCGCGCAACCAACATCACAGTTTGGTCCGCGTATGGTTTTGATTTAAGTGACCTAATTTCCAAACAATCTCATCTTGTTTCTAACATGAATCCATTTTGAACCAGCTTTGCATCGCCACAAAAATCTCCATGTCAAGCATCCTTAACAGGGTTTAAGATATCACTACTAAACGGGAACAAAAAAATGTTGGGACGCTAAGGAATGGTTAGAAAACTACTATTCATGTGCACTACCCCGTGCCAATTCTTCAGCTACCCCATCCATTTCTGCATTTTCTTTTACTCAAGGTAAATTACCAAAAACACAGCGGCCAATGTCTCAAGAGTTAGCATTGATTGCTAAATATTTAAAACTTACACCGTATCTTATGAATCAGCTGAGGAGGCCATTTGACCCTCAAGTTTGACCCTTCTGAATCAGTCATTTGCTCGGCCCTGTTCAATCGATCAATTAGTCTACATCTTCATTTGTAGACACATCTTCGGGCCATGAAATAACAGGCGATATGCTTCATTATCAACCTCCAAGCAAATAACACTCTTAATATTATTATCCCCCCCCCCCCCCCTAAAATAACTAAAAGTCAACCCCTGTTGCTAAACCACGCAATTAGAAAAAAAAAAAAAAAAGAAACGCAGAGATAGTTCGAGTAGTTGAGCTCATCACATTCAAGATCTTATCTATCAGAAACCACAAATTGAGGGTTTCCTTCGCTTATCCCAAAAAGTAATGCGTGTAAGGTTGATACCCATGTAATGTAATGTCCATCTCCAAGTGGGCCAAGTTGATACTTTGTGAAGAAAAACATAAAACTAATGCAAATATCATTTCGAACTGCGATTAGTTATCAGGACGTAGGTAATTGGATATGTTCAAACGTGTGATTATACATATTCAATTGAATTGTGCTTATTACGCATATCTCTAGATGTGTTACCTTGTCTTAAAATAAAATCTTATAATAGATAGCTTCATACTATACGATACAGACAGTATACATACGTATGTACGTATATCAATACCATTATTATATTAGTCCTCTTATGCGATACGAACAACGTAATATCTGTTCTCTTGAAAGAAGTGTTTAATCTATGCAAAAAGCATTTTTGCATCCTTAAGGGATGCCGTGCTATTGTTTAAATAGTATGTCCGTTAATAAGCATGGCGTAACGTGTTCAGGACACTTTTCGGGGGGGCTACAAGATATTATAGATTAAGTATCGTCAACTAGTCGTGATACACAAGGAGGATGAGAGACGTGACTTGTTCTTTGATTGCAAACAATTTCTTTTTTATTAGAGGTTTGATGTGGACAGATAGCTCTTCCTCTTACTTTATGTGAAGAAATTAAAATTAACTGACAATGTGCGCGATTTTGAACAAGTTTCATCAATAGGATAAAGAGATGTATTGAACGAGAATGTATGTGGCCCGATTTTCGTACAAGTTAACATTGGTTCGATAAGTTAGAATACAATTAGAACAGATTGATAAAACCCTAAAATTGAGCAAGTAATTATGGGTTGCCCCTAAAATTGTCGACAAAAGTTTGTATAATTTATAAGAAAGTCTACACCAAATATATGTATTTTTGGTTACGTAATCAGAGCTAATGACCGGCTTAGGTAAGAACAAAACACAACTCCCATCAATTAAACCCTACCCAGTTCTTTGAAAAAAAAAGATAAAGTTGAGGAAAAGATTGTGAAGGAAATAGTAATATAGAACACTAATTAGAATTATTAGTCAAATCAACCAACAATTGACAATGGTAATCAAAATTAACCAGATTAATTGGCATATTATGCTAATCCCACTGTGTATATAAGTGGTAGAAGGCAAAATCCAATATTTGTCAAAAGAAAAAACGTTACTAATGGAAAGCGTTCGTTTCCTAAATTTATAAAACCCGAAATTCGATTAATCTTATTTATAAAGCAAAAAGGAAAAGGGGGAATGTTAATGGCGAGCGAGCGCTTGTAAATGGGAAAAGTCAACTTTATGACAAGACACTTCCCTAAAGTCATTGCCTTAGTTTGTTTGTCTGTCCTCTTAAAAAAGTGCTACGGATTGGAATGGAGAGCCAAACAGAAAAGAAACTTCCAAATTCTCTTTCATCGTCTTTAAATAGGAGGAGAAGTCTTCGTGTGACTTTGTCTCCAAGAAAACAAAAAAAAAACAAAAAGATTTCCTTCCTTCAAATTCCACCTTTCGAAAAAGGCAACCCCAAAAATCCTCGTGATTTTGATAAAACCATTGAAAGAAAGAAAACCAGAGTTGAGGAGAAGAAGAAAGAAGGGATGAAGCTGTCGTGGTCTCCTGAAAGAGCTTCCAAGGCATATATTGATACTATCACTTATGTAAGACAATCCTTTGTTTTCTTTTCTTTTGTGTGATTTATATGTATGTTTCGTTTTCTGTGTTTTTATTTTTATTTGTGCGTTGTGTTGTGTAGTGTAAGCTTCAGAGAGAATCTGGGGCGGCGGAGCTGGTTTCTGCTATGGCGGCCGGCTGGAACTCCCGCCTCATCGTTGAGACTTGGTTTAGCAGGGGAGCCGTGGCTGTGAGCATCGGCCTTGTGGTTGCGAGCCGTCATACTGGGGGGCGACATGTTTGTGTGGTCCCGGATGAGGATTCGAGGTTGGAGTATCTCGAATTTTTAGGAGGGGTCGGGTTGTCGGCTGAGGTCATGGTAGGGGACTTTGACTCGGTTGTGAGTGGCCTTACTGGGATTGACTTCATGGTGGTCGATTGCCAGAGGAGGGACTTCACGGGCATGCTCAGGACAGCCAAGCTGGGCGAACACGGCGCTGTTTTGGTGTGCAAGAACGCCAGCGTGAGGGTCTCGTCGAGTTTCGGGTGGAGGAGCGTGCTCTATTCAGGATCGACCAGGCGTCTCGTGAGGTCTGCGTTCCTACCGGTGGGGAAAGGGCTAGATATCGCGTACATCTCCGGAAACGGAGAGAGCTTGCGGAAATTAAAGGGCGAGAGTAGATGGATAAAGCGCCTCGACTGGCGCACCAGAGAGGAAGTCATCATAAGGAAATGAACTCCCAATTTCAGATGTTAAAACAGACATTGAGCTGTTTACCGGTTTTGCTTTTGCCATTGCCTCACCATTAAAACTTGTTCCTACTTCTTGTCTTAACCCGTAGACTCAAACCAATATCATGATTTTGTACAAAGTAAGCAGATGCAAAAAGTTTTGATTTTGTCCCTATGGATCCTAATGTAAATTATGCCATCAAATCTCGTATATTTACAGGGGATATGCAGGAAACTTCCTCCTTACATTCTACACTCCACATTCACGAGATAGACATGACAGGTAATCTGTGTAGTAGTAATTACCCGAACAATGCGTCGTAGTAACCCCTATCCATGATAACACTTCCAGAACGTTGTCCTCGGAGGAGTTGCGCCCTTTCTCTAGCATTTGGCCTCACAGCTTGGTGCTGCGTTGATGGAAGGGCACACCCGCCTTGGTTGATGTAAGAGCCTACACAGAATATCAACAGAATTTAACTCTTCAATAATCGGACCTGTCCTCTCAGAGGCTCGGGAGTGGTTTTCTATCATTGTTGGAGGTGGAAGCATGTCCATGAAGGGACTTCCACGAGCTCGAAAGAAGCTTGACTGAAACATGCCCCCCAAAAAGGATTAGTGAAGAAAGGATCATCAATCGGATTCCTTCCCCCCAAAAAAAGCACACGACTGCCACCTCGATTCCCCTGCATCTTGTAATCTGTATAAGCCAAAAGCAGAAATCCATTAAACAAACAATCAACATGCCAGTGACATAATAAGCAAACCAGTAATACACACACACACACTTGAGCCTTCTATAAAGGAAAGATTAGGTTACATTATAGCGTCTTCTCTGAAAGAAAGAAAGAAGACAACTTGATCAATACCGATGACACTCAATCTCCTTCTTGCGTCCAAAGGCAACTCAAATTGTACCGACAAATGAAGGAGGAACTTCCTTTCCAACGCAACCAATCAAACCTAAAAACCAACACATTATCCCCCACCCCCATTACACGACAACGAAGACAGCAAGAAAAATCCGACAGCCATGATCAATTGCCACAGCATTCCATTAACATGCTGAGGCAAAATGATGCGGGGAAACCAGGAATATAACAAACACCGTTAAATCTCCTCAGACAACGGCCGCGCTGCACCACACTCCGATGAGTTCTACCTCGTTCGCCACCTATCCACACACACCCTCACTCTTCTATCTGATGCGGTGAAGGAAAGAGGAATGAGAGGAAGCTGAAGGAATAAGCAAGGAAAGGAATAAGCAAGGAGAAGATGGGAGCTGATAAGCTGAGGAGGGGTGGTGCGGTTGCTATGGAATGCAGGAGAGAAGAGACGGAGAAAGTAGCCGTTAGTGTCCGTTGGTCTTTAAATGACCAGGAGGGGAGAGTTGTAAATAGGCTTGGGTCGGGTCATGTGTGGAAGGCCGGGTCAAGGCTGGAGTCGGTTAGGCTGGCCAAGCCCATGGACCGGGTGCTTAGTGGGTCAGGTCCACACAAACCTAAATAAATAGAGGAGGAGTCGAGGACCGGGGAAGTTAGTTAGCTTTCCGGTAATAGGTGGTGGCGGACGTTGGTGTCCAAGAGGTGGCGAGGACGCTGGTATTTGATGTTGTTGGCTTGGGCTCTCGGAGTTATGGCGATTTGAGGATGATCGGTTGAATGTGCTGCATCTGGTGTTGTGTTTGCTATGGATTGTGTGGTTTGGTGTGTTGGGCAACGGCTGTTGTAGTTTTTGTCAGGGGTTCGTGGGTTGGTTCCATTCTTAACGGAACAAGGGTATCAGAGCTCGCGACCGGGACGGCGGGATGGAGACTAGATACGGGGAGCTGAAGAAGGAGCAAGAGGCTATGAGTGTGACGATGAACAAGATGTTGAAGAGGATGGAGTGGGTGACTACGCAGGTGAAGGAGATGAAGGAGGGAACTGCTACTCAGTTCCAACAGCTGCAAGTACAACTAATGGGGTCGGATAAGGGCCGAGATTCTAGTTCTCCCGCGCCGGAGAGGGCGGCGAATGATAGGTCTGGAGGGGGAGAATTCGAAGTAAACAGTAGGAGGACAGCTTCGTTCGTAATGCCTAAAATCGAGTTTCCCGATTTCGAGGGAACTAATTTAGAGGATTGGCTCTACAAGTGCCAGCGTTATTTTGATTTGGAGAAGGTGCCGGAGGAGAGTAAGTTAGCGTTGGCTTCTTTGTACATGTTCGGAGACGCACTACAATGGCATTATACCTTTGTTAGGAACAGGGCACCGGACCTGCCGTTAGGATGGGATGAGTATACAGTGGCCTTGAACAAACGTTTTGGGACTGAAGTTTTCAAGGACCCTATGGGTAGAATGAAGAACTTACGTCAAGAGGGGAGGCTGGATAATTTATACGCATATATGTCCGCATTTGATGCTTGCTTGAGGAGGGTGTTAGAGCAAATTGAGTTACCGATGAAGTTTCAAGTAAGTTTGTTTATTAACGGCCTTAAGGAAGAGTTCCGGACCTCATTGTGGCTGTTACATCCCGAAGATGTGTTGACCGCTCAGGCCAACGCAAGACTTTTGAGTTTGGACACACCCATCGACGGAATACCCAGAGAAGCTAGACCATTACGGATTCTGAACCGACCAGTGCCGAGGGGAATCGAAGGAAGGGAAGACAATGGTTGGTCCACATCAGGGAAGAACAGTAAGGCGTTGACGACGTTTGCAGGGGGAAACAGGGTTGGAGATAATAGAGGGATGCCACCCATGCGAGGGGGAGGGGATGGCAGGAGCCTGACGTACAATCGTAGACGCTTGAGCCAAGAGGAGATTGAGGAGCGACGACTGAAAGGCCTCTGTTTTGGATGCAACGAACCGTTTACACGGTCTCATCGTTGTGCTAAAAGGCAGTTCTACTCGATGATTGTGGAGGAAGGGAGAAGTGAGGATGAGGAACTGGAGTTTTGCGAAGGAAAGGCTGAGGAACCGAATGAAACAGAGCAGGAGGGAATTAAAGTAACAATGCATGCGATTAGAGGGGAAATCGGGGGGAAGCAGGTTCAAACAATGAAGGTGGAAGGGAAATTTCGAAGGAAGAGTCTTCATATCTTAGTAGACTCCGGGAGTACGCATAATTTTCTTGATTTGGGAGTAATTAAAGGAATGAACCTCGCGACCGTGCCGATAGCACCGGTCAAGATAACGGTGGCGGATGGACGAAGCTTATTTTGCACCGCTATGCTCAAGCAATTCGAATGGTTCATGCAAGGGCACAATTTCGTGGCCGACTTCTATTTGATTAGCTTGGGGGGTTGCGAAATGGTATTAGGAGTGAAATGGCTTGCTGAGTTGGGGGACATCATTTGGAATTTCCAAGAGGCTGTAATGAAGTTTAACCATAACCAGGAATCAATCCTCCTTACGGGAATTCGGGAGGAGGGCAGAGGCAAGTTGCTGCAGGTTCTGACCAATGAGGATTTAACAGGGGAAGTCCCAGCCTATGTGTGTTATTGGGCACAGGGTGAACAACCCGAAAATACGGAGGGTATGCCGAATTGCAAATTGCTGGAGGAGGGAAGCTTAAATGACAGATTGGAAGAGGTGTTAATTCAATTCGGAGATGTGTTCAAGGAGCCGAAGGGATTACCTCCTTTTCGTGGTCATGATCATGCGATTTTGCTCAAGGAGGGAATACAAGGGGTGAACGTGCGTCCGTATCGCCATTCGGCGGGACAAAAAGATATTATCGAGAAAATGATCCAAGAACTATTAGATGCGGGGGTGATACAACCAAGCCGGAGTGCTTTCTCTTCACCGGTGGTCCTAGTTAAGAAGAATGACGGATCATGGCGGATGTGTGTGGATTATAGGGAGCTAAATACTCATACGGTGAAGGACAAATATCCTATACCGGTAATAGAGGAACTCTTGGATGAATTGTTTGGAGCTACCATTTTCTCAAAAATTGATTTGAGAGCCGGCTATCACCAAATTCGGATGATTTCGGAGGATGTTCATAAGACGGCTTTTCATACGCACGAGGGACATTACGAATTCTTGGTGATGCCATTTGGTCTCACGAATGCCCCCTCCACCTTCCAAGGCCTTATGAACACGATGTTCCGACCCTATCTTCGGAAGTTTATCTTGGTGTTCTTCGACGACATACTAATCTATAGCAAGACTTTGGAGGAGCACATTCGGCATGTCAAGTCAGCCTTGTCGGTTTTGAGAAAGAATGTATTATTTGCCAAAAGATCTAAGTGTTCTTTTGGTAGTTCACGTATTGAATATCTAGGCCACTACATTGACGCTCATGGGGTTGCCACAGATCCTAGTAAGGTACAAGCGGTGCAAATGTGGCCGGTGCCTAGGAATGTGAAGCAATTGAGAGGCTTCCTGGGTTTAAGCGGTTATTATCGGAGGTTTATGAGGGGATATGGGATAATTAGTCGACCACTTACCGAGTTACTGCGGAAGGATGCATTTGTGTGGTCCGAGGCCGCTCAAGTAGCTTTCGAAAGACTCAAACAGCTGCTGATTTCCTCCCCGGTTTTGGCTTTGCCGAACTTTGAAGAGTTGTTCGTTTTGGAGACGGATGCATGCGACGAGGGCATTGGGGCAGTATTAATGCAAAGGGAGCATCCTATTGCTTTCATTAGTAAGCATTTGGCTAAGAGACACCTCGGATTGTCAGTATATGAGAAGGAGATGTATTCCATTGTTTTTGCGGTGCGGAAGTGGCACCACTATTTGACCGGGCGGCATTTCGTGATACGGACCGATCATAAGAGTTTGAAGTACTTGCTCGAGCAACGGTTGCACACGGAAAGCCAATTCCGATGGCTCACCAAACTCATGGGGTACGATTACGAGATTGTATATAAGAAGGGAAAAGAGAACAATGCGGCGGATGCCCTTTCACGGATGCAAGGAGAAGAGCTTTTTGCTTTGGTTGTGCAGGAGCATTCCCCGACTCTATTGGCAGAGGTTAAAGGAAGCTGGGAGAGGGAGGAGAGGCTCCTCAAATTGATTGATGACTTGAAGAGGGGGATGATTACGGATTCCAAATATAAATGGCATCAGGGCCTTCTCAAGAGGGGCGCGAGCGTGGTCGTCGGAAGGGATCCAAACCTGAGGAAGGAGATTGTGCGGTTGTTCCGTGATAGCTCATTTGGGGGACACTCGGGCGTTTTGGCCACGACCAAGAGAATTAAAGCGTTGTTTTTTTGGAAGGGCTTGGAGAAAGACGTGCGGGACTACATCCGCAGTTGCGAGGTGTGTGCACGGTGCAAACCAGAAAATGTGGCTGCGCCGGGGTTGTTGCAACCTCTTCCAATTCCTACGGGGTTGTGGCAAGACATATCGATGGATTTCATCGACGGCTTACCAAAATCGAGAGGCAAGGATAGCATTTTGGTAGTCGTAGATCGATTGAGCAAATACAGCCACTTTGTTGCACTACATCACCCTTATTCAGCCAAGGATGTGGCCCAAGTCTTTCTTGACAACGTCTACAAAATACATGGGCTGCCGTCGACAGTGGTAAGTGACCGGGATTCTATCTTTCTTAGCGGGTTTTGGCAGGAATTGATGAAGTTGCAGGGGGTCGAGTTGTGCATGTCAACTGCTTATCACCCGCAAAGCGACGGACAGACATAAGTGGTAAACCGCTGTTTGGAGACGTACCTACGCTGTATGGTTGGCGACTGTCCGCAAGAGTGGTCCAAATGGTTGAGCCTTGCGGAGTGGTGGTATAACAGCACCTTCCATTCGGCCATTGAGATGAGCCCTTTCGAGGCGTTATACGGCTACCAGCCGCCGCTGCACGTTCCTTATATTCCGCATGACCATGTCAATCCGACGGTTGATGGTTACCTGAAGGCGAGAGAGGATATGCTCAAGTTGTTGAGGTTTCATCTTGATCGAGCGCAGCATAGGATGCGGCAGATGGCGGATAAACATCGCACCGACAGAGAATTTTCGATTGGGGACAAAGTATATGTTAAGCTCCAGCCCTACCGTCAACAAACAGTGGTGAAAAGGAACTACCACAAGCTGTCCCCTCTCTACTATGGACCCTATAAAGTGATTGACAAGGTGGGAAAGGTCGCTTATCGGTTGGAGCTTCCTCCGGGCGCGCCAATCCACCCGACCTTCCACGTATCAAAGCTGCGAAGAAGCGTTGCAGATGGAGATCGCGTGTCGCATGACTTACCAGTTTTTTGTGCAGCTACAGACAAGCATCCGGTCGCCATTCTCTCTCGTCAGATGGTCAAGAAGGGAAACAGGGCGGTCACGAAGGTGCTGGTGCAGTGGTCCCATGAGCCGGAGGAGGATGCCACGTGGGAATTTCTCTATGACATCGAAGGCCGCTTTCCAAATTGCACACTTGTGGACAAGTGTCTTTAAGGGGGGGCGCTTGATGCGGTGAAGGAAAGAGGAATGAGAGGAAGCTGAAGGAATAAGCAAGGAAAGGAATAAGCAAGGAGAAGATGGGAGCTGATAAGCTGAGGAGGGGTGGTGCGGTTGCTATGGAATGCAGGAGAGAAGAGACGGAGAAAGTAGCCGTTAGTGTCCGTTGGTCTTTAAATGACCAGGAGGGGAGAGTTGTAAATAGGCTTGGGTCGGGTCATGTGTGGAAGGCCGGGTCAAGGCTGGAGTCGGTTAGGCTGGCCAAGCCCATGGACCGGGGGCTTAGTGGGTCAGGTCCACACAAACCTAAATAAATAGAGGAGGAGTCGAGGGCCGGGGAAGTTAGTTAGCTTTCCGGTAATAGGTGGTGGCGGACGTTGGTGTCCAGGAGGTGGCGAGGACGCTGGTATTTGGTGTTGTTGGCTTGGGCTCTCGGAGTTATGGCGATTTGAGGATGATTGGTTGAATGTGCTGCATCTGGTGTTGTGTTTGCTATGGATTGTGTGGTTTGGTGTGTTGAGCAACGGCTGTTGTAGTTTTTGTCAGGGGTTCGTGGGTTGGTTCCATTCTTAACGGAACACTATCATTCTTTTTCTTATCCCCTAACAGAAACACGCACAACCCCTTATATCTAACCCGTCTCCCTTCTGGCCTCTTGGTCGAGCCTCCTCCCTCCAGATGGGCCAGCCTTAAATCGGACCAGTTGCTTCCTGCCTTGTTCCCAAGGTACCGTCACATATCATCCTTAATTCCTGCATCACAAAAGCAATCCGAAGAAGCAATCCAAACAATGAACGGCTACGACCACTTCGTCGTCGGTGATCTTTATCTTTGGCGGGGATAGATCGGATTCTATGTCGCAATCGCGAAGGCGGAGATCAAAACGGTCGAGCTTCACCGACTATGATTTCCCGTACTGGCGCGAACTGGACGGTACACACGTGGCGGACCTTTATTGGCAGTTTAAATGCTGATCGGACACGTTTGGTTAGGCGAAAACTTTAGATATTTTTAGGTGTTTAATTGTAACTTGAACTAAGAACAGTTTTGCGTGTGAAAATTGGAAAATTAATCGAACCAAACAGGCCTCAGGTTTCTGAGTCTGGACAAGCCAACATAGAAGGCGTGATGATGGCTTGAACTAGCGGTTGGACAGCCACAGAGAACGGAGTTTATACACATGTTATTTCGAGCTTTGGTAGATGCTCTCGTACAGAAGAACAGGAAATGAAATACATCATGGACACGACACGGCGGGATGTCCGCGTGCTACATTAGATATATTCCAGACCGGTTAATATACCTTAAACCATCATCATCTGCAATGTCAAATAGTCAACCTAAATTTGTGGTTCGGAGTTCTCCATCCCTTGATGACGGAATCTGAAGAGCAATGCTGTCTTACCTCGTCAGTCAATCAATCGAGTTTCTCGCTGTTCCGCTCGCCAGTCCTCAGCTGTTCATCCTTCAACTGAAGCCGTATACACAAGATTAGCATCGGACCATGAGATTCAAAGCATCAGAAACTATATTTGATCCGAAATGATTGGTTTTCTTACCTTGCCAAGTACCTTCTTGTGATATTGATATCCCTGGTAAAGCAACACAACTCGGTGATGTTACCCAGCAGGTAATGAATCACCCAGTTTGCAGAGAAGTATAGCATGAAGAGAAGTGTATGCATACCTTGTCAGTTCCATAGATGAAGTCACAGTAAGTAAAAACTGACGCGAAGTTACTCTGGCTTTGTCCTCCAACATAATGATGGTAATCATGGTACTCGGCACCACCATAGAAGGGAATATACTTAGTCGGAGTCCAAGGCAGATCGTACCTGTGCAATAATGAGTAGACAGCAGGTTTCTGTTACCGCAAATATTCAGCATTAGCATGCAAAGTGATACATACTAAGCAAGTTTCGTCGATCACCAAAAAGGATTTACCCAGCACAAGAATAAGGCATCTGATCCACCCTACAGATCACGCATGTGAAAAGTTGGCCTAAACATGGGACCAATGGTTATACAGTAACCCCACTACAAAACCCATGATCGTTGACCGTGAATGAAGCTACAAGCTTTACCAGGATTTTAATGATTGATACGCCAAAAAGGGGGTCTATCCTAATCTTACCTCATCCTTAACTGTGAAGAAAAGTAAAGATCCCCAAATCACTAAGCACTAGAGAAAATGCATCCTCAATGATAGGACAGTTAAGACAGTACTCCCATTCTAATTCCGATGATAAAGTAAAGGATGATCGAATTATTGAGTGCTCGGCCAAAAGCATATAGCCTAGGCGTAGTAGTTTGACTAGCTAAAAGGTGATAAATAGAATAAGCAGCTTTGTGCCTAGTGAGAGCATGCTTACCCACTGTGAGTCTCAATGGCCTCGATCTGCCTCAGAGCGATCCACAGCCAGAACGTGATCATGTGACCCGGAACTATGGCCGGACCAAGGAAGGAAGGGATGCCTAGAATAAGAACCTCAGCCCAGTGAGCGTACGGGGCAGCAAAGCCGATCGGAGCTGTGAATTCATGGTGCACGCTGTGTATCTTCTCGTACCCCCATTTGCAATGTAGAAATCTGTGAATCCAGTAGTTTGTGTAATCCTCTATGACAAAGTAGACCACCAACTGTATCAGAACTTCCCATGCCGATGGCAGTGGCAACCCAGTTCGGATCTCAATGAACTGTTAAAAGAAGATGAAAGTGATCCCTTCAATCGTATATGATTTCCAGAACCGCTTCAAGGCGGTGAACTTCAGGGGCATAATGAGTTAAAAGAACCAGCGCTGTGACAAAATGAAGCCTCATATTCCAGTTTGCAGGAAAACACAGTCCTAATTTACACGATGTATCCCTACCAACATAGGCATTGTTCCATGCCTTGAATGCGCAACTTAATTTGTCTTCTTATCTACTTATGTACAACTTAATTTGGCTTCTTATCTATCAATGCGCAACTCTTTGACTACGAGAAATTAAAGCTGTTCAAGGACAGATGGATGGTATCATTCAAAACTAAATGTTGTTGCTATGTCATAGAGTAGTTATTGAAGTATAAAAGTCTAGTCTAACGTCAACCAGAAGGCTGGATTAAATTAGGGAGAAACAAATGACTTTTACCAGGTTTTCAGGCGCTCGTCACTTTTACCAACCCCCCCCCCCCCCCCAACTAACTCTTCTAATTGTAAGAATGCACTTGCAGACAGCACCTACCCTTTTCCTCCTAAAGGAGAAAACAATGGCGCATATTGAGAGCAAGCACAACACGAGATACAACCATGATCGGTAACAAAATTAATCTTGAAATGCAGCAACAATCAGCGACTGAAGCTCCCAGCACGAGGCAAATTGGCAAATTATCGACCGCAAGTTCAGCAGAAATCCTCAAAGCCATCATATAGACTTAGCAATCAACTTGAAACTGTTAAGGCCATCGCTATCCAATGCAGAGCATCATAAAAACCACACTTCATCGTACCCACACGTCCAAAGCAAGGATCAAAACTAACCAACGAAACTCAGGGAAATAAAAACACTACTACCCGTGATCGAAAATCAACCACCACGCCGAGGAAGCATAAGAAAAATCCCCCGAATTTCCAAGAATCGCAGTACCAATTCAGACGTAGGCAGAGCCATAAAAGCTCGCTCCACCATCCAATGCGCGCAAAAACTCGAACGAAAGATCGAGACTTTGGCCTCAATATCCCAATCTCAGCAAAACCCAGAATCCAATCGGAGCTCCTACACACAAACATCAAACGAACTTCTCGCACTAACCTTGATGGAAGGGTAGGAAACGAGCTGCAACGGCCCAATAACGAGGAAGAACATCCGCAACACATCCCAGTAACAACGCAACATCTCCTGGAGGGACAGGCGGACCTTGGGCTGGATCTTATGTCGTTCGAAGCCGGAGATTCGGGAGAGCTCGGCGAAGAGGAGGGGCAATGGGGCGAGGGAGAAGATGAGGAAGAGGAAGAGGATGTTGTGGCAGTAGAGGAAGTAATCCGACTTGTCCTTGGAGTAGTCGAACCAGAGACGCTCGAGGGTGGTGAGGGTCCTCCCGAGGAAGAGCTCGGCGTCGGAGATGGTCGCGTAGGGAAGCATTTTGTCCGGCTCGACGGGGAGTTGGAGTTGTGGATTTGGAATGGAAGTGCGGCAGAGGTAAAAAAAAAAAATTGGTGTGGTTTATGGTGGTCGGCATATCGGGGGGCGGGGGTGGGGGGGGGGACTTATATTGACGTCGTCTTGTCGTGTCCGAGGAAGTTCGTTGCGTAAGTGGAATACGGGGATGTCCATGCAATCAATTTTTTTTTTTAAATATTGATTTCGTTGTGGTCGATTTTGCAAACTCGAAGTTACAATCGTAATGACTTGTTTGGGTCACCGAGGATTTTATTTCGCATATATAGGAAGGGATATAAAATAAAAAATTTATGAGATTGAACGACACGAACGAAATCCTGATCCATTTGGGGAGGGTCTCGTGAATGTTACCAAAATTTTCATTTCATTAAACAAATAATAACAGGGTGAAACCGATCCGACCCGTGATTAACAATTTGTAAGGGAGAATAATCGACTAGAAAAATCAAATGGGAATAAGCTTTAGAAATTTTGGACATGCATCAGTCAGATTGATCGATGGGAGGGTTAGTATGTCCGTCATGTGACAAATTGTCCCATCTGTCAAATATTAATAGAGTTTCTGTACTTTTGGGGCATACACCAAAGTGAAATCACATGCACATACTCACCCACGTGACACCCCCATACCCAAAACCCCAAGTGAGTTGTCCACCTGTCCCATTTTTAATATTAAAGTCCCTCGCAAACAACTCCAAAATCACGATGCATGACGGGGATGTCGAATAATATTGAATACGACAAATTTTAAAACGCATTATCATATTTCACGTAATATTTTATCTTAAAACAGAGCTCCTCCGCCCAAACCATATATCTCAAACTAGTGCGAACGGGTGGTCGCATAATAAAATTAAAGTCACATGGATAACACGTATCCTTGCTTACCATCTATCCATATTGTCGGGACAACCTCAGAGCGGCGGACGAACTAAATAATTGTTGTTGCTTGAATGCGAAGTCTCTCGAATTATGGTCAGTTTTCTTCGTTTCTCAAGGATTCTTCCACAACTATTTGGCGAATTTATCCGATCAGAATCTTGGGATGACTTCACCCGAACTCAAGAGTTATCCACGCCAAAATCCTTTTCCACTCATTGAGAATGTTGATACCGTATATCCCCCTTTTATTTCCCTCCAATCCTTTTCACGTCTCATGCGAGAGAGACGATCATGTTAAGCTCGAAAACCAAATGATACGGCATGAAACCATACAAAAGAAGTGGACCTACAACTTTACCAAGATAAATAAATAAGTAAAAGAGAGATTCTTACGACCGAATTATGAGCCGGAATATCGTGAGGATAAAGGAAAAAAAAGTCCTCAGTAATAATGAGTCATCTAGCAATAGCATCTCATCTCCTCTCTCTCCCCCCACATTTATCCTTTTTACTTGTGGTGTGCTCCTTTTTCTTTCTCTCCTCTTTTCGCATATTCGAGGGGGTGGTGGTGGTCGTTCTTGTTCATGATACGGGCAAGGCACATCCCGGCTGTAATCCTTGAAAACCCTACTGCTCAAATACTCAGGTAGCATGGATGATATACATGTGGATGACGTGAATCATCAACGCAAAGAAAAGAGGGAAAGGAAAGGAAAAGAAGCCGGCATTTGATTGGATGTTGTTTACCCGGTGGATGGTGTGATACACGCTACGCACTACAAAAACATTCCCATGCGGATTGCGCGCCGCATTTGTCAAAGTTGTGGCTTATGATTAGGGCACTAGTGTCGCTCATGCTTCAACCAGCAAAGAACAGTCGATGTAGCTCGTATCAACGTACCGACCTTTTTCATGTCCGTCGAGTTCGCAGTAGAAAGAGATCTTATATATATATATATATGTCGACTGCCGAACGAATACACATGTTAGAAGGGGAGAGAGCCTCCTTTTTTTGTCATGCTCGTCTCTCGACTTTTGCGTGCTAATCTTGTTACAGATGAATGATGACGACGAAGATGATGATGCGTTTGACTGTGCATAAGAGATGCGTAAGTTGTCATGTGAAGAGATGGAACAATGGGGATTTTGGGAAAACGATAGTTCGAATCCCTCCATACGAAAAAAAGCAAAATGGAAGTAAACCAAAGTCTTTTTGGCCTTGGCCGAAAACCTTTTTTTACCCTTTTACATGGATCGATGTCGAAGTTTCAGGTAAGAGGGATTGAAAAGACTGAACCACGAACATAAGCCGGACGAAAGTCATGCTTCGCCATGATCATAACATCAAACTACACATGCATTGACATCAGAATAGGACCATAAGGAATGGGTGTATAGGTTTGAATTCTAAGAGTTTTTGTTACTCGACTGTTTTAAAAGAGAATAGTCGATATGATAAATAGTTTTAAAATTTCTTTATTACGGTATCTAATTTGATACTCGAATTAGTAACTTCCACTGGTCGAATTAGCTACTCTTTTATAAAATAATTTCATTACGATCTAGATCGGAATTAAAGAAATTTTGAAATTATTTGGCTATCTAACTACACACCCACATTTTCGTAATAGAACATTGAAAATAAACTTCAATATTCCCATCTTTGGAAGAATTAGATATTGTTGTTCATATTGGTATGATTAAATTAGTTTGAATGGATCTAGAGGCCCAGAACACACGGCCCTCCCATTCGAAATTGGGCTTTTAAAGCCCATTAAATATCACGTTAGTTTAAGACTTGAAACATGCAGCTCCTCTCCCCTAATCTAGACATGTCCCATTTCTTTTATGTTATAACTTAATTCCGATGGTAAAGAAATAAATTAAAGGCAAAACACACACACACCAGGGTAATGGTTCCATCTCTAATCGCTATGCAAAAGGTATTATAATAATGGGAATAAATGCAAAATTAATGATCAAACCCCATTATCTTTTGTTCTATTTGAATCATATTCAACTTCATTGCTATATGACTTTATTTTGTTTCCTTCCGTTATTATAATTTATCACAATATAAATTTATGAATTTATATGCTTGTACGAGTCATATTCGCCTGTGTACGTATTCGTAGCCGCCCATACATTTGTTTATCGCCGTCTGCAGCGTACCATTTATATAAAATCTAATACTAATACTAACCAACCGTCCTCGAACCTAAAAGTCATGGAAAGGTCGGTCCACTTTCTCACTTCTCAAATAACATATTTCTCTAATATTTCTTGAACCAACTTTATTTTTTTAAAATTTATTTTACAACTACTAGTCAAACTAATTTTTAATCCAACAACAACCCAAAAAAAAAAAAAAAGCCGAGAAGAAACCGACCATCAACCAAACCCAACAAGAACAAACCAACCCTTGGCGGTTTCCAACAACGACCAAACCAAAGCAAATACTCTTTTCTCCTCATCCAAAGCTAAGTTCAACACCCCCAGCTTTCCGATTGGTGTGCATGCCTCGGAAGACGGTCCAACCCCGTCGCGGCCACCACCTCTCTGCGTCCTCCACCTCCTCTTTCGGCAATCATCTGCCGCCATCCCCCTCTTCTTCGCGGCGGCGGCGGGAGACACCCAGACAGAGGACCCTTCATCGGCCCCGGTCCAAGGGCGTGACTTTACCAGTTCATGTCCTGAGGAGGTGCTCCTCTGCACCTGGGTCGCTTTCAAGGAACGGTGGTATAGAAGGCGAAGATGATTCGTCCGTCCAGGGGGATATGGCCAGCAGTTGTACGTTCAACCACGGGCCGTTGCTGTTCCGGGGTCACACCTGCTTGGACGTTCTGTCGCCTTCCTCCCCTTCTTGTTCTCCCGAGGTACCAGGGATTAAGGGGATCTCGTAGGATTGAATTCGAAGGGGGCTAGGCTTTCGATCCCATGACTTGATCTTAAGACTTTTAAGTTTGTTTTCGGGGGGGTTGCTTGATTTAGGGATATAGTAAGGATGCCAAGGTCGTGGTGAACGTGACCGTCCAAGGCAGCCCCGGGCCCATCAGGACGATGGTCCGGCTTGGTTGCAGCGTGGAGGACACGATCATGGCCGTGGTGGATCGGTACGGCAAGGAAGGCAGGACCCCGAAGCTGGATCGTGATTCTGTCTATGGTTACGAGCTACATCACTCCTACTTCAGCCTACAATGTGAGAGTTCATCCGTTCCTTCAATCAATCAAACTCCTCTTTCGCTGGAGTTGTGCATGTCAGAAGAAGACCTTCTCGCTAATTTCCATTTCTTTCGATCTGGATGGTGATATAGCTTTGGAGAAATCGGAGCATATTGGCTGCGTCGGTAGCAGGAGCTTCTACCTCCGAACTAGCAGCAACAACTCCATCTCTCCCGGGTCCAGTGTTACGCCCCTGCATCCAACTACTAACCCTCCACCGCCCGTAATTCCTCCCTTGTTCATGGCGTCAACGTTCATAGCACATATGCTCGGTAAGATCGTGAGAAGAGCGCAGAAGCTGTGGAAGGTTGTGATCTGCTCACAGTAAAGGGAGTGGCCCGGCTTCATGAATAGGGGACATCTTTTTTAGTCCATCGGTTCTACACCTCCAAAGTCCTTCCCAATCGACTGGATTTACGGCCATTCTTCGCGATCATTGTTATACTCGACTCGACTCGCAGATCTAAATTCCCCGTACAGCAAATGTAAAAGGTTCTCGTTATAAATTTGTGTAAAGAACATGGATATGATGAACTCGGATGGTATAATTTCGTATTTTTACTTTTAATCAGGATTGATACGCAAAATCCTTCGGCCTTTCCATTTCATTTGTGTCTTACAAGATCTAAAGAAGGCAATAAATACTGTCTCTTCCATATGGCGAAAGTGCAGAAACGATGGTTGCAGTTTTGATCACCTTGCCCTGAGGAAGCTTCCAGGAAGCTCCCCGGCCCCGTCGTCTCCTTCCGAAACAGCCCTTACGTACATTAACCCTCCCTCCATCCATCGCAATCGTGAGCGTCAACCATGGTCATTAGCACTGGCCAGGCGACAGCGGGGAGAGGATGCGGTTACAGTTACGACGAGAGGCAGAGGCTGAGGAAGCTGCTAATCCATGTGACGGTGGGGAGGTATGTGGGCGCAGTGCGAGTGGTGGTGTCGCAGGAGGACACGGTGGTGGACCTGGTGGTGGCGACGGGGGAGGCGTACAGGAAGGAGATGAGGCGGCCGCTGCTAGGGGAGAAGGATCCGCGTCTGTATCGGCTCCATTACTCGCCCTTCTGCTGGGAGGGTAAGTTCACTTGAATCAAAACTAACCATTACAAGAACCATTAGGACAGCTGCTTCGTTTATTTTATTTTTTTTAAGGAAAGCCACTTTGATTGCGTGTAGGAATAGAGCCGGATGAGAATGTGATGAACTTGGGTTCAAGGAACTTTTTCCTCTGCACCAGCCCCATCCTCAGATCTTCTTCACCCAGTTCTTCACCTAGTAGGGCAACCATAAGATCCAATCCTCCATCCTCCTGTTCTCCTCGTGGCCTTGAACTAATTTCAGTCCTGTACATTGAAGACTGTACTTTTATAAGAATGTATATTATGCAGACTTATTATGAGGAACTAACTATCGTAGGCTTTCAAAACCATTGTCCTCTAGAAGTATTCTCATTGCTTGTCCCCATTTGCATGCCTGCCAGCCGATGCTGTTGCTGGCATGCGCAACATCCACGCCACATTCAACAATCAGTAAGCGGCCTTTGCACCAGTGTATATCGCATGCAACAACCGATAACGAACTTGGCCACTTCTCCCAAAATGAGTTCTATCGATAGTCTACTACGTCTAAACATTGCGTACAACTAAACCCTTTGTGATAAAAAATGACAGGGCAAAGGCAATATATCAGCCCTTATTTTACACATCAGGCAAGAATCTCAAAGCCCGCTGCTCAAACATCTCCGTCCTCCAACCCGCCAGCGTAAACTATTGAATGGGTACCTAGGCTTGCGCCATCGGAGGAGCAAGAGATCGGAGCAATGGCTAACGGCCCCAGATTTCACAAACATCAAAATGCGCTTCACGAGCACAGTGAACTCCAGAGATTACACTTCATGGTCCTCCAGTGCACTATATATTAACCTAGATGAATAGGAACCAGCATTAGAACAAAGAAACAATGAAATCAATGTTGATTATACTGGAAAAGATGGTGCTATCTGCCAATACTACCAGAATAACGAGAGGAACAACAGGAACGCAGTGTGGCCAAGTTTAAATAGCCGTTGCTTCTTTTCCCACTTCAGCATGTTGTATATCTCAGTGACGTCCACCAAATGCTGTTTGTTGAGGTACCTGGGCATCATAATAAGTATAATCGGCAACAGTCATTCTGTTACTACATCAGCCACCAATCTAACAAAGGTCATCCTAGTTCGTGGATAGGAAGATACTACATTTGAAGTGGAGCCATATTCTGTTAACAGCTGCAGCTATGGATCTTCAAATGGAAATTTGATGGATTTTCAAAAACTTACAGTCTCACGTTATAATAGAGATATGGAAGTGACAACAGTGTCATAATCCAATGTCCAGTCACGATGTAGAAGCAAGTCAAAACGCCTTGTCCGATGAACTCCGGGAGAACCACCTTGTTTATCCTCGATGAAGAGTCATAAGGGTTTATATAATCAAACTCCAGATCTGCCAAGCACATTAGCTGCAACGAAACGTTAGAAATTTAAGCACGTCAATGTGATGGAGTCAAAAATAATAATGATAACAAAAAATGAATAACATGGTATAATTCCGTGAAAATTTTGGATGGAAGGACCTTCATAAAAGCATGCTGCCTCATGGAAACCCAGTCGTTGATTATCATCAAAACGAAGTTAAGATTTGTGATTGGACAACATGCATGGGTAGGCTTGGTCTAGATTTTGGAAACACTATACAAAATTAACCACTTCCACGAGATTCGACTCGTCCCTCCACATTCTTACATCGTTTCTGCTCCTTTCCAGTCTAAATCATGCTTAGCAAAACAGAAACTCAACTGAATCCCATGAAACTATCCACTAAAGTGGTGCTATGAAGAATCAGGCACCACAATGCATGTACAGACTAACAATCTGCACTATGCCACTAGATGAGTCTACGATCGTGGTGTCAGAAGTAAACTCTCTTCCCGACATTTGACCTCCAAAGGAAACCTTGATTTTCAAGGGAAAAGGTTCAACAGAAACAGATACCATGGATTCTCACAGAATGTCTCTACCCGATAGCTCAATCATGCGCTCATCGAAGCTCAGATTCTGGTAAGGATCATTGCTTTCCTCATCCATTCTAGTAACATTAAAAACATCAAGATCACTCCAATCCCAACTACACCAATTCCAAAAGGCATCATCAGCAGGTTTAACACCGTAACATCCATCTTCGCATCCATGCAATAGCTAGCAAAAAGATCAATAGTTTACCCACAAAACAACCGCCAAAAATCACAACGAATCGGGAACCCACCTGTGCATTCAATCATTAATTACACAAGTCCCAGGACTCACCTGATAAATGACGACGACCAGTAGGGCAACCAAGGAGAAGAAAGAGACCATCCATGAGAACAGATCTTCCATGGAAATGGATTACCCACAGAAATCCAAACGTTACCCAGATGAAAAGAAACGATCTTGCTAACGGAAATGGACTTGGATCGGTCGCGGGCAGAAGGGTTTAATCTGGGTTCGAAATCCCTTTTGGACGATGATGTCTTTCTCGACTTGTCCGTGTTCATCAAACCAGAGGCCCATTTTAAGAGCCCGAATAGGCATAGTTAGCTCGGCCCGACCGTCATCCTGCTTTTGTCTGAATCCCAGGTTGTAGCGATTGAATTTGAAAACCCATTTTCTCCCAGATCTTCAACGAAAAAGGGGATTTTGTTCGATGATGTATGCTCGATTTGTTACTTTTCACTCTGTTCCTTTTGTGGGTATTGATATATTGATATGCGATTGCATCCCTATCGACTGTGGGCGTGAATGTTTACCTGAGAGTTTGCTTCTCGTGCGGGGACTTTCTGACTGGGAAGGGATCATGGGTTGCTTAGAGAATTGTGTGCAAATGGTGGAGAGATGCTGGATGTTGTCCGTTAGTTGTGTCATAGTCAGTTCATTGGTGTCCATTCTGGAGGAGGATAATCGTTTTTGATCTGGTCTTTCTTGTCGGAATAGTCACCTAATGATTTTTCCCTGATGTCTTTTTGTTCTTCAGTTGGAAGGCCTAAAAGAGAGTCAAGGGATTCGCCATGGTGAATGCCACAAAGGGACTGTTCGTCTCATGGTGAGAGCATTCAGCGATTTGGCATGTAATCTGATCCCGATGCATTAGTTTATTCCATTATCTTGGAAGTTGAGATAGGATTAGTGTTATTATAATTGATTTGAATGGTATGATGTGATCAGTTTCTGCTCGGATTGTTTCTCTATTCCTTGTTATTCTTGTGTGTGTTTAGCTTATATTTATGCTATGATTGTGAGTGTTTCTTTTTTCCTTTGGAACCCCTTCAGCGATGTTCCGATGGCACAGTTCATTACCAACCATAACAGCTCTCTTCCTGCGTCGCAAAAGTTCGTAATACATATCCTAGACAATACTCACTTGTTCGTTCAGCCCCATGCTGGTGAGATGATACGGAACGCGATCCAAGAGTTCAGGGAACAGAACTCCTACGAGAAGCCAACTTGATAAGTCTGTTGTCTGCTTTATCCTTTCTCCTCCCAAGGCATTGTCTTTGCTATCTCCTACGTTGAATGAGTCATGACTTGACATTGTGGCTGTTAATTGCTCTTACGTTTACGTCGTAGCTGTTATGTTATCTGGTGTGTCATCTGTCGGTGGTTTGCTTGCTGTTGTCCTTGAAATTGACGAGAGGCGAGGTCAGGATCCTCCCTTTGGTGGATAAAGTGGAGACATGGAAATAGGCATTTCAGTTAACGCGTCGACCCTAACTTCTTGCTGTCCCGTCAGAAAACTAGATGTTGTGTATCAGGTGGAGGTTGCATACAATATTGCCTTTACATTCTATGGAACGATTTCTTCACCCTAGTCAGTTATCTCGGGTTCTTGTGGTTTCATTTTGAGTGAAGTTGAGACAATGAGGCGAGTGTGCAGGTGAAAGATAATGCTCAGGATGATCGGAACATTGACATCAAAGATCTGCTGTCGCATATGCCATTGTAGGCATTGGATCTTCCTTTTCTTCTCAGTTTCATTGCTGAGTATTGAGATCAGTTCGATATACAAAAACAGCAGTCTGTGATGTGGATATGCTGCTTGCTTGTCGTAGCCTTGACGTCCAGAACTACCCGTTTCAAAAGAAAGGTGGCAAAGCTTTATGTGAATTAGTGGATTCTTGGATATTGGTTAAGGAACAGAGAAAGACAACATATGCCCTGAACTTAGCATAAAACCTTCCTGAACATACAAATTCTAGCCTCGGATCACTACAAATTCAATGAACTTCTAACAAAGGAAAGCCACCGTACATGGATAGAGTCAATCATCAGATTCTATGAGTACTTCCAAGAGACTACAAACAAACCGTTAACATCAAAATCAGCACCATTTGGTCAGAATGAAGTAATCTTCATCATCATCATCACCACCATTTCAGATCAATGTTTTCAGCAATCTACCTTTCCAACTAATTCCGCCATCCCTTCCTTTTTCACGGTAACGACACGTTAATATCTGTCGGCTTGTTCTTCAAATCGTTTTGCAATGGCGACCAGCTATCTCCCCGGAATGAGGCGGGTTCTGCTGCGGATATAGGGACGACTGCGGTCAGGGACGTCGTCGTCGTCGTCGTTATGAGGTCGTTCTTCGGCTTCTTCGGCTTCTGCTCGTGCTGCTCACCTGCTAAGAAGCTTCCCACTACCACCTGAAGGTAAAAAAATGACTTTAACTGTGGTTTGATTATTTCGTTTTCAGGGTTGCTGTCAAAGAAACAGGCTGAACCTGAACGGGACCCGCTGCAACTAATAGTCCGGCCACCCCTCCCCCGACAACTCTTCCATCTGGGCTAGACAGCGACACACTCATCCCTCCGGACCTACTCTTAGTTCCTCCGCTCTCGCTCGGCATGAATGAACCTGACAGCGACAGTATCTCGAAACGACCCTATTTTTCACAGCGTTAAAACAGACAACATGATCCGTGATAAAACGACGATCGTCATCCCTATGGCATCGAGTATGAAATGCAATTACCTCGTAAGTCAGCGTACCACCGGAAGAATCGGGCTGACGGAGGGTGACGCTAGAGATCACGCCGCTGGCGGAGAGAATACATATAGCTCGAGGACCTTGTTGGGAGAACGAAATGATCTTCATCGTCACATCCTGAGAAATACTAACTCCCAGAGTATTAGACACCACAAGAGAGCACCCACATGGAAAAACTGCAACTATACATTGGGACTCACCTCGCCCGCATTGACCGTTATGATGTGAGGATTAAAGCTTGCGCCGACGACGGAGGAAGCCACCCAGTCACCTACAAGAAGCGACAAGAACAACCAACCACCACCACCACCTTAAAACCTTAAAATCAACAGAAGCAAAGCAACACCTGGGTTGTACTGACAGCTTTTTTGCTTCTGAAAGATTTTCAATTTCTGTCCACTCACAGAAACACATGCAACATCTTCTTACAGATCCCCCACCCCCAACCAGAAAAACCAATGTCTCTTTCTATCAAGGCTGTCCTGATTTCAGGACCCACAGGAATGAGATCAGATGGTTTTTCGCTTAAAGACCTACGACTCCACCCCAAAAACACAAAACCCATTTCACTCACCGGCATAACTTAAACGCCCCCAGATCTGAATTTAGAGATTTGAATTAAATCTCACAGACAAACATGGAATCAATCACAGTATATAAGAGTGGGCAGGAGCTTTTGATTTACCCGAATTGTCCACATGAAACCCGGTCTTGTCGAATGTCCCCGTCGTGAGCTTCACCTTCCCCCGCTTTGGAGCGGAGAAGTCAATCACGGGAGGAACTGGCACCGACGAGGATATCGGCCGGGGAGACAGAGCCATGGTCACGGACCCGTCTGGGCCGTACTTCCTCGGCCGACCCCGCTTCTTCTTCGCCGGGAAGCCCCCGGGCAACCCTGCAGGGGAACCTGCATCGACATGCGTGGGAGACGTATCGACCGCGGCGGGTGCAGCCTCGGTCGCGGCCGAGTTCTCGGGCCGAGGGGCAACACGGTACTCCGAGGGAGCGTTTGATCCAACAACAGTCACGCCTCCACTCGTGATCACACCACTTTTTTCCTCCATTTCCAAATCCAAGCACTAAAAAAAAAAACAAAACAAGAATTCAACCAAAAAAAAACAAAAACTCCCACCTCCGATAGTAATAATCACAACCAAATCATTACCAACATGTAACAAATTTCCACAGCACACTTAGAGCTAACATACAAACCGGGCAACTCCGGACAACACTAAAGGACCACGCTTTCTCACAAAGAAAGACTGATCAGACTCACGTGAACTCAAAGAGCTTCAAGACACCAGAAAATCCTTCAATATAATTTTCTCCTGTGCAAGAATTAGCTGAAAAACACAGAGCTTTTAAAAAAGTTTGGTGTTCCTAATTCCTCGCTAACCCAGAAAAAAAAAATCACCTCTATCTTTTAAAATTTTATTTTAAAAGAATTTCATAAAAAGGAAAAAGAAGTAAATGATGATGAAATTGTGAGAAAAGAGAGGATTATTCTACTAAATGCAGAAATAAATAATTAAATAAATGTCAGGGATTTCATCTTCAATAATAAAAGAAAATGAATTGATCACGTTCCTGCTAACTTTGCCAAGTTTTGTCCGAATTGAATTGATTGAAATATTTTAATAAAGGGACAGCTCATGGTAAACAAAAAAATACAAGTCGTTAATTCTTGTACACAAAAAATACTAATTATTTTTCCCCACATCAAGTTGGGGGGGTATTTATTATTATTTTTTTATTTTTATAATTATCTAGAAAATGGGTGGAATTGGAAATAAAAAATGTTATATTAATTTTCTTTTTTTTTTCCCTCAAGTAGTCAATTGAGTAATTGATGGCTGTCTTTGTTTTATTACCCTTCTTTTTCTTTTATTTGAATTTCTTTTCCTTTAGGGTTGCCAAATCCTGAAGCAATTGTCTTTATTCTATGGGGAAAATCGACATTTTCTTTAAAATAAAAGAAAAGTGAGGTGAATGCATGGATGGCTAAAGATTCTTTCTTTTTGGGGGGAAGTAATTATTAAAGATAAGTATGACCCTAAGAAAAATTACGTCAAATTTAAATATATCAAATTTAAATAAAAAATCCTTTCATTATTTTTAATTCAAATTTATTATATCAAATTTGGCATAGCAATAGTGTTATACTTTTTCGAAAGCGATAAAATCATAGACTTGATAATCAATCGTACACAATCCCGGTGGGATCTACATCTATTTTCCCCCTTTTTGTGAAAACGGTGACTCATCGAAATTTGAGAGCCTGAGAATTAAATAATGCCAAATGCTTTAAAATAATTTATTATTCTGATGCTATCTTTTCTTTTCCTTCCCCCCTTAGAAATTATTCCATCTGTCCCCATCTTTTATTTATTATATATATGCACTTAATTTTCTATCTCAAATTATTTTTTTATAAAAAAAAGAGAGATACAATAACTACTATTAATTTTAAAGTCGTGATTTCTTTTCCATCTTAATTATCAAAAAAGACTAATAAAGTTTTTGGATAAAATTTTATTTGACGAATTCAAAGAATGTAAAAAAAAGCTACGAGACAACCGACAAATTCGGTCCATCACGTTAACTTTATTACTCCATTTACTATAAATATTAAGAAAACCCAGAAACAGCTTTTTCTTTTATATATATAAAAAGGGGATGGGGACTAAATTATTAAAATAGTAAAAAAGAATTAAATTTAAGGTCGAAAATGATATGCCCCATTAACAAAAAATTCTTCAAATCATAGATGTTATTTTTAATGAATTTGGTCACCTCATGCTTTAAAAAAATGATGGTTAAAAAACACCTACTTTTCCCTATTTCATATATATATATATATATATATATATATATATATATTATTTGGTATCATATAAGGTTAGGTCAAAATTGTGCCTCTATTTTCCATATTCTTTTGTGTAATTATAGAAACCCGAATTAACTACTATTTAATATTCTGCGGTGCGTTGTCGAGTTCCTACTCGGCCTGCCTCCCAAAGTAAATAAACAAAAGAAGAAATTAGTGTGTGGGGGGGGACCAAATTTCTTTTGGTTCTACGAATACTTTCTATGACAAAATTATTATTACCTGACAAAAAGGTTAAGTTGAAAGGAAGAAGGAGAAAAAGGTTAACATTTTGATTAATCAAAAGGAAGAAGGGGGAATGATCAATATAAAAGAAGGCGTGGAGGAACGAATTGTACGAGTAAAACATTATCATTAAATTTAATGTAAATTGTGTCAGAAAATATTAATCTCGATTCTAAGAACAAATCAAACCTGTCTAGATAAACGACGAATGAGATAATGGAATTTCTTAATGATTACTTATAAGGTGATAACTTGGGAGTGCGTTTAACCTCAGCACGCCTATTTATTTTATTTGATTATTTATTAATTCCTTCTGCGAAAACAAAGTAGAAGGAAAGGGAAGAAAAGAGAAGATAATGATTGAATATGACAAATAATTTTAAAATCAATCAATCAGTGGCGTGTTTCCAATCAATTGATTAAACAAATAATAATATTCAACTCACTGTAATACATATAAAATGTGTGGTTTGAATGCGAGTGACCCTTCACCAGAATTATTAACTATTACTAGTAGACGAGACTAGAGAGCTATTTCATTTAATTAATTATTTTTATTAATGTCTAGGGGGTCTGTAATCAAACCTAAACTTAAATTGCTCTCCTCAATAATAATAGGGTTTTGTTATCGGGTACCCTGCTACAAGATATAATAAATGCTAAAATTATTAAATAATAATCCCGGGTACAAATCAGAGTAATTTTGAATTGATCCCGTTTTTAAAAATTTATTATAAAAGAACGGCAATAAAAAGGAAAAGAAAGAAATAATAGGGACGCGTGGTTTGGATCATGCTCATCACATTGTAACTAGGTAGGATTATTAAGTTCGATAGGATCGAAATTTTTTGGATAAGTAGGATCGGGACCGCGACGACCTAGAAATGGATCATGATTACGCAGGAGTGGGTGACATAATAATTGGATATAACAAATAATAATAAGAGACTCCTTATCTAAAATAAATAAATAAATATACTTGCACATGCATATGATAGAGTTTTGTAGGATATGAATGGGCCAATCGATAATTTCAAATATTACTGACAGAATTGGTCATATAGTAAGTAAAAGAGTTGTTTAATTTCTGTCGAGGATGAATTGGGATTGGAGTGAAGGGGGAGTATGAACAGTCAAATAAGATGGTTGGATGAATAAAATGGTGAGATCTGACCCACATATTTCATTAGTTTAAACCAAACATGCTCTCCATTTTCAACCAAGTAGGGCATGTAAACCTTCCATCGTTTGGCCCTCCTTGACGGCCCAATGGGCTTTAAGAGCCCAACAAAAGCTCCGGGCATCCGCGGTCGACCCAGCCATGCGGGCATCCCTTACGATGTGGGTGTGATTCCAATGGAAATGTCCAAAACGGTCTCTTGTCGTTGGTCTTTGTATCCTTGTGTCGTCCAAGAGTTTCGAACAGTCCTTTTTTTTTTTTTTTGCCAAGGAACACACAAGGGTTTACAACAATAAAAATGATATTGTTTGATGTGGATGATGACCCGTCTCATGGGGGACGATTAATAGGACAAGGAACGGACCAATCATGCAAAGACTGCATGCACAGGACGCAGCAAAGATGGAATACAATAAAAACAAGAGGACAAATCATGCGTCCTCTCATTATGTACTTAGCATCCAGAGATCAATCATGGCCATGTATTGGTTTGGCCGGCACAAACTAATAAAAGAAGAAAGGAACTAAGAAGGAGCCCCTTGTCCTCCCTCATGTAAGACAGAACTTCCTTGTCTCTTCTACCCGATCAGATGCCCCTAAAGAGAATCCTTCCAAATATAACCCCATCATTCATATTTCTTTATATGAAAAAGTTTAGTTCATAAACAAACCCCGAACACCTCCCTTGAATTTAAGGTCACGTCATCGAGCCATGCGATGTAGGGGGATTTTACATTGGTTATGACACCTTCGAGAAATTTTATGACAGTTAAAATGTGTAATCCTTAGTGGGAAAAAAGGACAAAAAAGGAATGGAGAAGATGATGATACCAAGGGAGCGCCCTTGTTTTTAGGTCTTGTTCAAATAATTAAAAGAAGAAGAAGACAAGAAAAAGTTTGGGTCTTCTTCTCCTCATCCTCATGTTCCTACTTTGGGAATTGAAAATTATATATGTTATTTGATTTGAAAATGAACATGTTGCCCCATTTGAATTTGACCATACTTCTACTTAAGTATTGTTTTGCATATATGAAAATAAATAAATGGTAGAAATCATAGGCATAATCTCATGTGAAGGACAATTAGGTTTATGCTTTTTGATATCCCAGAAAATAGTATTTGTATGAGCGTGGCTCCCACCCATCTTTTGACCCTTTGATCACTTTTAGACGGCAAAGGCATTGGATCGTATTTTCAGCTCACACCTAACTCAATCCACCAAATCTTCCCACCAAAAAGATGAAGGAAAAAACCCTAACATGATGTAATAAAAGAAGGGCCTAAAAGATAGATTGGGGTCCCCATCAATCAAGTCCTCCCCCCAACTAACCCTAAACTAAACTCCTCACCAAATCCTCTCCTCCCAAACCTTATGGACACACCACATACATCAATCTCATTCCACATCCCCAATTTGAACCAAGAAAGAATTCCCCAACCTTCCTTCATCTCCTAACATTCAAGAACATGACCTAATTAGACCCAAGTGGTAAAGGTTCCTTCTAACCATGCTCCCCAGAGATAGCAACACCGAACCCGCGATGCCCGTCGCTTCCCCGCCTCCCCTCTCTGGACTCTCGTGGTATAGGACCGGGAGTTCCTTCACTTGCAAGTTGCTTATCCCTACCCGGTCTCGAACTGATTCTATTATCTTTGGGTCGGCGGCGTTGCCCCTTGAATCCGTGACGTAGAATACGTTGAATGCCGTATCCAGTGTCGTGGAGATCTCGCAGCGAGTCACGTTTAGGCCGTTCTCCCGAAATGTTCGGGTAACGTTGGCCAAGAGGCCTGGTCTGTCCGTCGCACATAGCTCTAGCCGAACACCCTGCCGAATTACGGGGACATATATTAGCATGATTCGGGGGAGGTGAGGGAGTTGGCATTGATAAAACATCAAGGTGTGTCTTGAACATGTACCGTGCACGCTCTTCTTTCAACGGCAGCCTTGAGACAAAGGATTACCCTGTCTCGTTCTGCTTCCGAACTAATTGGCGTTCCATCCATGTGCCGAATATAGAACTCCTACAAGAATAAATGCACATTAGAATCACGATCTACACCCGACAGTTCAAATCAATGCTGAAAGAAAGGAACAAATGGATTATGTGATTCTCACCAGCCATGCTTTGTCGGCATAAGTATTCACGGTTGCGTGGAAAACGACATATTCCATGTCCGTCAGCGTGCAAACCACATCGAAGAGGAGCTTCATCCGGTCCTTGCACTGGACATTCACAATGGAATAGCCCCTCTCTGCCAGATTCTGGACGGTAACCAATGGGGAATCACAGCCCACAGTTAGAGTTGGCTCTCGCTCGTAATCTCGGTCGGTGAACATCATCTGGTGGAGCCTTCTCTCTGTATGATTCACCGCCAGCGACACCGTTGTCCTGGCACTTCTGATATCACTATCGCCCTTAAGTACACTCCTCAGGCGAGACACAATCCTGTTGATCTGCTGAGAGTCCTCAATGGGAGACCCTGAGTTGCAGTCCTTGACATAAATAAGGGACGCAATCCTGCCATTATGAGTCCACATCTTGGCCTCCACAATATTACACTGCAGATCAGCCAGGACTGCAAACACCTCTGACAAGAGGCCGATTCGGTCAGTCCCCGTAAGCTCGAAGGCAGTGAGGCCCGTGAAATCACACGTCCTTGTGTAGTGTATCGTCCCAAGAGACTGAAATAGAATAAAACCGATTGCACTACTTAAGTTGACAGCCTCGCAAATGTTAATATCACTGATCAACAACCACAATCCATTAAAAGGCAAAAGCCTCGGATCTTCGGAGTTACCTGCTCAATGTAGCCGATTACATTATCATCGGTAAGCTTCTTCCCAGTGTGGTCCGTGACATGGAAAACTGCACAAAACACGGAGAGAGATCAGGGGAGATGCACCAACCTAACACCCAGAACATATAACTCGGAAAGCGGGCATCAATCACCATCAACACACTTGTGGTAGGGGTGGTTCTTACCATCCATGGACCACTGGCCGTCGGACGAAATGTAAGCCTTCTTGATGGACAGGTTGAGATCGGTAAGGACCTGGACAGCTTCCAACAGGATCCCATGATTCCGAGCGCTATCCACCTGATCCGAAGAAAACGGATTCGGAACCAATTGGTCAGATCAGAGAGAACATGGGAGAAAGGAAGAGGATAGAAGAGGAAGAAACAACTCACCTTAACGATGGTGGCGTTGGGACAGACAGCATTGTCGATCACAACCCTGCAAGAAAACGAGAACAAAAAAGGAACATTGGTAAGCAAAAAACTGAAAAGAGAAGTCCGGGGCCCCCTCCTCCTCCTCTGCGAATTGGAATCGAGCGAAGAATCGGACGGACCTCGGGGTGTTGTTGACCCTGAAGACGAGCTTCTCGTACTCGTTGAGGCAAGGAGGCCATTCCATCTCGACCCTCTGCATCATCTCTTCTTCTGGCTACTTCTTCTTCCTCCTCCTCTTCCTCAAACTCCCAAAAAAACCAACTGCCCGTGAAAGATCTCTGTCACCCCCTTCTTAAGAACGACCCACAAAAACAACGAAAAAGGCTCAGGAGGACATCATCGATCTCCCCGAGGAAGAAACAATGGCTCGCAGCCTAGGAGGCGACAGGGGGAGGTGAAACAGAGGCGGATGATGTTTCGTGGTGGTGGTGGGGTGGGGGGGAAGATGCCGTCGCTCCTCGTATCTTTCCCAAACTCTCCTTGGATGTAATCGCCGCCGACAGAGCACGGCCTAGGCCTTACCTCCCTCCTCCCCCAGTTTCAAGCAAAATCCCTTGTTTTTCGTACGAGGGATGTGTAAGAAGGAGAAAGAAGGACGAGGGAAGCGATTGTCTTTTTTAGCCCCTCCCCCCTTTTTAACTCTTCTGAAAGCCTTAGCTGGTGATCCCTTGTTTATATATACCCTTTATAAAAAAAATAAAAGCAAATATCTGTAATAAGAAATATTATTCGGAAGTGGTAAGTAACAGTGTCCGGTCGAACGGGGGGATTTTAATGGACACGTAAGTTAAGAACAGTGAGCTGGGGGGTTGTTAATTTTTCCCATCCAACTTTATAGCCAAAAATATTTAGGTGAAATGTGAGAGAGAGGGGAGGGGTTTTGCCGACCATTGCACTTGGTCACATGAGGAGGATGTGGCGGCACCGGCTCCTCCTCTTCAAACTCCAACCCCCAGCTTTGGGATGTTGTCGTGTATCCCAAGAATCCACGTCAGCCCCACGTGACCGACTCTCCACGTAGGAAGAAAACAGGGTTCCCAGGTTTCCCGCGCTTTGTCTGAAACTCATGAAGTGGTGGGGAGATCAAACCCACTTCTCCTCCTCCTCCTTTCTTCTCCAAAATCACGCATCCATTGCCGGCACCCCTCGCCGACATTTATGAACTACTCCCTTCCTCTTCTTTTCCTTTTTTTTTAAGTCCTTTTGTCGGGGGAATTCCTATAGAAACAAAAAGGGACAAAACCCAAATCACGACCCCCCTCGATACATGTAACAATATATATATAAAAAAAAAAACGAAGGGAATTTAAACGTACCTTGGTGCTCGAGGACAAGTCGGCACGATGCATGCCACGGCATTAATTGCATGTCGTGATCGAATCTAGTGCAACGGTGGAAAAATTTACTTACCACGTAGCTTCAAGGACGTGGGTTGCACTATGTACTACAACTACAACCTTACTTAATGCGACCACACCCCCGTTGTCCTAAAGTTAATATAGAAACTCAAACTACCCCTCCCTAAATAATCAATGACCCCCACCTCTTCGAATTGGTTTTTTAACGATGCCCTGATTCAATTCGAGCAACAACAGTTAATATTTTGAGTTCGGCTGGCCCGTACTCACTACACGCAACTTGTCCTAACATTAAACATATTTTCCCCTCTCCACATGATGATGCAATAACAACGTGGCAACCCCCCCACCAGTAAATGACTGAGTTATTACCCATGAATGCACAACACCGACTGAACTTTATTTTTTATTTTTAACCGACGCGGTAGACAGTAAAGTCGTACTACTATAACTCAATGCGAACTTCACTTCACTTCTAGAGGTTGAACGAGATAGAGAACGACCAGAGTCGGGGGATTTTACCCATAGATAAGTTCTTGGCGGGGGGGGAAACCGTGACGTTCCCGCCAAAATTTAAGGGAAAGAAAATATCTAGTAAAAATCCCATGTGTCATTAGCATACTATATTATTGCGGAGCAGCTCGTAATATAAGTGCATTCGAGTGTTTAGGATTTCGGTAACGGGCACCTGTTGAGAGTAAATTAATCTGCTTTAATATTTAATATATTTTGTAAGTTGTCTAAATGATTATACTTTTATTATTTAGATCTGGGTTAACAAAACCCTAATGTTTATTACACTGTATATTGAGTACGTTAACTTAAATAAACTAAATGTTTATCTCTCATTATCACTGTTCAAAGGTCAAGTGTTTTGCATGCTTCACACAATCGATCAGAAGAGGAAATGATGACTTTGAGTCCCTCAATAAAACGGGGAGAAATTGTTGGCTCAAGGGACAATAATTCCTTTTTCTTTAAATGGTGGGTGCGATGTTTCTTATTTTTTTATGCATAAAAATATTAACGAAAAGTTTTCCCCTTAAAATCGGGACATGAGTTCCTAGAAAAGATAAAGGATCGACTAAGAAATAATTAATAATAAATTCCATTTTGGGAGACACGGGTTTGCATGTTTTGATAAGACGTGGCCCGACCTGTTGGGAGATTAATCATTCATAACTAAGACATTAAATAGTCTTATTAAATAAATATGTCTCGTACACGAATACCATGAATAAATAGGAATTAATATTGATAAAATTTTTATTTTTCACGCATATGCATATAGAATTGGATAGGAACGAAGAAGGTACCAGCAGAATGTAGGTTTTGTACTGTCGACGATTTTTTATAGAATAGAAAAAACCTACTGCAGAGCTACTGCTCCTACGAGGAATGCATATTTGGTGGAGTTTAAGTGTTTAAACTGAAAACTATTTTTTCTTCATTTCTTTCAAATAATTACACGCTCCTCTATATAAAGGGAAGAGTAGACCACTACTTTAAATGACAAATTTAATGACATACTTAAATACTCTTTTTGAATGCTCCACTTAATCGTTACTACCTTTAATACCCATTGACTTAATAATAAAGTACCTTCAACGCCATCAACCCCGAATTCGATCCATACATAAAAAATAGTGGGTTTTTTCCTTGTCATACTTTTGAATTTGGACGTGGTCGTTATTTGTCAAACTCTTGTGTGTGTGTGAGTTTCTTCCAACAAAGAACAACTACTCCCATCTTCCCTTGTCTGTCAATTTGATACGATTTAAATAATGTTCCCATGTTGGCACGTCACGGGCTAAATTTATGGGTGGATCGAAGAATAGTGCATCTCCACTACTTTACTACTACCGGCCCCGACTACTTAAGAGAATGTCTTTTTCGCCATGTTTTGTGTTTTTGAGAGGGGGAATTTGTCTTCTCGAGACGAAGTTTCGCCTTTGATTATTATCGAATTCCCAATCACGGGAAAATTGCAGGGTCAAAAAGCATGGTTTCTCGAAATTTTAGTCCCCGAGATATTTTTTTTTTTTATATAAAAAATATGGCGTTGATTGAGGGGAGTACATTTTCCACTGAACGTGTTTCTTTGGACTTTTCACGAGACGTGGTAATATGCCGATGGAATGTTAGAGAATACGGGGGGTGTCCGTGGGCGATGAAGTTCCGACAGGATTGAGAATGTTTATGGTAAGGTCCAAATAAACTCCCCTACCCCCCCCCCCCCCCCGATTCTGCTCATCGGTTTTTTACTACGTGGAAGCATTCGGAGCCACCCAGGGAACGACCCCACAAACCCAAAAGATGGCATCGAAAGCGAGGCATTAAGTGGCCGAAATCCTAAAAATTACGTCCAATGGCGCCTTAAAATATTTCGTGGAAGAGCTTCTTCATTTTCTAATAAAACCCAATTATAGCTTGAATCGGATTAATAAGGGTAATGAGAATATTTACTAACATGATGTATAGTTGGTTTGGTGGGCGAGAAGAAGGGAGTAGTAGTTTCGAGGGATGGCCGCTTTCATTGCAAAAACCTCTTGTTAGAGAAGTAAACACTACGCAAAGTTGGGGGGATGGTGATATGATATTGTACCGATCCATTGTTATTATTATGTTGTCTTGCCTTGCATTGCAAGAGATTTCTTCTCTCTTTTTATAACTTTGGCCACAACTCACCCTTTCGATCGATCGTTGGTCACTTTTCCTTCGCTTCAAGTTCAATTCATGCATTGCTCCACGTTGTCGTCGAATTCGTTTCTATTCATTTCTTTTTTTTTCCTAACAACAAGATGAAAACACGTGCGCATGAACCCCCAAAATGCTTCCTTCCTCATAATAACCACATTTCTACATCACCATTGTTTCACGGGTTCTACGTTAGCTCTAAAGCAGAGGGGAAGAAAAGTATCTCCATCGATTCAAAATGTTTGTTACGTCACGATGATGCAATGTATGCCCATATTCCTTACATTTGACCAAATCTCAGATCACGTTGAGCTTTGTTCCCCCGGTAGAATGTCGGAACTATGGTATTTCAAATACCAAATTCAAACCTCGTAAAAAATATTTTTGATGTTTGAAACATCGAGTTTTTAAAGAAATCAAATTTAGTATTTTTAATATCAATTAAGAAATATTATTTAACGAATTCTGAAAATAACTCGTAACATCGAACCTCGGTTACTCCTCCACGTGTCGTTTATCGTGTTCGACGGGGTCGGTAACGAAAGGTTTCACTTTCATGCCAACTATCCGACCACCATTTCTTAAACACTCGACATCTGAATGTAGCCGTACCCCAAAAGAAAAAAGCAAAGGAAATGAAAGAGACATTCACTACGAGCTTGATTTTTTTTGTTTTTTGCAAGGATTTAATGAGGAAAAGAGAAAGGGAACGAAGGGAAAGAACCAATGATGAACGACAATTGTCATAACAGAGGGGATTATGTGGCGGTTAGAACATCATCCTTGGTTCACTTTTTCTTTTCCCTTCTCCCATCTCTTAAAGCGTAACGTAAATTGGAATCGAAGTTAAGATAAAAAAAAAATATGTATGAATGAATCATAAACCAACAACAACAGATGGGGAATAATAACTTTGTGACAGGAAATATTTTATTACATTTCCTTAGAGGAGGGTGGTGGTGGTCCGTAAGATATGATGGTCGAAAAGAGTGGATTTGCAGGGGCCATGCGTTTCTCTTTTTATAGCTTCTCTAACTATTTCGTAAAGGAAAACAAATATATTCATGACATTTGTCCGAATTTACCTCCCATTGTGATCTAACCAAACTTATTCCTTCTACCTTTTCTCGTGATCGACCCCCCCCCCCCTCTCTGTCTTTTACATTTTATCATTAGGATCCATTGTCCCCCCCCCCCCCCCCCCCCAAATTGACTTCCCCTTTTCTTTTCTTTTTCTACATTAATTTCGAATACGAATCACTCGATCGGAGATGATAAGTAATCTCCTTTTGTGGGTGGAGATAGTCATGTATTCTATGATGACGTGCATTTTGTAGGGAAGGGAAGCGGCTAACTTTTTCCGTGCGAAACGTCCCGTGAAATGTACTAAATTTTATTAATTTTTAATATATTTTAAATTATATTAACATGTACTAGTATAAAAATAATAATAAAAATTTTAATTACTAATGATGTACATTGACAAAAATTAATATATTGCGCGTGACGTTGGCAGCGGCGACGTTGGCTGCTTCCGTAGGGAACCAAGAAAAACGTCTCTCCGGACATAAATTTTTTTTCCGTGGCGCCACTGTGTATGCAGTTGGAAAAAAGGAGAGGCGTTGCTTATGACATGCGAGAGAGACGAGCCGACATGCGTAACTATTGGACCAATCACGAGATTATCTCCCCCACAAGCAAAACAAAATCATGACGCGATTTTCCCTTGTCCTCCTTTTTAGGGGTCTTCTCCCTCTCCCTCTCCCTCTCCCTCTCTCTCACATATAATATTATATATATGTATATATATAATAATTTCACATGATTAGAAATTAAATAAAAATGCGATCATGCACAGTTTTTCACTTAAAATGTTAAAAGGGTTATTTGAGGGACGTGAGGCGGTGCCCCTTTTTGAAATCCATTTTAATCAACAATTTCGGCTGCGCCTTTGTTTTGTTTTGGTATGGAAAAAGGAGTTGGTCGTCGGCCAAACCCTTTCTTGTTCTCGAAACCCAGATGGGAAAAGATAGGCGTGGGAAGAAAGAAACCCCATTTTCAGCGAGAAGTAAAGTAAGGATCAAGTTTGAAAACCTTCTTGATGCGCAAATACGACGTTCAATACTGGGATTATTTATAAACACTTTTCTTTATATATACATAAAAACAATGCCCTAATACAATTGAGCAACAACTCACAAGACACGGACCCTTTTTGTTGTTTTTGTTTTCTTGTCATTAGAACATGTCGGGTTTATTAAGAAACGAGTAGAACAACAGCTTTCGTTTTTCGGCGACCCTTTGATCGGAAGGTAGAATTCGAAACCTCGGAGACCGTGTCGGGAAATCCACCCCCTCATCATAAAAATAATCTTTGTGATGTAACTAGTCTTCCTCCCAAAAAGGGTTTGTTGCCGCTGCCCCAACCCCTCTCTCCTTACCTGTGTTTTTGACCAACTTTGGTTTTTCCTATGTTCACATTCTCTTTTGGAACGAGACCCCCCGCATTGTGAATGTGAGACACAGTTTGAGAGAGAGAGATAGAGAGATCAAAAGAAGAAAAAATCATCATTAATTCCATGGTTTTTGCTTGTACCAAATAAGATCTTCATCGTTTGACCCTGATGAGGTACAAATATTTATCCAGCTGTGATGCTTTCTTTAGCACACACACCAACATCATGATGATGTACTGTTACTTCTACTACTAAAGCATATTCATTCATTCCCTCCCATCATATTAACTCGGAGGTCAAATTCATTCAAGAAAAAGCAAAAGCCAAGGTTCGGACCCAATCAGTGTCTCTTTGAGTAATCTATCGCCTCAACCTGACATGTCCGGAGTAAGAAAAATCCGTTTACCTTCTTTTTGCCTTAATGGAAATGGAACCCCACGATGTCTGCTGATAATGATCGGATATCTGTTGAGGGCGACTTCCCCCCACAAGCATTCATGCCCCGCCCGACCACATTTTAACCCTCTCTCTCTCCCTCCCACACCACCGTAACAACACACGATGTACATCAAATGGTAAAAAATAAAAAAACATTTTAAGAACATGCAATTGTTCCTCCCGGTCTTGATCTTTATATCATCACATCCTTCTCTTTTATTACCACCCTCACCTCATCCCCCACTGTCTTACCAAATTTAATGCATCTAAAGACGAACTGGTGTGTGGAACTTACCACCGCGATTACATGGTTTTAGACCAAAAAGCAACCCCCTCCCCCCCATATCATGTGAAGAGTATGTCCCATGAGACGGTGCAGTTCATGGTTGCAAAGCAAATAAAAGGTTGACTTACTAATGGTATGTAATCCCCAAGTTTTGGAGGGCTGGCAGGGGTGATGACAGAGGGAATTCCTACTTTTTTCACTCTAACCTATCCTATAAAGTGTTTGCTGGCTGGCTGGCTGAATACTGAATATATACCATACATTCGACCTATCAGTATCTCTGAGAGGATGTAATAATGAAACCCACCATCCCCCATGTGCCTAATCTTTACCATTATGAACTATTTATCTAATTTTAAAATTTGGCCAAAAAAAAAAGTAAAAAGCTTTCGGAAAATGATGTTACTGAGAATCTTTTTATTTCTCCTCCCCCCCCCCCCAAAAAAAGTTTAAAAAATAAAAGAAGAATCGGGTTAATAATTTTGTGGGCCTCAAGACCAGGCCCGTATCACCTTGAATCAGCCCAAATAAATAATCTACCCGACCCGACCCACGTTATCCTTCCTCTCCTTCCCGTTTCGCGTCCGACTGACCAAGTAAAGCGAAGTCCGAGGAAGCCAAAACAATGGCCGCCCCGACAACGACTCTCTCCGACTTGTCGTCGAGCCACAACCAGCTGTTGTTATCCTTCTCCTCCCCACCTTGCGTTGCCCTGAAGCCATGGTCGATCCGGGTCGACGTGAGGCCGAGGTCGAGGACGAGACCCATAATTGCCACTATATCGTTCAGCCTTCCGACAGCGTAAAGCAATGTTCTTTTCGGGTGGGGTGGGTGGGGGAGGGAGAAGGGGGCATTTTTCGTTTCAGTTGTTAATTGTGGGTGTTTTTTTTGGGTTCTTTGAAAATGCAGGAAGCAGCCGGAGGGAGGCTCTTCTTCTTCGTCTGCGTCGTCATCTAGGTCTTCGGAGAAGATCCCAAAGTGAGTCGAAATTTCTCAAAATGTGGTTTGATGGTGCGTTCTGCTGTATCCTTTCTCTGTTGAGAACCGGGGTTTGTTGTTCGTCAGGGCGATGTTTTTTGATGGATGGACGCTGTGGATTTTTTTTAGTGTATTGGCTAGAAGGAAGAAACATTGTTGGTTTCCGGTCTATGTATTGGGTTTGAATGCAAGTATCTTCTTTGGCAAAGATGCGTATGCAAAGTCATCACTTAACTAAAAGAACAATGTTACAGGATTTCACCTTGCAAGGTGGAACTGAAATTCTGAAGAGTGGTCTTTTTTGGACATCTTCTGATGCTAAAATCTGTAGTAAATTGGGTGGCACAGTCGTGATTAGGTAGATATTGATGATCAGCAAACAATGAGTCTGGCTAGCTAGAAGGTCAATTGTAGTTTAGAGTGGTCATTTATGGCGGAGTTTCCTGGTTGATTAAATGTAACGGTTGCCAATTGTTGCTGAATCACTCTGTGAAGAAAATAGTCGTGGAATCTTTCTGTTTTCTTTATTTCCATGTTACAAGTTTTATGTTGTTCTTGTTAAAAATATTCTGCATATTGCGGGTGCATATGATTTTTAGTGGCGGGTTTCTCTGAGAGGAGGCTGACGAGGTTTGCTTGTACTGTTGCAATCAGGCGGTCTAGGAGGGCAATCAAGTCATTTGCAATGGCTGAGTTGGAAGCGAGGAAGCTCAAGTACCCCACTACTGGGACTGAAGCACTTCTAATGGGCATACTAATTGAAGGTATGATTCAATCTTGCATTTATGGTGGTCATTTCATTTCATTTTCTCTTTTGGCTAAAGTTGATTATTTATCATCTAAGGCCTCTCCCGGTATGTTTTTGTCCTTGAGATTATTTGATGACTAACACCTGCAATCTGATTTGCATGCCTGCTAATAAAATTGTCCCCTATCTGGTACATCCCCATCACTTGAACTTTATGCTATTGTAATGGGTCATATTCAAGAATAGATCAAGAACGCGAGCTGTGGATATATGTGGTGTTGTTCATGAATAGTTTACACAAACACGAGGTAGTAATTTGCAGATGATTGCTAAATGAATCCTTTAACCAGTATTCCCAAGATTCCAATACTGAATTTACTTCACCAAATGGACAAATTTTTGTCAGGCTTATGCTGGTCAAGATGTATCGCAATGTGGAAGTGGAACCATCATTGAGTGTCTGAATGTTTTTGTGAGATATCTACAATACTAGATTCCCCTGAGAGTCTATTTATTGGCAATGTCTACTGCAATTGTTAGATCGTGAAGTAAACTGTTAGATCTGGGCACTGGATTTGTTTTGATGTTGTAAAACTAAAATAGTAGATCATTTGGCCAATGGATGCTAACTTTTTTTGAGGTAATTCTCAGGAACTAGCACAGGTTCAAAGTTCTTACGTGCGAATGGAATTACCTTAACCAAAGCGCGTGAGGAAGCTGTAAAGATCATCCCAAAGGGTGATATGTTCTATTTTAGCCCCGAACATCCTCCTTTGACTGATGATGCACAAAGGGCACTTGATTGGGCTCTAGAGCAAAAGCTGAAATCTGGTATGTCTTATAACTGATTCTATTTCTAGTCTACAAGGCTATGTTAACAGGTCATCAAAGTGCTTTGCCGAGGCTCGCCATCGAGGCATAAATACTTCTTTGATAATTATAATTGCCATGGTTAGGCTCATTCTGGTAATATGAGCTTATGAGATTGAAGTCCTTCTTTGTGGATTATGCTTCAACTAGTCGTTCGGCGTAATGGCTGGAGCTGAAAGTCATGAAGCGTTGCCTCGTGTTTTGCCTTTAATACGGTTATCAGTTTTAGCCACTCGAACCGATGAGCTAGCTAGAAATTTTCTTCTGCTGTGCTGCATCATAACCATATTGTGTATAATGAGTAGATTGTAGCGCTTCCAGCTTTTGATCCTTGGTGGAAAGGTTGATGACCGATGATATGATCTTTATGTTTTGTTTTTGTTTTGCAGCGGATGGTGGAGAAATCACGACGAGTCACCTGCTGCTTGGGATCTGGTCTGAAGTAGACTCTCCAGGCCACAAGATACTGCTTTCCCTCGGATTTGACGAAACCAAAGCAGAAGAGCTCGGGTCTTTAATCAGTGGAACCCAGAATGATGATTGATAAATGGACGAGATTTATTTCCCGAGGCTTGTTGCGTATCTTCTTAGAGATGGATTTTCTTCGTCATTGATAGCCTTATAGAGAGGTTAGTCATTTGACCGGAAGTATACGAATTGAATTTTCTCTTGGCTCCAACGCAGCCACAATATCCTCCGTTGCGATGGATCGCTCCTCGCTCGATAGTTGATTATGGCACAGGAGATGGTTACTTCTCACAGAGATGATGATCATTCGCAAAGGAGATAGTTAAGAATCATTTTTACTAGTTCGCACGAGTTAAACTCCAAGGAGCATGTTGCTTCTTGTATTGTGCTCCGAACTCCTGTTCGGCAAAGCTACGAACGGTTCGTTTTCACGCAAACATGGCACTCGCCCATCTTCTAAACTCTACGCCGAACTGGACAATAATGGAACTCGCGGATTGTATTCCGCCTCTTGGTTTTACCTATTCCGAGGCAGCGTGTACGGGGAAATGAAAGGAGAGCCGAATGGAAAGGACCTCCTTAACGTATGCTTCTCAACGATCCTTTTTCTGTCGCCGGGAAAAATATACGTGAAAGTTTTATGGTCACAAATCTAATAAAAAGTAGGATACACACCCGAGATTCATAATACTTTGGGAAATAAGATCACGTTTAAAGTAATGATAACAAGAGGAACATGCACATACTTTTTATTACAAATGTAAAGGCGTACGTTCTTATTTATGAGATCACACGCAGCTAGACTCAGCCCACTGTTCCCGGCTTCGCAATTTATTTGTTTGTTGCACACGACATTCACTCCCGGCGCACTGCATCAAGTGCCGAGTGATGTTGCTTCGCCTGCCCTGTCCACATTATTTTTCAATAGCTAAAACCCCGTCCAGTTGTAACAGACAAGCGTAGAGATCGAATCAACGTACTCGCACGTCCGTTGACTCTTATGCTCCAGAGACAATTCTCGCTGCAGTACCTATCCCTATTGTTGTCGTAGATGGAGAATTTTTGCTCCTTGCTCCCCGCCCAAACGAAACCGCAGTGGAACACCGTGGTCCCAAGGAAATGAGGATGGAAGCTGAACGACCATTCATTGCCCGGAGCCAGAAGATGGGTCCCGAGGTCATCATCTTTATGTATATATGTTTCTCATCGTTGATAGCATCGCAAATCCAAACGGCCGCAACCAGGCAAAAGAGAAGGAAGGCAACGTTACCAGGGCTCATCTTCTTTGTGTTGGGCATGATCAACTAACAAAAATCAACAGGTTTTCGCTGTTTACACTGAAGTAATTTGTTTAAAGAGAATGTGTATATATATATCAACGTACTAGTGGCCGATACGTATGACGGCAATCTCAGAGATCTCTTTATTTGATCTCATTTCGATTTCATTTTCATTTTCATTTTTTGGTTACGACAACATTAACATCGATACTAACTAGAGCTATGGTGTAATTCCCGAATTAAACAATGTAAACTCAATTTTCGGAAGCTAGATAGCAAGAGACGTACTGTCGTCATGATACTTTGATGATGAATGCTTTTTGATGTTGCCAATAAATTCTAATTTTTACCGTCACGGCTAAAATCTCATATTCAGGACTCCCGTGAATTCGGACATATAACTGCCGACATTGGCAACTGTTCAGACATGTCGGCGATTTTGTTCGGACATGTGCGTGCTTTTCTCTACGTATCGTTTTACTGTTTAGAAATGTGTAACTGCTTCCTCCGAACTCACAAAAGTCCTGGACACGAGATTTTAGTATTGATACAATTCTTACATCCCCGTCACAGCTGTTCAGTTTTTTCATTTCGTCGTGAGATAATTTGGAACAACTTTTTAATTTTTTTTAATTCGTTGGCATATGTCACAGCTACTTTGTCTGTCTTTTGTCTCGGTGTTATCTATCGATGTATTTATCCATGGAATCGCTTTCACATATCATCAACAAGAAAAGCTGCTTTTAGATTTAGGGTGTGTTTGGTTTGTTGAACGATGGAAGGAATGAAATGCAAGAATTAAGTCAGCCAAACGAAGGAATGCTTGGGATGGAATGAGACCCATTTCGATGGAATGTTAATTACTTGGGGAATGCATCATTCTATTTGCCTTTTCGATTCGCAAACCAAACACACCATTATAATAAATCTTAAATATCCTTTTAAGACATCTTTTTTTCCCTTACCGACTTCTAAAACCATTACTAAAAAGAGTTACTAAGATCTCGACGTTGTGACAAACACTTCAGAAAACCTCGTAAAGATTTCGTTTAAGCTTTCTGTTCATCATTTGTAATCTCCAGTTATCGGCCGAGTCAAATGGGCATACCAAGTAATGCTAAAAGAGGGGGGCATTAAGAGAATCTCGACGAGTGAATGTTATCGAGACGCACTTGAATAAAAAGAGCACTGGATGATCATTTGGATGTGTCACTCGATGAGGTCTGACACTTAGTTTAAGAGACAAGGCTCAACGAGCGAACGGGATTTGGAATGGCTTTTAAGCTTTAAGTCCATAACAATTAGATCTTATTTGTTCGTACAGAGTAAACTCCAGGAACTTATCATTTCTCGTATTATGCTCCGACTCAATAACAGCAGCTGGTCGGCATATTCGCCAAGCAAATGGCTTGATTTCATGTGAGTAGGACACTAACCATCTTTGAAACTCATCCTGGATGGGATAATATCGAGGATTCGCCAATCAGACGCTGCCTCGTCATTAGCTCGAGGTAGCAAGTACCGGAAAAAGAAAAGAGAACCGAATGGGAACGACTTCCATAACATACCGATTTGCCTCCCTTTAGCACAAGAAAAGAATACGTGAAAGTTTTATAATCACAAATCTAAAAAATACTAGTCCTGAAAGTTTTAGTCTCCCATTATCCACATTTCTCCTAAGGCATGGATGCGTAGCCATGCTTTTGGAGGAAAAATCTTTTACTTCAATTCATCCATGACAGAAAATGCAACATTCATACCCAAACAAATGACGTGCAATAACATTTTATCTGCGCAAAAGACGTCGAATTCCTTATTCATGAGCACACAGTGAACGTTGTTCTGGGCTTCACTATTTATTTGTGACCGAGAATGCCAATGTGATGTCGCTCCATCCTCGATCACTTACATCCTGGGATAATGATTCCCATCATAACGTCCAGTCGTGACAGCCTAGTGAAGCTTCCAGCTTTCCACTGGTATGACAAAATAATTCATGGAAGTTAATTTTTATTATTTCCATACATAAAAGATTATTGTAATCTGTAACCTTCTGCCACGATTTTCCATGAGGATTTGATTAAACCAATTGATCTTGATCAGATCTCATCCCAAACGGATACTTACCAATGGGAGACGACATTTGTTTATTAATGGAATTAATATAATTGATTTATTCGTTTTCCATCTAAGTGTAGAAGCTATTTTTGTCAATTCTACCTTTTATGCTTAGCGTTTTAGAATTGTGTATAAATAAGCATTCGGTTGTCATTGTATAAGCACAGAAAACACTAGATACATTAGTCAGACGTTGGAGCTTGTAATTTTCGTTAATTCGAGTTGAGTTAGTCATACACGAGGAATGTGAGCTGCAAAATGCTGCATCGTTGGTGAAGTCTTCTGGGAGAGTGACTCGGGGGCCACGAGGGACTTGGTTGGGAAACTGCAGGAGACGTTGGTGGGAAGCGTGCGGCTGGAGGCTAGCGTGGCTAATGTGCAGTGGGCCAGAGAGAAGGGAAGAACCTCGGGGGTACAAAAGGTGATGGACTAACCGGCTTCTGTGTGTGCAGGAACCTAAGACAGAGGTTGCTGTCTGCTTGCCTGGGGTTTGCCGCATACTTACGCAAGGTTTACTGCGTGCTTACGTAGGGTTTGCTACGTGCTTGCAGTAGTCGCTATCTCGAGGAGATCGTGCAGGTCGTGTGGAGCCGCCGGAGGGAAAATTCATCCTTGGACAGGGGACGCTGTCTGCTTGCGTAGGGTTTGCTACGTGCTTGCGTGGAGTTCGCCATGTAGTTGGTTTCTCGAGGAGATCGTGCAGGTCGTGTGGAGCCGCCGGAGGGAAAATCCATCCTTGGACAGGGGACGCTATCTGTTTGCGTAGGGTTCACTACGTGCTCGCATGGAATACGCCACGAAGTCGTTGTCCTTGAGGGGATTGCGCATTAGTTACTTTTTGTCAGTCACATTAACATGTGCACCGAGTCACTGTAGTACAGAACCTTACGGTCTGTGCTTTGAAAATCAGTCACATGTAGTACAGAAGCTTATGGTCTGTGCTGTAGAAGGTTGACATATTTGGTGCAGAACCTTACGGTCTGTGTTTCGAAATATGTCACTTGTAGTACAGAACCTAACGGTCTGTGCTGTAGAAGGTTGACATCTTTGGTACAGAACCTTACGGTCTGTGCTGTGAAACCAAGTCATTTCTTATACATAATCTTCGGGTCTGTAGAGGATTGACGTACGGTACAGAATTTTCTGGTCTGTGCTATACAATTCAGTCACTCTAGTACATAATCTTCTCGTCTGTGCTTTGCCACTCAGTCTTCTGTGGTGCAGAACCTTCTGGTCTGTGCTATAAAAGGTATATTATTGATCACCTTTTGTAATTGTTACGAAGTTAAGTCTGAGTGAAAACCATCCAAATTCTGGGTGAAGAGTGGATGTAAGCAAGTTGCTGAACCACTATAAAAGTCCTATGTGCATCAAACAAATCGAAATCACATTCGTACGTTCTGTCTTACAGAAATCTGTTTCTAATGTTTTCTTTTGCAGAAACTTTCTTCCGCTGTGGGGTTTGTCGAAAAAATCCTTAATTGGATTTTAACACTAATTCACCCCCTCTTAGTGTAACAGTTGGCAAAATCCAACCGCTGGTCGTCTGCGTATTCCCCCAAACTGTTCGGCAAAGTTGTGATTTTCATGCAAATAGTACACTCGCCATCTCCTAAACTCGCCGTGGACAGGATAATATTGGCCGCCTCTTTGTTTTCCCTAATTTGAGGTAGCAAGTACCAGAAAATGAAAAGGCGGCCAACTGGAAAAGGACTTCTTCCTTGCCATAGCACGGGAAAAGGCTTAGGTTTCTACAGTATGATAGATCTTTAAAATCAGCTTATTGTTATATTGATTTTATTTATCAATTTGGGTATTATAACTAACTTTTAATGCACTTTCCAATATTTATTTTTATAGTTGCATCCATCGACCGTCGGCCTGATTTTAGGTCCTGATTCCCCCGCCGTGGACGAACCTTGCTGAGTGGAATGTCCTGAACAATCTAGTTTTTATTTGTTATTCTAATTTATAGTCTAACAACGGCATATATTACAGCTATGTCTTCTTCTTCTTCTTGTCTTAGTGTCATTTATCGACGCGTATTCATGGCATCGCTTCACAGATCGTTTACCGGAAATGCATTCCTTTATTTACAACTCATTTTGCTGTTTTTTGAACTTAAAATGAATCTTAACTAGTTTTTTTGCTGAGTTCTACAACCATTATTAAAGAATTGCTGCGATTTCTTCTCCTTAACTTCTTATGTTATTGTATATAGATTTCATTCATCAATTTGAGTATTCTAATGTACCTTTAGATGCACTATGTAATATATTTTCGCTTCGGCTAGACGTTGGATGTAATGGTCGGAGCTGAATGTCATAAACGGATGCCTCATGTCAGTAGCTTTCGTGTTCACTTACTTTGAACTAGGGAATCATATCACAGGAGGCGGATATAACCTTATTATACCGAATGCGATCGAGCTGTGTCGAAAATTCCTAACAACTGTGACAACGGTAAGAATAGTTTTTGCAAGGAAAAATCCATGATGAACGTATCAATTCTCCCGCTCGACGATAACAGCTGGTCGGTAGTTTTCCAAGCTGTTGGGCAAAGGCAAGAATGGTCTTATTTCATGCAAGGAGGGCACTCATCATCTCCTAAACTTGCCCTGGACGGGATAATATCAAGAATTTGTCGATCGGATTCCGCCTCTTAGTTTTCCCTAGTTCCAGGTAGCACATAGCGGACAAAGACAAGAGAGCCGAATGGAAAGGACTTCCATAACATACCGATTGCTGCTCAAGGTCTCCTTTCAGCACTAGCAAAGAATACTTGAAAGTTTTATAAGTCGCAAGTCTAAAAATACTACGAGTAAAGAACTTTTTATTTCTCCTGCACATCTTTCATGCCCAAGCAAACGATGTGCAAGAACATTCCCTGCTGGGTACTTTATCATAAGATTCATAGTATCTAACAATCAGGAAAATAATATTACGATCACATGGAAAATAACATTGAAATACTGATTTATAAAAGTACAAACCTTCTTATTCATGAGATCACATGGTATCACTTGACTAATGTTCAGGGCTTCACTATTTATTTGCTCTGCACCGCGTTTGTTGACGCACGCGGAAGCCCTCGGAAGCGAGTCGAACCGGATCCGGTTCTCGATCGGAAGTTCACGAAAAATAAGGAGACAAATAATTTACGTGGTTCGGTCAATCGACCTACGTCCACGGGCGGAGAAGAAGATTTCACTATATTTAATGAAGTACAAACTTTAGGCTGAGACCCTCTCTAACCCCCTCGACCTACCCGAGTACAAGATCCCGCTTTTCCGGTAAGAAATAACCTTGAATTGTTTCCCGTGTTTCTCCAACACACGCCTTTTCTTTACCGCCGCACTTTTTGCACTCGTGTATCCCTCTTCTATGCTATCAAGATTTGCTCTCTCTCTTCCCTTTCTTCGCTTCGTATACCGACACCTATTTATAGAATAGATGGCCCTACGTATATCGTAAATCTGGTAGTTAAATATATTCGTGATATAATCAAATATCATCTAATATATCTCCCCAAGAGGTATATTCTCTCACCTTCCGTATATTTCTCTTGCTTCTCCGCGTTCGCGACCTATTATCCCAATTCTCCGATGACTGATTACTCCTCTTGAAAGGTTCATGACGCCTTCCAAAAGACCCAACAGTGGTAATAGCAACGGCACCTCTCATTACATACAAGCCCTTCAATCGACTCTCAGTCATCCACAACCGCCTTCCTCGGGGAACATTGAGGGCTCCACCTGAAGCAGAAAATTCGTACCATTTGGCTTCTAAAACACTCAAGGAAATAATATTTCTCTTGATATTAGGTACATGTCGGACACCTGCTAACTCTCTCACAACTCCATCCTTCATTCTGAGCCGAATCGTTCCCACACCTACAACCTTACACTTGTAACCATTGCCCAAGCGTACCTCTCCACCTGCAGTGGAACAAATGCGATGAACATCGCCCTATGAGGACTCATGTGGAAAGTACTCCCTGAGTCATGATTCCAATCATCGTCTGATGGTCTCTCCGACTTGGTTTCAGCAGTCTGCACCTCGCTAGCCATGAGTACATCTCCATCTCTGGTATCAATGTCGTTGATATACACAGCAACCGTCATTGACGCTTGCAATCATTCATCCTTCCCTATCAGCTTCCTGCAGTTTTTCTTTATGTGACCCTTCTTATCACAATGGAAACATCTAACCCCGCCGCTACCTTTGGATCTGGTAATGCTTACTATTAATGCCTCCGCCATCGATCACCCTGCTTCACCCGTCAACTCTTTATCAATCAAATCCTTCGATAAAAGGGCAGATCGTACCTTTTCAACTGTGAAAACACTTCTCCCATACAAGAACGTCTCCCTGAAGCTCTGGTATAAAGCTGGCAGTGAACATAACAGCAACATCGCCTGGATCTCCTCATCGATCTTGTCGCCGATACTCTCCAAATCCAAAGATGCAGATAACCAATTATCCAGGTAGGACTTAACGGACATATCTTCCGTCATTCGGAGCATGAAGAACCTTTGCCTGAGAAGAAGTTTGTTGCACAGAGTCCTTGTCATGTACAGACTCTCCAGCCTACTCCAAAAAGCCCGGCCGCTGTCGTCTCCTTGAGCAAGTTTGTCAGAACCTCGTTGGACAGACACAGCTGAATCGCCAATAACGCTCTAGCATCTATCTCCGCCCATTGATCAAAAGTCAACTTCGAAGCGCTCTTCGTTTGATCTGTAAGAGCCTTCTCCAAACCACCCTGTACCAATAGCGCCCTCATCTTCACTTGCCACAAGCCGAAATTCATGCTCCCATTCAACTTCTTGATCTCGAACTTGCCACCAGTCATGGATCTCGAATCTGCACAACCGAGCTCTGATACCAATTGTTGGCGCACCCGGAAGCTCTCGGAAGCTAGTCGAACCGGATCCGGTTCTCAATCGGAAGTTAACGAAAAATAAGGAGACAAAGAATTTACGTGGTTCGATCAATCGACCTACGTCCACGGGCGGAGAAGAAGATTCCACTATATTCAATGGAGTACAAACTTTAGGTTGAGACCCTCTCTAACCCCCTCGACCTACTCGAGTACAAGATCTCGCTTTTCTGGTAAGAAATAACCCCGAAGTGTTTCTCCAATACACACCCTTTCTTTACCGCTGCACTCTTTGCACTCGTGTATCCCTTCTCTACGCTCTCAGGATTTGCTCTCTCTTCCCTTTCTTCGCTTCGTATACCGACACCTATTTATAGAATAGATGGCCCCATGTATATCGTAAATCTGATAGGTAAATATATTCGTGATATAATCAAATATCATCCAATATATCTCCCCAAGAGATATATTCTCTCACCTTCCGTATATTTTACGAGCGAATCTAATATACTCCAAATCGTAATATATCTGACTTCGGGCCACAAAATCCTAACAGCATTTACTGGCAGCATGATGCCGATATGACATCCTTCACCTTGACTGCATTGCTGCTCGATCACTAATGCCCTAGGAAATGAATCTGATCATTGTAACCAGTGGTAACAATTGGTCCAGGTGCCGGAACTGAAAAATTTGGTACAACACGTTCCGTTGATACGTATGCACCATTGAGATTGAACGGGGCCACCCCTATCTCTGTTTTCATCGTATACGGAGAAGTGGTACTCCTTGCTCCCTGCCCATATGAAACCACAATGGAACAATGTTGATCCAAAGATGTTGATCTAATGGAAGCACGGTGGAATGCCAAGACCAACCCAAAGGGAAGATTGTTCTTCACTGATATAATTTTCGAATCCACGATAGTTCTACTAGTGACAAATTAGAATGGTTAAAATGGCCGGAGAAGACGAATTATAAGGAATATTCTGATTCATAATTTTGTAAGAAAGGGTTATAAAAATGGATATCAAAAGTTCAAGTTAGGCCTTCTTTAGAAATTCAATCCATTTAAGGATCGCTGGCTTAAGCAATTCTTTTCTGGAAGTACAGTTTGAGATTTTGAGAGCTTCTAAATGCTGCATTAGGACTTGGTATAGCTATGTTTATATAGAAAAATAATCGATTTGTGTTCATCAGACTGACTGACTGCTTGTAGCTACGGAAAAATGAATAGCAAACCAATCGATGATTTCACCTCGATTTCCCTCAACGGCATCGCTAAATGAAATTAGACATCAGAAATAAAAGACATGTATATGCATTTATATATCGTCACAATTAGGGTTACAAAAGCAAAATATTTTGTTGGAGAAGCCCTTTTAAATATAAGTTAAAGAGAAAACGCTTTCTTATTCAAATATAAGACTCGGCTTCACGCGATTTGGACCGTCGCGGCCTTATTACAATATTTCTCGTCTCGTGCATCACTAGGTCGTGAGAGATGGGCAAGCCCTTCACGTTACCCAGTTGTATAGGCGACCAGATTGATGGAATCTTGGGACAAGCACGTCCCGTTGATCCGCACACTCCAGTGACATTCATGGCATAGGTAACTATGTGCGGCATGGTTGTGTACCGGAAAGTGATATGTCCTGCTCCCAAACCAACTGAAGCTGCAATGGGAAAGCGTTGTCCCGATGATGTTAACGTGGAAGCTGAACCCCCATTCGCTGCCCGGAGCTAGAAGTCTGGATCCGAGATTGACATCGCTGGAAAGGCAGTGGTATGAAAGGACCAACCCGCTGGGAGGTCGTTCCTTATGTACACAGTTTTATGATCGTCGTAAGCTCCGCAAATCCAAGCGGCTGTAATCGCAGAGAAAACTAGAAGAGCCACCTTTAGGGGTGAGCATTCGGACCGGACTCAGATATCCGAGTCCGAATTTCATCCGAATCCGAAATTCCAAATTCTAATATTTGAAGTCCGAGTCCGATTCCGAATATATGTAATTCCGAACTCCCGAGTCCGAATTAAATTTCAATCTTCAATCCAAAACTATCAATTTCTAACTCTTCAAAAACTAGTTTAAAATTACATATCCACATAGGATTAAGAAAGATTCTCATGACATAATGATAATAATTGTAAATTTAGATAAAAAAAAGAGCACTCAGTCCCCGTTGTAATGAAGGACCGCGGCTTTCCCGGTGGCTTGGGCACTCAGACCATAATTCTGACCCAGCCCGAACAAGACCCACGAACTGTCAAGTGGATAAATTAACTTCTGAAAACTGAGCAAGGTCGAATAGAGGGAGATGGCCTCTCTCATCTGGCTGCGGCTTCCAACTATGATACACATCCTCGGGTCCTGGCAAGCAGATTTAAAAGTGATACCTGTTGGGAAGAAGGACCGTGTTGCTTCGTCTTTATCAAAGACCAAACGCCTCCTGCTCTTCGGCTGCCCGCTCGCCAGCTGCTCGGGCGAGAGAGGAATGTCGAACACCCTCTGCTCGTTCCGGTAGAACAGCCCGTGCTTTCGCTCCGAGGTCGGCCCCCGCTTCTAGTCCTCGTTGAACAATGCGAAAAGGATGGATGGGAAGGAACGGCAAGATGCGAACAATGCTCCAAGGTCCACGGTGCCCTAACCCAAATCAGGAAGAGGACTATCGGAAGGATGGGAGGAACGACATGATGGGATGTTGGAAATAAATTACAAATGGGCCGTGGGCTTCTTTTTTTAATATTTTTCGAATATTTGGATATCCGAATTTTGTTTCTTGAAATCCGAATCCGAATCCGTTTTCGAAATGTAAATTTTGAATAAATCCGAATCCGAGGCCGAAATTAAAAAAAATCGAATCTGAGTCCGAAAAGAAATTCGGAAATCGGACTCGGACATCGGAAATCGGATTTTTTGCTCACCCCTAGCCACCTTAGCAGAGGTCATCTTCTTCTTGTTGTTCCGGTCGATTATACGAGTTTCATGGCCTTTGCTATTTATATCCTGTTAAGATTTCCTTATCAAATTTTGCTATGTACTAAGAAATTTAATTGGGCCCTCGAGCTTCACCAATGAAAGTTCACGAGTAACCTTCATCGGTTTGATTCGACATCTGTTAACTTTAGTTTTGATGATGAGCTTGAGAAGCTATGTTATAAATTCATAGTAATATGTTGTTGTAACACTACGCTTATCTTTAGTGATGAGCTTGAGCAAAGTGTTGCTGAACCTGAGTTATACGTTGCTACACTATAGTAAGTCGTTACTCTTTGCTACGCTTGCTCACTAGAAATTTAGAAATAATATTTCCTTTTGCAATACTCGGAATATATTTAAACAAATATTGAGATGTCTAAATACATTGGATAAGCTCTGGATTTTTCAAATCCTTTTATTAGACAATTCAAAATCAAAATATTGTCTTTCCAATTAAAAATTTGAAAAAAAAAGGGAAGTTACCGTTTGAGGACTTTTCTTCTCCATTCCGCAACCGTTGAGCAGGTATCCGCTCAGATTGGTATGAGCCGCCGATATTATGGTACCAATTCGTCCTCATGAACCTGGACACCTCCCACGAAGTTTTTTCCATAAATATCAGACAAGTCATTCCGATATTATTCTAACATGCGCGTGAGAAATGCGTTGATGTATCGCTTGAGAAATGTATTGCCACGCTTGAGAAATGTGTTGCTGCACCACAGCAAAGTTGTACTGCATTACTACGCTACAATTACCTAAATAAAGAAATTATTATTATTTTGATTTTATCATATTTAATGATAATTTATATTATTGTAATCAGATGATTACGTTTCGGGATCATATGGCTATGTTTGGAGATATTTGAAAATGCAATCTCTAATTATAGCAATATTTTCTATCATATCTTATCTCTACGACCATTAAGGAATAATGATATTTTTGTTCTGTCGATTGATAATGATTAGGCTAACAATCCGACATCATTTTAATGATGATTGGATCGGATAATACGCATAAGGAAGGTTGACAAAGATTCCTTCCTTCTTGGTCATTATGGCCGTTGAGGAATTGTTCGCTGATCCGTATTACAGCTTGCTGAAGCCAGATATTTGGGAGACGAATTATTTATTTCACTCCCTATTAATACCAAACGATATTCATACATCAGATAACAATTCTGTGTGGTCTGAGTGGTTGTCCAAAGTCTGTGTGATCTGAGTGAAGCTTTGAGGATCGGCGGAGAGCGGAAGGTGTTAAGTGATCGCCTGGTTCTTATCTCTTGCAATCTGCGTGTGAGAGTGTCAAGGGCTGAGTGCGACCTTGATCGTCGTGAGAGGGACTGAGTGTCCTCGGTGCGTTCAACGAGCGGCGGGTGAATCGTCTGAGGGAAGTTAAGTGAATGCATGTTCTGAATTCAGTAACCAGTTGCTGACCCATCGGCAAGAAGCCGTTCTTGTCGTGTTTCTTCGCAGGGAAGTCTCGAGCCTACGGAATTTGAGCAGTTAGACACGCACTTGCGGGTGCGCTCCAGAAGTCTCGTACCTGCATGGTAGAGCAGGAGTTGGGAACACTGCCGAAGTGGAAAGAGGTCCTTCCAAGCACAGGGGTGCTGTGCAGAAGCCTCGACCTCCGGGACAGTAGAGCAGGTTGCGTGGAAGCCGCCGGAGTTGAAAATTCCACCTAGGCACTAGTTATGCAGTGCAGTGAGTCACGGCTGTGGTAACCATACACGTCCGAACTGAGTGTAGGACGGATACCATGACTTCGCTGTGTGAGAAGTCGGGTTCTGCTGTGTGAGGAACCAAACCTTTTCTTTCGCTTTCTTTGTGATCTAAGTGATTATCTTTGTGGTTGTCTCTTGAGTACTTACAGGCTCATCTAGAGAAGAGACATAAACTTTGTGGAAATCCTCTGCTGAGCTTTCAAGTGCTGAAGCATTCCTCTACTGTGAAACAGAAACGGGCTGCTCTTAGAGAAGTCGTTCTTCACTATAAGGAATTATTTGAAAGAATTTATACTCTAACACAACGTTGTCTTTGTACTTTGATAGACAGACTTACGTCTAAGCGACAACGTGCTGTGTGAAAATCCTTTGAGCAATCAACTGTTGAATGTGAGCATCATTCTGCTGGAAACGAGAAGACGTCCACTGTGTGAGGAGCTGATAGTTGCCCAGGAGTGATCTCCTTTTGTAAAGGATTCTAAATCTCACTTTGTGAGAAACTAAAAGCCTAGTGCATGGTCTCTTTGCACGCATTATATTATATAGTGGAATCACCTCGATGGTGGAATATGGACGTAGGTCGATTAAGGCCAAACCACTATAAACTACTGTGTCCATTACGATCGCGCAAATACTTGTACGAAAACCTACTCGATCAAATCGTAACGATTACAGCGAAATAGATCTCACTACTGATAAACGTTCTGTTGTGATACAGTACGCTCCCGCTTACACTGAGAAAGGACGAAAAAGTTACAATCACTAATTCACTCTTCAAGTTACAATCACTAACTCACTCCCCTCTTAGTGCGCCTGAACGATCCAACAACATCGCAGTACAGCAGCCTGTTATAGGAATCATCAACATTACGAAATTGCAGCTTTCGGAGATCAAATAAACAAAAACACCGTGACAAGTCATTGTCGAAAGATTAAAAATCCAAGTCATAGTTGGAATACGATTGGAATACTTTGTCGAGGTATATATTGCAAAGGTTTCTCCGCTGCACGGTTGTCATGAGAGACCGGATCGAGATGAATTCGGGGTGCGTATAGACACACTTTTATCAGGCCAATATTTATTTACCATCAAGAGTACAGCTATTCAACTATTGTCTTAGTTATTTGTCAATGCATGAAACAGCCAGCGTTTTTCGGAGATACAAAAAGCCAAATATAGTCTCGAAACGATTCTCGTTCGAGGCTCCCGTCGCATCCGCCAACACATACTTGGAGGCGGCTTTTGGAATAAAATTCAACCCTATGATAAATGGGGGAGTCTGGCAGGAGGCTATGGATATATGCATCGACTTGTACGTGTTTCTGCTCGTCGAATATCATTAAGCAGATTACTGTTCTTCTTTACTACATATGATTGTATATTCTTTTCATCAGATTATGGAATTCAGTGAGGTTTCACTACGTGCAACGGGGAATTCAGCGAGGTTTCACGAAAATGTTCGCTGAAATTTTGACATATGAGAAGAATGCGTGCCTTATCTTATGATCGAAAATCACAACAAGAGTATGATGTCTTCCTTGACGTCAGTCAGTAGAAACTAAAGCTCCAGTTCTGCCATAACTAAGTTCTCTTGAAAATCCGAGCCAATGAATGAGGGACATCCAATTTTCCTTTCATTGACAAGTACAACGTCGGGCTTAGCAGCCGGTAATGTCAAAGCAACGTGCAAAGGGCCGGGAAGTTCCAGCCATCACTGTGGAACTCCGCACGGCGCCCGTGGGAAGAAAAAAAAAATTCAAAGTTTGGGTGCTCACTCCAGGTTGAGCTGTATCAGGGATATCTCCTCCAATGGGCCGACCAAAAACGATTATTCTTCGAACACATGATTCGCAATAATGCTCGGAAGCATAGAAATCCTAATGATGTTCTCAACGCCAAAGGGGTGAAGCACGACGGCAAGGAATCTTCCGTCCATGCACTGATGATCCCCTTTGAATCCGCGCAAGGTCCTGTTTTGAGAACCTAATAATGCAGGATTTGAACCCGGTTAGGCATCCTCCCGAAGAAAACATGCCTAGATCAACCCAATTTGCTAGCAGGGAAAGGGACAAACCGAGTGACCTCACATGGATATGTCAAATTGCATATTATTCCTCCACATTACATAGAAAAGGATGTGGTCCATTTCTAGGGGCACTTGAGGATTGGATAGGAATAAATTTTGAATGTGATTCATTCTATAGTTGACTATCAAAGGGCACTTACTAGTCACTACTACTTCTACCACCTTCTTTTTTTGGAAATGAACCGCCAATATTCAATCACATAATGATGCCGATAATCTAACTCGGGAGGATTGAACTACGGTAAATGGCGAGCATCTCCCACTACTAAGTAAGTATATTCAATTTGGGTGCATCAGAAACAAGACCATTCAGCGCACTAGCGAAAACTATTCAATGTGGGCAATCATCATTAGATGAAATCATGCATACATACACTTGCCATCCATGTGGGTGCGTAGAGGACCACCTTGTACAGTGGAGTTTCAAAGGCCGGTCCCAATCATATCGAACATCTTCAAAGAGTAGGAGATAGATACTCTAGTTCCTGATGCGATGAAGCCCCCCCTCCATCCCCCCCGAGGGTCGTTTTCGTTGTAACAGTGACCATAAACCGTGCCTAGTGGAGACCTGCAGCATGTGGCTTTATGTATTCCCTTTACAAGATTAAGTCAAAAAGATTCATAAGAAGACCTAAGAAGGAATCTATTAATTATGTCTGCTACCGCCTTGTATTTTTTTGGTTCAACCGTGGACCTCGATAAGCATCCCAGAACTAGAAACATAATGTGAATCTCTCCAGTGAAATTAAAGCAGCGGGCATGTGCGTTAATGATATATTCTTGTGAATGACTCGGATCCGACTGTTAAGGAAGGATAACTCAGCTGCAAACACTCCAGAAATATAGGTGCATAAAGATGGCAAAAAATGCAGCATCCACCCAAGAGATGGGCGCATTACCATCTTCGGTCATCCAGTGCAAGGTGGAATTAAGAAGAGGCGTAGAATGCCTCATCCCTCGGTGCAAGGGATTTTTGAGTTCAAAGTGGGTATTCATGAGTAAAGAAAGAAAACAAAACAAAAGGTGCGGTATCAATATGTTATCCGGTGCCTCAGCCACTTCCTTGAAGGTGGACAGTCAGCCGAAGCACAGTAAGGAGAAAGATGGACGTATACATACATACATATAACAAATCTTAGACAGAGGGCACTAAATTTCACAGTTTTTTTTTTCAAAAACATAGATTAAAACAAAGACATGGGCCATCGAACACTTATAAGGGAAGACTGTAGTGCGTATGACGGCAACACCTACAGTCCTAGTGATGGTAGATGACACAGACCACTTCTAACAGAGTCCAAACTTCCATTACAGCAAATACCCCTTTCCCTTCAATTGCACCCACCACCATACCATCACCATACAAAACCATGCGATTTCAATTATATCATCGCATTGTTTGAATACGAAAAACTGACGATCAATCTCTCGTTGTTCGTGCACGCGTGCATGTGCAAAGTATTTCATCGCGTCTGGGCTTGCACTTCTTCCTGTATTCCATGTAGTAATGAGTATCTAAGGCACCACCACTTGGTGGAACTCAGGTTCAAAAACAGCAATTGAATCGGTTTAAAAACATGTCCGCTGGAATGGAGGGGCAATGAATTGTCTCATGAGTTGCTCTCTTCTCCTGTCATGGACTCATATCTAAGAAAAAGAAGTGGACGAGAAAGATCAAGCACAAATAGGTTCAGTGACTCCAGAATCACTAAATATTTTAACAGGAAATGTTCTAGTTCAACAGGAAATGGACTTTGCGCACTAATTATAATCAATCCACGGAAGTGACTGTAATTGTATCCCTGATCAGATTCTACTCAAAGTTGGATTACTCGACAAGGCAGAGATAAACTTAAGCACGTACCAGTCTCTACTATTCCTGAACAGAAATCTAAACTATAATGTTTAAGTAGCCTAGAGGTAATCATGTTGGGAGTTCCCAATTCAAAAGGCTTTATATTGTTTCCAAGGAGAAGACATTACAATACTAGACATCATTGCAGGGATGACAAAACAATCCAAGCAGTGTCTCTCTCTCTCTCTCTCACACACACACACGCATTCTTCACACAGCCGCAGAAGGGCATTTGTCCATTGTTTATCAAACAAGTTCTATATAACAGAAGGCATCCCTATCCCGACATTTATCTCATGCATCCACAACAACTCCAGTCAAAGAAACATCTCTTGATCAGCAGGATCAACTTTTCCAGGGAAATACAAGAATGTGCATGATAAATGAGGATCAGATTCCTAAACGCCATTTCCACCGTTACAGCAAGAACCGGCTGAAGAGATCAAGAGTTAGGGTCGGCAGATTCACAAGGTATGGCTCCCCGCTCATTTTACATCTACAAAGTGTTTCCGCCTCGATTTTATCATAATCCAACTCTATGATGACGGGAGAAGAAATGAAAGAAGAATGGGAGAGGACATTGAATTGAAGAACCTGAAGCTATACTTGGAGAATCAAACCATGATTGAAGATAATGAAAAGCTGCGGAAGAAAGCCGACCTCCTTCACCAGGAGAACTTGGCATTGTTGTCTGAAATCCAGAAACGATTTCCTGGCATGAATACCTCTCGTAAGTTAACTGCAGGAGTGCTAGAGACTCAACTGTGATGATCAAAGCCATGCTGGACTACTTGCGGGGAAGATCAGAAGTATACCAAGTCAGTGTTGGGGGGTATATATGTTCGAAGTTACCCATTTTTCAAATTAAAGTACTGCATAACCGGGGAAAATCTACTGCTTCGCATGTAATTTCATTCAGGTAATTCGACAGCATAATAACATCAGTTAGTTGGGTGGGCACGCCTGCACGAGTGAGTACTTAGTATTTGTTCTTCTAAAGCGTGTAATAACCTGTGTAAACTTTCTGAGTTTCGAAACAATGTTTCGTAGCTCCCATCATCACGTTCAAGAGAATTGTTCAGAACATGAACTTCAAGCATTGGAGAAAGCCTACTGTGATCATAACCAAATTAGGGGCAAGAATATTACAACCAGAAAATTAAGACAGTGTGCAGTCAATTTCTCTGTTCTTTGTAACAAATTATACAAAGTTATAACTGTTCGGACTACAATTACAATTGCAGCATGTATCCGCTTGGACGAGAAGGACCCGCCAAAGTCCCAGAAAACCATCGGGAAAACTTGACAAGTAAATTTTTCCCACCTAGTCCTAAAAGGTAATCTCTTGGTAAAGACCTAACAGCACTGGAGAATTTCAGACCAACTCTGCTTCACATTACTTGAGCAACAGAATACCCCGTAGTTTGCTTAGTTCATTGGTTTTTTTTCGGACACCGCATTTCTCGGCAACATCCAAGATGCTGCCAGCTGTGCATAAGTGATAATAATTTCAAGGTCAATCCTTAATGAATAATTTGAAAATACTCGAGTTTGTGTTGCCGGTAATTCGACAAGCTTTGACTTTAATCGTGCACGTACATGAAAGTAATAGTCCAGTTAAGTGTCATAAAGCAGGCTAATCATAATGTGGAGACACAAGACACCGAAAGTATCATTTTAATCGGATAAAGATTTATAGAATTTGTGCTAATTGATTCTACAGGGAACAAAAGATTGAGCAAGAGATCTTTTAGGAAAAGCCTCAACGCAGAGGCAGTGGGAACAGCTTATACTAAATCATTTTGCAGGTCTGCTAAGTTATCCCCTGTAGAAGTCTCCAAGACAGTGTGATCTGAGATATTGATATATGAACAGGTAAAGGCATGACAAGTTTGCCTCGAAATTTAGAATTGCCAAATGAAAATAAAGTAGAAGCTTCACGTGTTCTTTGGAATGCTCTTCTGATGATGATCTGCATATTCAGAAAGCAGCTAAACACATTGTTGCATAGCCTAGCACGGTTAGTGCCACTTGAATAGGCCACCAACACTTAGAAAAGAAGTAAGACCATTTCAGAATGCATCTGTTTAACCTCATCCATCCAGTTCACCCCCAAAAAGTAAATATAAAATTGCATTTCACTCATCCAACAAGACAATTCAGAAGATATCGGCGACGTCCATCGATAGCAATATATGCACAGTACCTATATGGTCATCATACCTCCAGAGATTCCGAGTTGTAGAAGAAACGCCACACGCAGGCACAAAATGCTCCCCCAAGCAGGGGCACCTAAAACATTTTCTGGACATTTTGCTGTATTTGATAAAAAATTTTCCTAACCTACGGGATCGAGGAACAAAGCACCTAAAACTAGAATGCCATGGGGTTGAAAGACTTAGTTGCTATCGGTACAATGGGCGAGTGACAGGCCTAAGTGATGGATAGAAATGCTGTGAACATTTACAGGCCTTCGTAGAGTGGCGTGAGTGAACTGTCGAAATGTCGTGGACAAGGACGGCGATGACTAATACATGAATCTATAGAGGTTTGGTTTGTTTGTGAAGCAAGTCCTGGTGACTTAAGTAAGAAATTCTTCTATAATGGTTTGTGTTGCAAGTCTTGGTGACAAAAAACAAGCAAAGAGTTTCGAAGTTGAACCACTGAGGACGTCGTGACAATAAAATATTTAGATCCGACCATAGAGAGGTTGGTTCCTTTGTTAGTTTTACCGTCCTTAACATGTTCTCTTTTACAAAAAGACTTTGAATCTAACTCGTGTAGTCAGTTAGAAAAAACGAGTTCACCAGATTTATATCTTCCTCGTATGATCACGAGTAACATTCATTGGCACCGCCTCTTTTTTCTTTACGTAAAAGCAACACACATAGCCGCAATCAACAATATCTGTCGGGATTCTCCAGTTTCCGTTGGCTAGTAAATATACAACTTATCCATTTAGTCTCTGTTTGGTTTCAGCTAATCTGCATCCATGGAAATTTAAATAATTATTACGGGATCAAGCATGTTAAATAAACCGCAGCAAGTACCCAGACTTCGCTCTTTATCAAACAGAGCGCCAAAGTGACACAAGTCTGTTATCACAGACATCGCAATTTGCCTTGATTCTGTACTATATCCCATGACTGGAACACCGCTGGGGTTCTCAGCTTCTGTGTACCGGAAATGGGTAAAATAATCGTCAAGAGCATTCCCTGTGCAAGGAGATCTTGGTTTCATCCACTTCCCACATCTTTCTTCGCCCAGATCATGACTAAAGAAAAACCCATCACCGACATCATCACGGTCTGCAGGTAAAGAGTGAAAATGTTTCTCAGTACAGAATGCCTAATGCCAGATAAGTGTAAGTCATAGAAGCGGCACCACCAAAAAACTAGTAGTCATCAGACCATAAGCACTTCCTAATTCATAGTGTATCTACTTCAATTTACCAGTCAAGGTTGTGCATTCATTCGACGAAGAATTCCATTAGTTTGGGAATATATGGCATCAGAGAGGTTCGGCAAAATAATATATCACCAGAGATAGTTTGTTGACGGCAATTTCAGAAACTATTGCATTCATACAGCCCCAGAAAAGCATAGTCAAAACCTGACTGCTGAAGGATTCGATAAAAAGCTGATCATTCATAGAATTCTTCCCGATAAGAAGATCCAATGTAGAGGGAAAAGGAGAATTTTAAGACGAGAACGTACAGAGATAGCAGGAGGCACAGCAACCAGCGGATCCTGAAAAAACTTGTTTGCCAATGCAAGAGCTAGAAGGCTACTCTGCATGCCTGCACCATCAGACAAGAAGTTAGCACGATCCACCATCATTACGCACGCTTTGGTGTGGAGAAAATTGTAACCTGTCTCATAAGATAACGTCCTCTGGAGGGCTTTCACATCTGGTGCCTTTCTGAAGACTATGCCAGGGAGGAGATATCCTATAATGAATGCACACAGATGAAATCCAATAATGAGTAATAAGATCTTCAACCCAAAGGGAGACACTATGCGCTCGACGTTGATTGCCAGAGGTGCTCCAACGCAGAGAGCTGTAACGAGCACGGAAAGTGGTGGCAGAAACGGTCGAATAGCGTTACATATCCAAGGGAAGAATCTGACAGGAAAGGGAGAACAAGTTTAATATGTTCTCTTCATTTGACATGCAGCAACATAATGGAGTTTTAAGTTAACAGCACAACTATCAAACCTGTTCAGAAGTAAACCGGCAGCTATGGGTGCAACAACAATCTGTAGAATGCTTGACACCATCCCTTTCACATCAACAGGCAATCTTTTACCAATAAGCAAAAGAGACAAGAAGGGTGTGACAAATGCAGCCGAAGCAGTCGACAACGATGTCATGACAATGCTCAGTGGAGCCAAAGGTGGGTCCGTCAAGAAAGTGGCATAGTTTGATAACTGAGCCCCACTGACACAAGACACTAACATAATCCCGGCACCTAGCGTAACAAGATAAACTATCAGGGAACTGTCTTCCTCTAGGAGATAAATGCAGAGGAGTGTCAGTGATCCACGACGGACCTTACCAATAGGTGTTGGAAGTGTGAAGACAGAAACAGACAAAATGCCAAATATGTATCCTAGGATAGGCTTCACAATGAACTGGCCAACATAACCAGTGAAAATAGCTGCAGGTCTCTTAAATGCTTCAAGGAAATCCCTCTCACTAGAATTGACACCAACTGCAAACATCAGAAATCCTAGGGCAGGTGCGTAGTACCTGAAAGCAGATTCGAGAAAATAAATCAACTGGAAAATAAAAAGACAGAACGAGAAATGCTAAATCGATCAAAGAGGAGCTACAGTCAAAGGTAGAAATTTTTCCCCACATCAAATCAGATCATAATGTCAGCTTAACTCCTGGGGGATTGTGCTTAATTTTTTGGTAATCAGCAATATTCATCCGTTTCACCAAATAAATTATCATCTACCATTTTGGTTGGATCAGTAAATAGTAAAACAAAAACATCTACATATGTTGAAAATTGTAGAATTAATGATGACCTGCTGGTGAACCAAGAGAAGGATGGTGGATAGAAGAGAGCCAGGAAGGCACTAGCGATAACCACATGCGGAAGAAACGCATTCGATCCTTTCAAGATGTTAAAAAACGAATTCGGTTCTTCTGGCACAGGTAGCTGAAAAAAGAAGAGAGCTGGTGTTAACAGATCCGAATCTGGTAAAGCACACAAGCACTCCACAATTAAACCTCCTATTTCACTAACTCGTACAATATGAAGAAGAATCGGTTCAGACTGACGGGCGTATCAGGGAAGAACTTCCACACACTGCTAAATCCTAAATTTGAAGTCACTCGAACCATCTCTGTGCTGAAATGATCTCAGGCAAGCAATGACTGCGCAATTAACTCAACTGAACCAAGCGAAAGATCCTGTCCAGCGTCGAACTCGGAAGGGTCCAAGAACCCCCCCGCGCTGGACTTGCTCCAAAGCCGCCTCCTTCCGGCGAACTCTACTCCTAACGAAATACGGCGCCGAGCATCCAAAGAGGGGAATCCAGCATCTTCTGCAAGTTAACACCATAAGCCCTAACAGAAAGAGGTGATCTCATCTCCTGACGGACAAAAGGAAAACAACGAGAAGAAGTCCACGCACTCGAGGACGAGAATCTACGAGGAAAACACAGGGATCGACTGCCAGGAGTCACCGGAGAACAGGAAGGAAGGTTCGCCGGCGACCTCGGGAGCGTCGACGGGGGGAACCGGGAGGGGTTAACGCCGGCAGTTGAGTCCATCTGACGATCGGATTAGAGGCGGAGGGGAACAACGACGGAATGAACGGTGGAGTGGAGAAAATGGGTCAAAGCGACGAAGAAGAGGAAAAAAAGAAAAAGACGTTGTCGGGTTCTCCACGTGAGTTGCACGTGTTTGTCAAACAAAAAAGGAAAATTTTAATTTGATCGTAATTAATTCAGGATTAAAAAGTAATTAACTCAATAACGTCGAATTTCCTTTTCTACCTCGGGAGTTTGGCAGCAAAGACCAAGTAAATAGATATATCACCATAATAAAAAATTACATTTTTTTTAAAAAATGTCTTTTTGGGTTTTATTTTTTATATTTTTAAAATTTTGGAACGTTTATTCTTTGAAAGCGGAGAATACTATTAGAATCTTTATGAAATATTGGAGTATCACTTAAATAATGAGATGTCTATCTTTTGGTCTTATTTATAATGAAGAAGAAATTTGAGATCGTTCTCCATATAAAATGATAATACCTTCTTTCTACTGATTTTATTCAAATTAAATCCAACTTATTAAAATGCACTTTATTGAGTATCACCAACTTATGAATATTATTTGAATTATTTCCATTCATAAATGTAGACCCTTTTTGATAGCTCTCTCTCTATCCATAAGATTAGAAACACGTACAACTTTTTCTTACAATTTGAATAAATGTAAAACCTTGAAAGTCTCTATCATTATTCTTCCCACCGTCAAGCTTATGTATAAGCTCTTGCTATATAACAAACATTCACGGGCGAGAGTCCATTCCATCCATGGACACAAAATCAATAGTAAACAGTGATAAAATCTACATGTTTTTTTTTATTTGATTAATTATTAATTCAACAAAAGTCAAACCCACACATAAATCTTAGACAAAATCATTCGGATTTCTGTTATAATAAACCAATGTTCTATAATTTATCAACACGATTTATTTATGACATGTCATCCACAACATATTGTGCTATCATCATCTCAAATAATAAAATTTTTTTTTTATAATTTCGAATGGTTCAAGTGCGATAGTTACATATGAACTGGGGACAAAATCTATTCAACCGTATTTTTTCAAATAATTAATTGTACAGTAAAAAGTGAGGGAAGTTTGAAAAGTTTCTTCCATAGCAGAGGATTGTCTTTTTCGCCCAACCCAAACCCAAAACCCTAAAAATGAAGGCGCTCCACGGCCTTTTTAGCCCCTGCAATCTGACCCCACCTTGCTCTTTCCCCCCTTTTTGTCTTCCTTTTTTCAAAAAAAAAAAAAAAAAACCAAACAGAGATAGATAAGGCGAATTCCCAACGGCTACTTCCCCCTAGTGGCAGCCCTCGTAATTGCCTGCTATTCGGGAGGGTGAATCAGGCAAAACGCAACTCCCGCCGTAATGGAAACATAAAATCCCAACCCCCCCTCCCCCCATTCGTGACGACGAGTCCAGTCCAGACCAGACCAGACGCCTCCTCCACCGACAGGGTTTTGTCTTCCCCATGCGCCCTCGAAGATGGATATTATTATTTCATGCATGCATGCATGCGCTTCCTAAATCATCTTCCAGAATGGAAAATAAGTAATTTAACAAGAATACTGTCAAATATTCCAGAATCAAAGGGGGGAGGAGGAGGAGGAGGAGGGGGAATTTATTATACGATGGGTAATGAATTAAACAACATTCTGATGTATTCAAAATTCAAAGCTATATTATTATTAAACCTAGGAAGGACCTAAAACTCAGACGATAATTCCGATCCGTATTTATGGAAGAAATCCGTAGATGAAATTCCCAAGCTGCCCCTCCTCGATCACTCCTCCACTCTCCTGCCCTGACTCGAATTCCAAAAATTAGGGGTCTCCCCCTTATCTTTTACTCAATATCTCCAATCAAATCACATCAATCCAACAGAAGACGACGAAACACGAAGACGCAGACGAAGCCCCCCCCCCATCTCCAACCTCTCTCTCTCTCACACGGACATCAGTCAATTCCATCTTCTGATGCAAAATCAGTCTGCAGTTCGATTACTTCCTTCCTTCACGTGATCCCCATTCTCGTTCCTTTTTCCCCTTCTCCTTCTTCTTCTTACTGCTTCCGGGACGGGCTGCTGCGGTGGTTGTTTTTTGGCGGCGATGACGATGGAGGATGATGTGGAAATGGAGGTCGACGTGGCTGCTGCGTCGCAGGAGGGGGATATTGGGGATGAAGTGGTCGAGGAGCGGGTGTTCGTTGTGCATGAGGTGGACTTCGATTACGAGTACGACGCCCCCATGTTCTTTGACTTTGGACGGGCGGAGTGCGCTGTCGAGGCCCGCGCCTCCGAGTCCTGGTTCGATTCTGCCGGGAGTTACCCCCCTTCTCGTAAGGTTTTCTTTGTCTGGCTCGTTTGAGTTTTTGAGTGTTTTTTTTGTTCTTTTGGTTCCGTCGTTGGTTTTTGAAACTCTGCCTCGTGGTTTAGTTGGAACTTGGATTAATTTCCTCTTCTACCCTGATATCTACGTGACTGGAAGCTTGTTTGGATGATTTCATATTTGTTAGAAAGTGGGAGTCTGAATAATTTCGCATTTCAAAATGTGGTTGTTGGGTGGAGCATTTGCTGTTGCAGTCTCTCTCCTCTTTTTCTTTGGGTATTGGTCGTGAATGGGGACGTTGTGGAAGGATACTGAGTGCTCGATGATCGCGAGGGAGAATGTTCCCATTTATCCTTATTCGATACAGTTCTGATGGAAGGGTAAGTATGGATTTATCCGGAGCATATATGGGTTATATACTTGACTGTGACCCGGGAACCAGTTGATGTGATAATGTTCTTTTCCGAATATTGAAAAGGGGATGCGAAATTAGGGATGATGTCTATGTTAAAGGGCGAAATGTATAGTTAAATGTTGAAGTAGCTCACATCCTTTTTGGATTGACGTTTTAGCTTTTATTTGTGCCGTAGTGCCCTCTGTAAGTCACCTCATTTTGATTGTGTTGAGATATATGGATGCCTTTTAATCTCTGTTGCTGTTGGTTCTCCGTCTTGCAGCTTTTGTGGTCAAGTTTATAATGAGAGACGAGATGCTGAATGTCAATGTTTCTCCAAAGTCCAAAATCATGCAGTATGACATTGACGATGCAGATGCACTTTCTCGCAATGGCGATGCCATTGCGAGAGATCAAGCTGTTTTATCGAGTAAGAAAGGTAGGTCCAATTGAGGCACTGGTTTTTTACTTCCCATTTTTATTCATGTGCATGATAGTCGTTGGGAATGATGTTTGATGCTGAGGGAAATCGAAGCTGAATATTGTCTTCAATCTCACTTTCTAGATGTGCTTTTCTTCTCTTTTATATTCTGTAGAGTTTTTAAAATCGTACACATGTTTCTGATATATCAACTGTGGCCTTTCTTATAACTCATATGAAATGTCACTTGATTGGGATGAGTAATTCAGTTTGCAATGTATTAGGTTATGTAGCTTGATTCTCTCTCATGCATACTGGTCTGCAATTTTCCTGGTCACATAATATAAGATTATTGACCAGTTCCTTGTAGTTTATCTTATTTCAGAAAAGGCTCCTGAATCGATAGCTACAGGTTGCAGAATATCAACATCTGATTATTTTTGGGTACAACATCTGGTTGGACAGGATATCAGTTAGAAAAAACGAGTTCACCAGATTTATATCTTCCTCGTATGATCACGAGTAACATTCATTGGCACCGCCTCTTTTTTCTTTACGTAAAAGCAACACACATAGCCGCAATCAACAATATCTGTCGGGATTCTCCAGTTTCCGTTGGCTAGTAAATATACAACTTATCCATTTAGTCTCTGTTTGGTTTCAGCTAATCTGCATCCATGGAAATTTAAATAATTATTACGGGATCAAGCATGTTAAATAAACCGCAGCAAGTACCCAGACTTCGCTCTTTATCAAACAGAGCGCCAAAGTGACACAAGTCTGTTATCACAGACATCGCAATTTGCCTTGATTCTGTACTATATCCCATGACTGGAACACCGCTGGGGTTCTCAGCTTCTGTGTACCGGAAATGGGTAAAATAATCGTCAAGAGCATTCCCTGTGCAAGGAGATCTTGGTTTCATCCACTTCCCACATCTTTCTTCGCCCAGATCATGACTAAAGAAAAACCCATCACCGACATCATCACGGTCTGCAGGTAAAGAGTGAAAATGTTTCTCAGTACAGAATGCCTAATGCCAGATAAGTGTAAGTCATAGAAGCGGCACCACCAAAAAACTAGTAGTCATCAGACCATAAGCACTTCCTAATTCATAGTGTATCTACTTCAATTTACCAGTCAAGGTTGTGCATTCATTCGACGAAGAATTCCATTAGTTTGGGAATATATGGCATCAGAGAGGTTCGGCAAAATAATATATCACCAGAGATAGTTTGTTGACGGCAATTTCAGAAACTATTGCATTCATACAGCCCCAGAAAAGCATAGTCAAAACCTGACTGCTGAAGGATTCGATAAAAAGCTGATCATTCATAGAATTCTTCCCGATAAGAAGATCCAATGTAGAGGGAAAAGGAGAATTTTAAGACGAGAACGTACAGAGATAGCAGGAGGCACAGCAACCAGCGGATCCTGAAAAAACTTGTTTGCCAATGCAAGAGCTAGAAGGCTACTCTGCATGCCTGCACCATCAGACAAGAAGTTAGCACGATCCACCATCATTACGCACGCTTTGGTGTGGAGAAAATTGTAACCTGTCTCATAAGATAACGTCCTCTGGAGGGCTTTCACATCTGGTGCCTTTCTGAAGACTATGCCAGGGAGGAGATATCCTATAATGAATGCACACAGATGAAATCCAATAATGAGTAATAAGATCTTCAACCCAAAGGGAGACACTATGCGCTCGACGTTGATTGCCAGAGGTGCTCCAACGCAGAGAGCTGTAACGAGCACGGAAAGTGGTGGCAGAAACGGTCGAATAGCGTTACATATCCAAGGGAAGAATCTGACAGGAAAGGGAGAACAAGTTTAATATGTTCTCTTCATTTGACATGCAGCAACATAATGGAGTTTTAAGTTAACAGCACAACTATCAAACCTGTTCAGAAGTAAACCGGCAGCTATGGGTGCAACAACAATCTGTAGAATGCTTGACACCATCCCTTTCACATCAACAGGCAATCTTTTACCAATAAGCAAAAGAGACAAGAAGGGTGTGACAAATGCAGCCGAAGCAGTCGACAACGATGTCATGACAATGCTCAGTGGAGCCAAAGGTGGGTCCGTCAAGAAAGTGGCATAGTTTGATAACTGAGCCCCACTGACACAAGACACTAACATAATCCCGGCACCTAGCGTAACAAGATAAACTATCAGGGAACTGTCTTCCTCTAGGAGATAAATGCAGAGGAGTGTCAGTGATCCACGACGGACCTTACCAATAGGTGTTGGAAGTGTGAAGACAGAAACAGACAAAATGCCAAATATGTATCCTAGGATAGGCTTCACAATGAACTGGCCAACATAACCAGTGAAAATAGCTGCAGGTCTCTTAAATGCTTCAAGGAAATCCCTCTCACTAGAATTGACACCAACTGCAAACATCAGAAATCCTAGGGCAGGTGCGTAGTACCTGAAAGCAGATTCGAGAAAATAAATCAACTGGAAAATAAAAAGACAGAACGAGAAATGCTAAATCGATCAAAGAGGAGCTACAGTCAAAGGTAGAAATTTTTCCCCACATCAAATCAGATCATAATGTCAGCTTAACTCCTGGGGGATTGTGCTTAATTTTTTGGTAATCAGCAATATTCATCCGTTTCACCAAATAAATTATCATCTACCATTTTGGTTGGATCAGTAAATAGTAAAACAAAAACATCTACATATGTTGAAAATTGTAGAATTAATGATGACCTGCTGGTGAACCAAGAGAAGGATGGTGGATAGAAGAGAGCCAGGAAGGCACTAGCGATAACCACATGCGGAAGAAACGCATTCGATCCTTTCAAGATGTTAAAAAACGAATTCGGTTCTTCTGGCACAGGTAGCTGAAAAAAGAAGAGAGCTGGTGTTAACAGATCCGAATCTGGTAAAGCACACAAGCACTCCACAATTAAACCTCCTATTTCACTAACTCGTACAATATGAAGAAGAATCGGTTCAGACTGACGGGCGTATCAGGGAAGAACTTCCACACACTGCTAAATCCTAAATTTGAAGTCACTCGAACCATCTCTGTGCTGAAATGATCTCAGGCAAGCAATGACTGCGCAATTAACTCAACTGAACCAAGCGAAAGATCCTGTCCAGCGTCGAACTCGGAAGGGTCCAAGAACCCCCCCGCGCTGGACTTGCTCCAAAGCCGCCTCCTTCCGGCGAACTCTACTCCTAACGAAATACGGCGCCGAGCATCCAAAGAGGGGAATCCAGCATCTTCTGCAAGTTAACACCATAAGCCCTAACAGAAAGAGGTGATCTCATCTCCTGACGGACAAAAGGAAAACAACGAGAAGAAGTCCACGCACTCGAGGACGAGAATCTACGAGGAAAACACAGGGATCGACTGCCAGGAGTCACCGGAGAACAGGAAGGAAGGTTCGCCGGCGACCTCGGGAGCGTCGACGGGGGGAACCGGGAGGGGTTAACGCCGGCAGTTGAGTCCATCTGACGATCGGATTAGAGGCGGAGGGGAACAACGACGGAATGAACGGTGGAGTGGAGAAAATGGGTCAAAGCGACGAAGAAGAGGAAAAAAAGAAAAAGACGTTGTCGGGTTCTCCACGTGAGTTGCACGTGTTTGTCAAACAAAAAAGGAAAATTTTAATTTGATCGTAATTAATTCAGGATTAAAAAGTAATTAACTCAATAACGTCGAATTTCCTTTTCTACCTCGGGAGTTTGGCAGCAAAGACCAAGTAAATAGATATATCACCATAATAAAAAATTACATTTTTTTTAAAAAATGTCTTTTTGGGTTTTATTTTTTATATTTTTAAAATTTTGGAACGTTTATTCTTTGAAAGCGGAGAATACTATTAGAATCTTTATGAAATATTGGAGTATCACTTAAATAATGAGATGTCTATCTTTTGGTCTTATTTATAATGAAGAAGAAATTTGAGATCGTTCTCCATATAAAATGATAATACCTTCTTTCTACTGATTTTATTCAAATTAAATCCAACTTATTAAAATGCACTTTATTGAGTATCACCAACTTATGAATATTATTTGAATTATTTCCATTCATAAATGTAGACCCTTTTTGATAGCTCTCTCTCTATCCATAAGATTAGAAACACGTACAACTTTTTCTTACAATTTGAATAAATGTAAAACCTTGAAAGTCTCTATCATTATTCTTCCCACCGTCAAGCTTATGTATAAGCTCTTGCTATATAACAAACATTCACGGGCGAGAGTCCATTCCATCCATGGACACAAAATCAATAGTAAACAGTGATAAAATCTACATGTTTTTTTTTATTTGATTAATTATTAATTCAACAAAAGTCAAACCCACACATAAATCTTAGACAAAATCATTCGGATTTCTGTTATAATAAACCAATGTTCTATAATTTATCAACACGATTTATTTATGACATGTCATCCACAACATATTGTGCTATCATCATCTCAAATAATAAAATTTTTTTTTTATAATTTCGAATGGTTCAAGTGCGATAGTTACATATGAACTGGGGACAAAATCTATTCAACCGTATTTTTTCAAATAATTAATTGTACAGTAAAAAGTGAGGGAAGTTTGAAAAGTTTCTTCCATAGCAGAGGATTGTCTTTTTCGCCCAACCCAAACCCAAAACCCTAAAAATGAAGGCGCTCCACGGCCTTTTTAGCCCCTGCAATCTGACCCCACCTTGCTCTTTCCCCCCTTTTTGTCTTCCTTTTTTCAAAAAAAAAAAAAAACCAAACAGAGATAGATAAGGCGAATTCCCAACGGCTACTTCCCCCTAGTGGCAGCCCTCGTAATTGCCTGCTATTCGGGAGGGTGAATCAGGCAAAACGCAACTCCCGCCGTAATGGAAACATAAAATCCCAACCCCCCCTCCCCCCATTCGTGACGACGAGTCCAGTCCAGACCAGACCAGACGCCTCCTCCACCGACAGGGTTTTGTCTTCCCCATGCGCCCTCGAAGATGGATATTATTATTTCATGCATGCATGCATGCGCTTCCTAAATCATCTTCCAGAATGGAAAATAAGTAATTTAACAAGAATACTGTCAAATATTCCAGAATCAAAGGGGGGAGGAGGAGGAGGAGGAGGGGGAATTTATTATACGATGGGTAATGAATTAAACAACATTCTGATGTATTCAAAATTCAAAGCTATATTATTATTAAACCTAGGAAGGACCTAAAACTCAGTCGATAATTCCGATCCGTATTTATGGAAGAAATTCGGAGATGAAATTCCCAAGCTGCCCCTCCTCGATCACTCCTCCACTCTCCTGCCCTGACTCGAATTCCAAAAATTAGGGGTCTCCCCCTTATCTTTTACTCAATATCTCCAATCAAATCACATCAATCCAACAGAAGACGACGAAACACGAAGACGCAGACGAAGCCCCCCCCCCATCTCCAACCTCTCTATCTCTCACACGGACATCAGTCAATTCCATCTTCTGATGCAAAATCAGTCTGCAGTTCGATTACTTCCTTCCTTCACGTGATCCCCATTCTCGTTCCTTTTTCCCCTTCTCCTTCTTCTTCTTACTGCTTCCGGGACGGGCTGCTGCGGTGGTTGTTTTTTGGCGGCGATGATGATGGAGGATGATGTGGATATGGAGGTCGATGTGGCTGCTGCGTCGGAGGAGGGGGATATTGGGGATGAAGTGGTCGAGGAGCGGGTGTTCGTTGTGCATGAGGTGGACTTCGATTACGAGTACGACGCCCCCATGTTCTTTGACTTTGGACGGGCGGAGTGCGCTGTCGAGGCCCGCGCATCCGAGTCCTGGTTCGATTCTGCCGGGAGTTACCCCCCTTCTCGTAAGGTTTTCTTTGTCTGGCTCGTTTGAGTTTTTGAGTGTTTTTTTTTTTTTGTTCTTTTGGTTCCGTCGTTGGTTTTTGAAACTCTGCCTCGTGGTTTAGTTGGAACTTGGATTAATTTTCTCTTCTACCCTGATATCTACGTGACTGGAAGCTTGTTTGGATGATTTCATATTTGTTAGAAAGTGGGAGTCTGAATAATTTCGCATTTCAAAATGTGGTTGTTGGGTGGAGCATTTGCTGTTGCAGTCTCTCTCCTCTTTTTCTTTGGGTATTGGTCGTGAATGGGGACGTTGTGGAACGATGATGAGACTGAGTGCTCGATGATCGCGAGGGAGGATGTTCCCATTTATCCTTATTCGATACAGTTCTGATGGAAGGGTAAGTATGGATTTATCCGGAGGATATATGGGTTATATACTTGACTGTGACCCGGGAACCAGTTGATGTGATAATGTTCTTTTCCGAATATTGAAAAGGGGATGCGAAATTAGGGATGATGTCGATGTTAAAGGGCGAAATGTATAGTTAAATGTTGAAGTAGCTCACATCCTTTTTGGATTGACGTTTTAGCTTTCATTTGTGCCGTAGTGCCCTCTGTAAGTCACCTCATTTTGATTGTGTTGAGACATATGGATGCCTTTTAATTTCCGTTGCTGTTGGTTCTCCGTCTTGCAGCTTTTGTGGTCAAGTTTATAATGAGAGACGAGATGCTGAATGTCAATGTTTCTCCAAAGTCCAAAATCATGCAGTATGACATTGACGATGCAGATGCACTTTGCAGCAATGGCGATGCCATTGCGAGAGATCAAGCTGTTTTCTCGAGTAAGAAAGGTAGGTCCAATTGAGGCACTGGTTTTTTACTTCCCATTTTTATTCATGTGCATGATAGTCGTTGGGAATGATGTTTGATGCTGAGGGAAATCGAAGCTGAATATTGTCTTCAATCTCACTTTCTAGATGTGCTTTTCTTCTCTTTTATATTCTGTAGAGTTTTTAAAATCGTACACATGTTTCTGATATATCAACTGTGGCCTTTCTTATAACTCATATGAAATGTCACTTGATTGGGATGAGTAATTCAGTTTGCAATGTATTAGGTTATGTAGCTTGATTCTCTCTCATGCATACTGGTCTGCAATTTTCCTGGTCACATAATATAAGATTATTGACCAGTTCCTTGTAGTTTATCTTATTTCAGAAAAGGCTCCTGAATCGATAGCTACAGGTTGCAGAAGGGTCCTGATTATTTTTGGGTACAACATCTGGTTGGACAGGATATCAGTCTTACATATGCATTAGTCATTATCTTCTTCCTTTTTCTGCTTACAGGGTTAAGGATAGGTCATGGGACATTTCAGCAGAAAGTGATTGCTCAAGCCAAGACCTCAGCTAAGCTTGCTCGACCTAGGAGCTCAACTTTAATGAAACCAACCGCAAGCCAATTGGCAAAGCAGAACAAGCCATCAAAAGTTGCTAACACCAGGTGGTGTTCTGGAATTCGTAGTTACAGTATAAGTTTTTTTTTTTTTTTTTTTTTTACTATTAGCGACAAAATACTATGTGCTGGATGGAGTCTTGCCCTTAGATTTTTATGTGAGCACCTGTTCAGGTGTAGCTAGCTACAAAATGCATTATTCTAAGTGTCACTGACTGGAAACCCATCCGCGTTTTTATGACCGAGAGGCTGACTGGAAAACTGTCTCCGTTTGTGGCGCTATCTGTGTTGAAATTTATTTAATGCCGGTTCTCTTTGTTTTTTCTTATTTTATGTTTTTAATGGCTATCCATTTTTTCTCGTCAGTCATCAGCTACAGTTAAGAAAGTTTAGTGGGAAGGGCGTGTCTTCTTCTGGAGCTGAAATTCAAGCTGTCAAGAGGCAGAAACTAGAAGGGGGTGAATTGTGTAAGGTCTGTGTTTTGTGCAGCAATTACCATCTCTTATCCTTGTCAATTCATTTGCATGTGTGCTTGCAGTAGCACCAGAAGTAAAAAAGTTTTGTTTTGCTATGACAGTAGTGGGGTTTCCTCTGTAGTTTGTTGGATGCACAGCTTTTTTTGTCCCGTCTAAATGCCTGTCTGTGATGGTGTTTTCAATTTCGCTTCCTGAGCAAAACCATGATTCATGATTCACCTTATTACAGGTATTTGAAGTGCAACAGCTAGCTGATTTTGTACACAAGGCTTCATCTAAAAAGGTCTGTGATGGCTTGTTGTGAAATTAACTCTCAATTTTCTCTTCATTCTTGCTTACAATTCCAGACGCAGCATTCCGTTTCTTAAAATATTAATCCAAACTTTGGGTAGTGGTCAACTTCTTTCTTCCATTCATCATCCACTTAGGTGCAATTAAATTACACTGCTTATTTTGTGCTTGTTGTATTCCAATGATGATGTTAAATAGTTTTTCTAATGGCTTCTACCTGTTCCATGGATTATTGTATTCTTTTGTAGGATGAAGTTGTTGAGAAAAATTGCCGTTCGAGGCTCGGGATTACTATTCCAAGGGAGCCTGACTTGGCAACAGCCAATCGGGCACAAATGACCAGGTTTATTTTGTCACTGGACTATTAGCTATGGTTTGAATTTCTCACACTTTCTTAGGAAAATTCCACTTGAGTCAGGACTAAAACCATTTCCGGAGAGGAACAAGCAGATGTGACTGTTCGAAGATTCAAAGCTCGCCCACTCAATAGAAAGGTTGGTTCGTGCTGATCACTTTATTTAGATTGATCTGTTTTTATATTCTTCTGCCTATAATTAGTCGCTGGAACATGTAGATATTTGAGCCTCCTACACTGCCGTTAAAGAAGAGCAACCCGAGGTTTCCAGAATTTCAAGTAGGTGGTTGTGTTATGATTCCTGGTCTATCTTTTTCTTATATTTTAGCCCTTTGTGTTTTGGTTGCTGATCCAAATAGGCTGACTGGTGTTATTCATAGGTTTTTCACTTGAGAACACAGGAAAGAGCCGTTCGGCACAATTCTGCTACTTCAACAACTTCGACTCACTGTCAGAACTCCAAGAAGGTTGTGCTGCCTGAGAAGACAATTTTGAACGATTGTCTTTACTTGCAGTTTTTTACTTTTCCTGCTATCTATTTGATGAAGGTCATAAAATTTGGTATGTGAGCTTGATTTTCTTCTAACTGTCTTTGTCCTTTCCTTCTAGATAGTTATCCCATCATGTTCGCTCCCAAACAGGGATAGGAAGAATTCTCAACAGTAAGAATGGAATAGCTGGTCAATTCTTTTTCCTCTTGTGACTCTGGACATTCTGTTTTGATTTTCCATGTCCTCCTCCAGGGTGGAAGAGACGGACTTGAATCATACTTTTGACGCACGTCCTCTTGATAAGAAGGTAAATACTCGTCTCCGCTCTCCCATTTTCGTTAATTTCTGGCATATTTTTACGAGTAGAATAGATATGGGGATGGTTTGGTATGGTAATGTGATTCAGGAAACAATTCCTGCAGTATATTTTGATTGTGCATAGCTTTTCTGTAGTTGTTTTGAACTCATGTTCATCTTTTCTTTGTTAATTTGCAGGAATTCAAGTTTAATAATGAGAAAAAGATTCCCCAAACTCCTCCTATAGATCTTTTCAATAAGGTAACGTAGAATGCTTTTGTCTGCGTGCATTCTGAACTTTGTTATTTTGAAGGAGTTGCTGTTAGTTAGGCATTGGCTGCAATACCACAGAGATACTGATCTCTTCTTTCTTTTTTGTGAATGCCAGCTCTCGATCAATTCCGAACTCCAGTCATCAACTATATGTCATACTCAGATGAAAACGCCCCAACCCTCTTGGCTATCCTCAAAGGTTTGCACTCGTTTATTCCCAGCTTTGCCCAAGTCACAATTAGATCTGACTTGGATTGTGTATGACTGAATTAGATCTTCCTTTCTCCTGTAAGGGTCCAAAAGAGAATAGATTCAGGTTCCTCCCACAGAATAATGAGGTAGGCTCCATGACAGCTCTTCTCGATCTTCATAATTTTGATTTCTCATTGGTCTTCTTGCCCTCCATTCATAATTTTGGTTTGGTTAGTTTCTCTTGCTTACTGTCTTGACAAACTTCAACAGATAATGGCTCCAGTGAAGGGTAAATTGCCAAATCCTTCTGGAAGCAGGCAATTACATCTTGGGAGTGAACAGGCTGCTGGTGAATGATACGCAGGCTTGAGCTCTAGGTACGTGTTGAAACCAGTGGGCTTCGTTACAGGGAAAGTTTCTATCAGTATCTTCTCATAGCCAGTGTTGATCGTCAGCCATATCAGGAGCTTTGGGTTTGCGGTGAAGGCAGAAGAATCGGCACAACTTGATTCCCGCGACCGATGAACGTTGGCCAGGTACTGTTGATAAGGCCCCGGTCAAGCCAAGGATGAGGACTCCCTCCCGTCCCTGGATGGGTTTGGCATTACACGTCCCTCAATTCTTCCCAAGAAATACAAGATGGTTGATGAAGGCGTACAGAACCTCGCGATCCTGCTGATCTTCCCAAAGTTGCATATTCTCCATGGCTGGATCTACCACGTATCGTGTCGGGAACCTGTCACTCTTTTGACCATGTACATTCGAACCTTTTCATGTAGTAAAAAGAAAGGAATGTTTGTTATTAACACGGTAGGGCGTCGGGTTCTACGTATATTCGAGCTGTATATTCGTACCACTTCAATCCTCCTCTGCTCGTGGCCTCCTTTTACTGGCCGCCCCGGCAACAACACCAGCCCTGTTCTTGTCATTCCCGTCCCACAACCTCAAACCCTGGCGTTTCATGTCGGCCGCCAGCCCCAACTCCCGTCCCTCCGACTCGCTTTCCCTGTCTTCTCAGCCCCACCACCCCGTCCACATCGTCGCCGCCCCTGGCGTCACCGAACCCCATTTCAGGTGCCGTCCCATTTCGATCTGGGTTTAATTCCGAATTTCATTTCTTGACATTTTTTTTCTTTGGGATTTGTGGGGACGATCTGCTTTATGGTGTGTGGGGGATTGGGGGTTCAGGAGCGCTGTGGAGTCGTCTTTGTTTAGGAATTGGGTGAAGAACTTGGAGGGCGATGGTGGGGTTTTGGCTAATGGCGCCGCGTGCTTGAAGCAAGTGCTTTTATTCAGGTAGAAAGGCTAAAGTCGACGGCTTTCTTCTCCTTCTTCGGTTGTTGTCTATCTGGGTCTCGCCGTAAGTTTGTCGTCGCGGGGCTTTGGGAATTCGGCATTTTTTAGTTATTCGAGATGGTCGGTCTATATACTGCCGTGAGGACACAGGGACGATCCTATATAAACAGCAAGACTTTGACTATTTGAAGGCCGGATTTTGCACCCCAAATGCCCTCTTTGGGCAAACAACTGAGTAAAAAGGGGGAGACGAAATTATTTCCTAATCTATCCCGTCAAAGTCGGCACTAAATGTGACAACTTACGGCACCCTCCTAGTGGCGACTTACGTTACTTAAGCGAAGACTAGAGTAATGATTTTCATTAATTCGGGACAAATTCGCTCCAAGAATTATGGAACTTGTTAGTGCACAAAGCTAAGAGAACCAAATGTTTGGGACTTGTTAGTGGTTGCCCAGGACTTTTCCATGAACCTCTCGCTGATGACTTCATTTAATTTGTGTATTCTGTCTGAATTCTGATCTGAATTGCAGGTAGTTGATCTGTTTGGGAATCGTATTGGCTTTCTGAAGCTCAAAGCAGACATCTTCGACAATAAAACAGGGAAAAGGGTATAAAATTCCACCCTTCTTTTGTATTGCACTGTGTCCTCCATCTGGGAATAATATTTTCTCAGCTTTTTTTGGTGGAAATTTGTAAAGAAAGCGCAACAAATATTGGATTTAATGGCATGGCATTGTTTGTGGTAACGAGACGTCTTTAGATTCCAGGTATGGTGTTTGCCAGAGGACCGGCTGTAGCTGTGTTGATCCTTCTGTATTAGGAGGGAGTTTGTTATGCCATCCTTACCGAGCAGGTATCAGTGTTCTTACGCTATTGCACTAGTGTGGTTTTTACGCACCTGGCCTTACCTTGTGAACAATTAAGGGAGTTCGATAAGCAAGAGCAGTTTATGTCGTCTTGGTTCCTCTTCCTCAGTATTGACTTTCCTGAACATATTCCAGGCGAGAGTCCCAGCTGGAAAATGTCTCTTGGAGCTACCTGCTGGAATGCGGGACGATGATCAGGGTGATTTCGTGGGCACTGCGGTCCGCGAGGTTCTTAATTTTCCTCTCCTTGTTTCTATACGACAATTCGATATTTCATTAATTTCCTTCCTTATAAAGATGGTACCATTTCCTTTAGCCAATGCTTTCGACGCCCGGTTTACTACCAGCTACTCAGGATACTTCCTAATTTGCTGATACTTTGGATGACATTTTCTTATTGGGTGATATTTTTCTATTTGGGCTAAGGAATTTGGTGGCTAGTGTTGACATATGGTCAAGTCAGTCTATCGGTGATTTGGTAGTGATTGAAGCAAGGCGTAAAAATAATTTCTTTGTAAAATATTTACTTTTAATGACAGGGCTGTGTCAAGACACTCTGTCATCCTTCCCAGTGGTTTTCTGATTGCATTGATAGTTTGAAGAGAAGAGGAGACTGGTATAAAGCTAAATCTAGAGGACATAGTTGAACTGACTTCATTCCTGGATCCATCCACAGGGCGTCGGATTTTTCCTTTTCCGGTACAAGACTTTTCCCCATTGAATCCGCTGATGAGATGACAGTTGCTCTCGAAAGTTTTTAAAGCAGGCTTAATCTTGTCAGGCTGTAATTTTTTTTTATATGCTGTTTATACGTAGGGTGGGTGTGATGAAGAAATAAGTGTCTTCCTCTACAGAGGTCATGTGGAGAAAGAGATAATCGACCAGCTAGGGGGCAGGGAAGGTGGACTTCTGGAGCACGGGGAGCTCATCAAGGTCCGAGTAGTGCCGTACGATGAACTCGGGCGCAAAACCCCTGATGCGAAGCTATTGATGGCTGTTGCGTTGTATGAAATGGCCAAGCGGAATGGTCTAATACCGCCTTTGAAGGCCTAAATCCAGGTGCCCGCAATATTAATCGTTTGACTATCGATCTGATATCTGTTACCTGTCATTTCATTTGCAAACAATGGGACATCTGATGACAGAATTTGAATATCATGTCCTTCTGACTGTCAAAAATCACCCTGAGATGATCCTGTGCTACAAATCTAATGTGTTCTAACTTCCGGCTCATCCATGATCTTGAAACTGTCTTTTAAGTCCATATTTGTAGTAGGACAAGTTTGGTTGCTTCAACAGAATTATTTTCGAAAATGAAATGTGAATGGTTATGTGATAATGTGTACCATGAACCTTTAACTATATACCAAGGAGCATACCCCAATCTCATATCACTTTTTATTGATTTTCAATGCAAGGAAGTTGTTGAACAGTTTCTCATCTTTAGATTATTCTTTACTCTTCCTGAACAGAGTTCGAACGTCCTACACAAACGATACATCAATGTCTGAAACATGCCTATACCCAACATATTCAGCCGGTAGAACCAAAATTCGCCTCACCATTACAAAATTTAAGTCTAGACTTTGCTGGCAACGAAGTCGTTGTTGCTAGATTCCCATATGGTTGTCCCATCGCAGGTACACAGCTTCTTGTAGTTCTCTCCTACACCAGCGCTCCTGGCTATGACTGCGGCCGTGATACCCTTGTCTGATCTATCATCAGTTTCATACACCGCAATTGATCGACCGATAAGATCCGCTACTCTCAGTTTTTCTTTCACCCCGGAGAAAAAAGCCTCGCCCTTCTCATCGGCATTTAATGTTCCCAGGTCGCCAAGTGGCTGAAAAGAGTAATTGATGCGTCAGCATTGAACAACAGTTTCAGATGAAAAACCTTACCGCCCAGCAAATCCACAAGCATCTGGATGTATAAACATCAGGAGTACCACCACTAAGATAGGAAATCTCAGAAGAGGTAGGGGGACATCACCAAATGGAGCAAACTATATCCGCATACCAAGTTTTCACAAACAGAGAGGGCTGTAATACCCATCTGATTCCCCAAGCCCATCCTCCAGGAAACAGGCGCGCGGACCAGGCATTCTTTTCTCAGTATTCAAATGGTGTAACATCCATTGAGAATGTTATAAGCAAAATCCAAGTGTTCGTCATTTTCTAGATGTACATGTCAAATGTCCACTAAATCAGTAGCATCGTTAGTTTTTCCACATACAGGAGAAAATGAGTCGGACATGTCAAGCACCAGACCACTTAAAACCTCCGACAACTTTTAACAGAAATAAAAATTGAATGCATCACAGGGAGGAAGTAGATCAAATCTTTAATTTTTCAATGAACTGGACCATTTCCAAGAGGCAAAGGCAGTAAATGGTCCTGTAGAACTATCTATTTACCCAAGCAAATATCAAATTACATGACGTAGGTCGAGCAAACCTTATCTGTAGTTCCTTCAACAGTCGGATTGAAAACTTTTCCTGTACTTTGTGCACCTCTAGTCAAGTCACCAAACTCATTGATAGACCATCCATGTTTACCAGGAGATAATCCACTGAAGGTGCCTTCAATCCTAGCCAGTTCCATGTTCACTTGAGCAAAACGGACCACGCCAAAAACCTCAGGACCCTTGAACTCGGCAACAGCCGCAGAAATTAGGAAGTCTGCATCACGAAGAAGAGATATAAATCGAAAAATAAAAACATTCACCTCAACACCTCAGAAATGGCAAAGAGTGACTGGGTGATCTAAGCAACGCTGCCTCCAAACTGACACTTAACGAGACAATAAGGTCACAGAGCAGGCGATGCACCTTCTGGTACCCCTTGTCCGATCAAGCGGGCTTTACGCCCGGTCTGCTCCAGGGCTTCAGTCAAGGTCTTCACCGGCAAGGCACCCAGAACCCTCACCACTTGATTGCTCAAATCAACCTCAACATTCTTCACGCCTAACAGTAAACACAAAACCTAATAAGAAACAGAATTGGCCGAGTATGGATATAAGAAGAGCGAAAAGCAGGTCACCATTAACAGCCTGCAGCTTGTTCTTGACAGAACTAACGCAGCCTTCGCACTTCATATCAACCATAAACTCCGTCTGCACTTCCAACAAAAAACAGAAAGCAATTCCAACCCCTTCGTGAGCCTCTCTCAGCACGACATTAGATCAAATTTCCCGGAACCAGGTGACACAAGAGAAGTCAACTCCTTTCAGGCACCAACCGCAATCCCCACGAAACCCCATCAAATCCACCCCAAAAACTAAAGGAAAATCTTAATACTCACCAGCAACTCCGGAAGAGGAGCACCATTCTGACAAACAAACAAACAAAACAATCAGAAACCCAATAAAAAAAACCCACAAGGCAACCGATAAGAATGAGAAAAAGGGGGATGGGAGGTCTACCTCGGGGGTGAGCTTGACGTCCATGTGGAGGGCGGAGGCAGGAGCAGGAGAGGAATTACGGCGATTGTTTAGGGGGTAAGAGGAGGAAGAAGAAGAGGGAGGAGGCGATGAGAAGGAGAGAGGGGCGAACGGGAATGGGTTGTGGGGTGGGAACCGAAGCGAACAGGAGAAGTGGGAAGAAGGAGAAGGAGAGAGGGAGGTGGTTGGGATGGAGAGGAGAGCAGAAGCTGCGACTGCTGTTTTAATGGCGGACGCCGACGACGAGGAAGACCGTAGAAAGAAACCACTCATCCTTTTTTTTTTCCTCTTTCTTTAATTCATTCCGCTGTCTTTCGAAAAGAAAGAGAGGAGAAAAGAAAACACTCTTCCTCACAAAGCCCATGTCATCCCTGCTTGGCTTTCAGGCACACTTTTAACCTCGTATTCCTACCAAACTCAAAATTAATGGAAGGGAAGAAAACAATGTGTTGGGCATTATGAATATGGGATACGACTCGCCAATATCCTCCAGAATGTATACGTACACATGCACCTCCAGATTCGTCGGATTTGAATCCGTCTCACTCGGTCGTAATGATAAGTTCAACACTAATCATGTTCATAGACACGGAGATACGCCAAGACAGAGTGACGCGGAGTTTATCCCAGGCTTCCGAATCCATCATGCTCTCTCCAGGGGGATAGGGGGCTTTCGTACCGGATTGATAGCATCGTCGACACTAAGAACAAGGGGCCACCTTGAAAATTTCATCTCCAAGGATGTTTGAGTGAGCCAGCTTCTTTCCCAGAATGGTCCATCTGTCTGGGGAGGAATCCGCCTGGTTTTCATGTTTGCAGAGGCAGAGGAAAGGTTGAGTCAAATTGCACCAAACAATCAGGAAGCTTGAAGCTAAACTTAAACGTCAAAACACGGATCAGGGAAAGGACAAGTGTTTTCCTTTTCACATAACCAGTAGTCCACAGTTGCCAGATAGAAAAGCTTTTTAACATCACGTATTGATGATGCTGAAATGGTTAAGAAACAAAGTAACGCTTCCTTGAAGAACAAAAGCACATGTGCTAATCCCTGCTTGTTAACTTGGCCGAGGTGGATTTAATCTAACAAGTTATTTACTGTAAATTGATGTCCAATTGATCAAACATTGTACATCATTCAGAAAAGAAAAAGCCATCACAGCACACTAGGGTGAGGGGACTTGGTTAAGAGTGTGCCCAATCAAAAGGGCACAACTGACTATATTAGAATTGCATCAAATGTCATTTAAAGACCATAAAAAACTCCCGCAGGTGATAGCTGGGATTTGAAGCTAACATTATCAAATAACGCGAGCTATATACAAAACACACAATTGCCGGCATCCCAAGTCAAAGAAAACCGGATGGTGGCTTTCATTCGGCATAACTAACCTGGTCTTGACATGAGGCTAATACGGGATCGAGGTCCTTCAAACATCCAACTATCTTCGTCTAATGATTTGACTTCCTTGTTAAGCGCAGCCATTAGATCAGACTTCAAGACTACAGGGGAGGAAAATGCAGAAACACAATTATTTCAGGTGTTTCCCTCATTTATTTGTGAATAACAACTACAGATATCACAAGAAATCCCCAAAGGTTCGGATAAGTTTATAATCACATTGAGAAAGCTCCCAAATTAATAATTGTCGACATAGACACAAGTAGCGGGAAATTTCAAACGCCACAGCATCAGCACACCAACCAGGAAAAATCATTAGCAGCTCAACAATATACGATCAGACTTCGTAAACATTTCCGAATCAATTTTCATCGGGTTCGCTGATTTAATGACTAGCTGGTGGTAGATAACAATGCAAACTGCGGCGAACCAAAACTCAAAACTCCCGCATCACCAAAAAGATCGAAAAATCCAGGGGCACTCTCAACCGAAACATCAACAGTCCAGAAGTATTCCTCAGCGCTAACCCTCACCAAAACTTGCGTACCAATCACCAACCAATTCAAACCAACGACTAGGAAAAAATAAAATAAAATCCCCGAGAAGCCCTAACCATGCAAGGCCTGATCCTTCCGATCGTGGACGGAGATGAGCTCCGAAGGGAAGTGGAACTCCTCCGCAGCAGCGACAGCGGCGGCTCCAGCAGCATTTCCGGCGCCGCTACCCGCCGTGGTCGGGCGAACCGGCGACGACGACGCACTGCCGCCATTCATTGTCGCTACTTCCAGCTGAAAATTCGGGCTTCCTCTAGCGACGGCTATGCGCATGATCATGGACGCACATGTTTTAGGCCCAGCCCAAATAACTATAACTGAGGCCCGAGTTTAATGGGCTTTGGGCTTGGGGCCGTATTTTCCAAGCCTCTTTACTCTTCCTCATCAAAATTAGTGAATATGAACCTGCCAGCACGTTCCTTGTTAGCAATAATTCCATACAACGAACCCCCAAATACATTCCCAGATTTTATCAATTGACTTTGCAAAACAATTTGGATCACCAAAAGAAATTCGTGACGGTCACTACTAACCTCTCCTAGATAGATCATAGTGGGAACATTATATATACATAGCACATCATCCAAAAATCCAGGAAGGGGTGGGGAGGGAAGGATTTTTGGAGAGGTTGAAGATGGTGAGGCTGGCGTTCTTTGTGTTGGTGGTGGTAGCCATGCACGGAAGGGTTTCGATGGCCAGAGGCCGCGGACATGCGCACGGGTTTCAACCAAGTGCTTGGCAAAGCGCGCATGCTACATTTTATGGAGACGAGACCGCCTCGGAAACCATGGGTAATAGTTTGTCCTTGCATTCGGATTCTTACTTGTCATTCATATTCAGGGTAGAGTTCAAATGCCCCCTTATTATCATTTTAACATGTTCGGTATTTCATGAACTTCTTATCATTTCTAGGTGGTGCTTGTGGCTACGGAAACCTGTTCCAAAATGGGTATGGCACGGACACCGCGGCGCTCAGCTCGGCACTGTTCAATGACGGGTATGCTTGCGGGACCTGTTACCAGATCAAGTGCGTCGAGTCGTCCGCGTGTTACAGAGGTGTCATGTTCACCACCATAACTGCAACCAACCTATGCCCGCCGAATTGGGCTGAGCCTTCCAATGCCGGCGGGTGGTGTAACCCACCTAGGTACCACTTCGACATGTCAAAGCCCGCCTTCATGAAGATCGCCCAGTGGAAGGCTGGGATTGTCCCCGTTTTGTTCAGAAGGTAATGCCGATCATGGAAAACCGGAAAAAACTAAACCTAGTTTCCCCCTGTCCGAAAATAAAAAAGATGTGTTTGTAAATTTTCCTAGGGTGCCGTGCCTGAGAAGCGGGGGACTGAGGTTCTCCTTCCAAGGTAATGGGTACTGGCTCCTCGTTTACGCGATGAACGTCGGCGGAGGCGGGGACATCGCAGCGATGTGGGTGAAGGGGAGCCAGACCGGCTGGATCAGCATGAGCCACAACTGGGGAGCATCTTATCAAGCGTTTGCTGCCCTAACAGGACAATCCCTGTCCTTCAAGGTCCTTTCCTATACGACGCGGCAAACCCTAGTCGCGTACGATGTCGCGCCGCCCAACTGGAGCTTCGGCATGACTTATAAGGCCAACGTTAACTTCTCCTAAATCAGAGAAGAAATACTTTTTCATGGCATTTTTCTTTCCTTTGTTTCTTTTTAACATAATTTGGTTTTCTTCTCATATCCTTTTGTTGCTTGTTGCTTCCCTATCTAAGTATTGGATTTTGTATTTCCAGGAAGACAAGGACATGAAATATTTTAAGAAAATTATCATTACAAAAGTATCAAATTTAATAAATCAGAGTATCAAAATTATTTCATGTAAGAACATTATACCAATAAGAATAAAAAAGTGGCGGGGACTTATAATAGTGTGCTAAATATACTCATAGCGTTGATGACCCTTCGATGATAATTTCAAGGGCACGCGCGATCCGGGGACCGGTCCCCCTTAACTCTCTATGCCATTCGATGTAGGTATCACTATTAATAAACTTCATGTCGAGCCATGACACTACTCCCGAACAACTTCACGAGTTGTCATGGATACTAACCGCGAGACTGACCTCGGTGACAGACTTGCAGGGGTACCTCAGTCCGAACATTGCCTCCCACATTGTAGGACATTCTGCAAGAGGAAAGTCTAAAGCATTATGAAGAGGAAGAAATTTATGTGCTGCCAAGTATATAATTAGTGAATCAATGTGACGGTTTACGCTGATGCAGAGTCAACAATTGTGAACACCGGCTGCCATGAGAAACACAACTGCTCGTCGTTTAGTTTGGGGAACTTGAACTGAACAGATTCAGAATATTGTTCCGATTGAATTCATGGGTAATTTATAACTGTACCTAGAGGGAAAACACAGCCGAACATGTCCACGATTGAATGGATCGGAGCAATCCTACATGATCCACGGGCTGTGACTTGTAAGCTGAAACCAAAGCAATGTCATGATATAATTAGCCACAATCGATCGCTGCTCAAAATGAAGGACAATGAGGCAACGCATCCACAACAGAGGAAAACATCACGGAACTTCTTTTTAAAGACACGAGCGAAGGGTAGCAGGTTTAAAACTATCACCAAGCATGCAAAAACAAACTGCATTTCTTCAAAATGCAATGCCATCATCCAATAAAGGTTTCTCTCTCTCTCTTTCAGATAATTCATGAATTCTCATGTATACTTTGGAAATTATACGAGAATAGTATACAAAGAGAAACAACAAACAGTAACTAACAGAGCAAATATGGAACAATACCTGGCGCTTGTATGGAGACAACAAAATTTTTTGGGTGTATTCCCCAGTCCTCACCAATGAGGAGTTGTTTTGCAATAAAATGCTACCCCTTACTCCCAGAGAAAATGGAAAAGGGCTTCTTTGGGAACAGCAGCAGTCAGAATCTTTGCAAATTAAAGTCGACTCATTGCAGCACCTCCCCTACCCTAGGATATTACTTCCACATATCGACTATAATGGCATATTACTTGCAAGAAGCAACACTAGGTTGTGAAGAACTTCTAAAGCCGGGCGATCCAGCTCAACAGTCCATTTCTTCTTGGAGAAGCCTTGTGGTTTTGATTACTACTAGAATTATTTTGGCTACAGATGTAAGACAACGATTGCAGCCATGAGACTAAAGTGGGTTTTCGGGTAAGATCATCGGATTCTGCCACAATTGCATACAAGTAATTGAGAATCATGGTCTGGCCATCAGACGGTAATTGAACAACGAGCTGTGCCAGCAGTTTCATTAAGTCTGGAAGTACCTGTTGATAAATGTAATCAGTTAATGAAAGAGTATATTACAAGCTAAGAACAGAAGAAGAATGGGCGATCTCCTCTGATGACCACGAAAGTTGAGCTTGTGAGCAGAACTATATAGAAACACGTAAGGTTGCAGGAACTTAAAATTCACTTACTTGGATGTCAACTAAGGACAAAAGTGAGAGGAGCAAATCGAGCAATTTTTTGCAAGGTTCTTCATTCAAGTTCTTCCACATATTTGACTCCTTATTACTGTTGTTGAGGCAAAGACTGCTTGCTTTATCTGCTAGAGCATGTATAGAGTACAGAATAGCCGGACTACCAGCAGGAAGATGCCGCACCAGTGCTGCCACTCCAGAAGCCAGGCCCTCGAAAGGGGTAACACCAGGAAAATCCTGAAGTTAAACCAACAAACCAAGAAATCAGCACTACAAAAAAACAAAAAGAAGAAATTGGCATATGTTCAGTTATAACACTACTACAAACCTCTAATGATCTCTCCACATAGTAGAATGCGAGCTGCTCTTTCAACGATATTCTTTCACCATTAGAAGACTCCTTATCGGAAGATACAAAAGCAGAAAACAATGTATGCGAAGCTCGGGCCACTTTTTGATTGGGATGTGCCATGTATCTATGAGCATCATTAAGAAAAAACAAAGCTGTTCTGTTGCAGCTTATGCCTTATATACATCACCCAGAAAATAAAAATCAAACTTGTGAAGGATACAGAAACATGGTGGCTACAATAAATTTCCTGAACACATCACACGGCAGCTGCTCGATGCAGGTGGGAACAACGCGTAGGTAGAATAATATACGAGCTGTTTGCACCTCGTCTGTATACCATTGATATGTCGTACCTAGAATATAACCCATAAAATTAGGCTATTCAATGCGAAATAGCAAAAAGTACATCCAGTTGAAAGAAGAAGACATAAACAAAAACAGAAAAAGTATGAACACATAAACATAAACAGAAAAAGATTGAACACATAAACAGAAAATGAATGACAACATAAACATAAACAGAAAAAGAATGACCACATAAACATAAACAGAGAAAGAATTTACCACCTGATCCCTTAGTCAAGTCAGTGTAAGAAGGCATGGATTCTACAAAAGAAACTGAAGCCGACATGTTTTCCTGAACATTGGCAATGACTGCCCGGATCGTATCCAAGTATTCTGCCAAACGCATCCGCCGAAAGTACTCCATACAAGAAAATGCAATTAATATCTGCACAGACACATCCATCTGAACGTCCACAGGATACTTGGAGTTTAGTTTCGCCTTCGTAACAGCCAATGAGAATACAACCACCATGAGAAAGGCAGACTCTGAAATTTTCTCCAAATTCTCCATTAACTCTTCATTATTTCCTTTAAGGACCAAGCCCACCATCCGATGCCCTGAATATATATCACGGCAGTAATCCCACATCATCCTCTCTACATACTTCCTGCTATTTTCATCAGCAGAACCATACAGATTGCACAACACGCCTGTTATAGTCCCACCTTCCTTGAACAAGACACTATCCAGGTGTGGCCTAACCGAATGAGTACTTACTGTAGATATACCGCTGCCCGACAAAGCTCCTAGGACCCCATCATATAAATGCTTTAGAGGAAATGCCTCGTTCAACAAAGCAGAAGCCAAGCATAACAAGAAAGGGCCTCGTGCAGTAACTGACCCACTCCTGGCCAAAGACAATGCAAAGCATTGCAAATGGAGCTTATCTATGGAATTATGGAGAAATCCATCCGAGCCAGCAAATCTCACATTCAAATACTTAGCCAAATCTTCTATTCTATCCTCTGCAGCAGCTCTTGCAGCCAAAATCACTTTCATGCCCGCATCATTTAAAGCTACCCCTTTTGAAGCTCTCAACAACCCGCCAGCTCCCATCACAAGACTAAACGGAGAATGGCCCTTATCAGACCTCTCAAACACATTCCTCGAAAACATCAGTATTTTCTCAAAAGAATTAGAATTGATATGCCCAGCAGTAACCCACTCCACCAAATGCAGAATTATGAGCCCACATCGCACGCTACCACAAGGACCATCTTCCTTGCCCCAGACACCGAATAGAACGCCCAAAATCCTACCATAACAAGCACTAGCGGTGGTACTACTAGCCAGAGCATAACCAATCCCAGCAAGAACACTAGGGATAACACCTTCCACCAATCTCATCACCCCATAGCCTTCGTCCAACATCCTACACAACAAGTCAAGGCACTTCCCTATCGAATTAGGGGAGGCCGCAGGGCCCGAACTAAAAGCACCCAGAATTAAAACACCCTCGGAGAACAGCAAAGGATGTTCTCCCCACTCACGCCTACCTGACAAAACCTTACAAATGACCTCGACGGCCGAGGCGATAGCGGCGGGAGATGGCCGGAACGATTTCCTGAGCCAGATATAAAGAAGCCGGAGGAAGAGCGGGTAGGATTCATCCGGGAGATCAATATTCTCGTCCCCGAGGATGGATAAGAGGATTTTAGCTTGTGGGTCGGCCACGTGGAGGGTGGATTGGGAATTTACGAGGTTCCGGAGGGATTCCAGGAGGCGGCGGTGGGGTTCGAAGGATCGGAGCATCAGGCACTCCCTTAGGTCGGACCAGGACTGGATGATCGACCTCGCCGAGGGGGAGGGAGTAGCGACGTCGGAGGGGAAGCCGGCCTTGTCGCTCAGCCAGGCATCCAGGAACATCGTCCGAGGTTGTCGCGCCGCCATTTTGTCGGGAAGTCAAGACTTCAGTTCAGTTTGGAGAAAAGACGGAAACTATCGTCGCTTTGTAATTTGCATTGTGAAAATTTATAATTAATAGGTTAAAAATCCAAAAATCATTTTAGAGTTTATAAATTATTTTTAAAAAATAATTTCATGGGGTATTAATTTAATCCATTTTTTATTGATAAGATAATAAGTAAATTATATATATGTTGATATAGTCTGGTTTTGATAATGACAAAGTTTATGTATTGTTAATGTGCTATTTAAGTGTACAGAAGAACATGTATTCTGGTGTAGAAGCTGGTCCCTGTTATCCGTGCAACACATAAAAGAGTTATGTGGATTACTTCAACGGGGGAAATGATCTAGCCATCAGAAATGATGTTCTGATGACAAGATCTACTATCGAGTCCACTATCTCTGTTACAGATATGAGCATCTGTGTCACAGTTGCTATAACTCTCCTTGCTGGAGTACTTGCTATGGTTTACAGAATGGTATTTCTGTGAGTGACGATTTCCTTATTGGAGATTGTCCTATATGCGAGCACGTGAGATATTTATCTCATACATCATTATTGGAATAACGTCTAGGTTTATCTTTGGACCTTGAGTTATTTGGAAAGATTCATTTCCTTAACTAACGTGACCATATGTTTGGCAACAATCTTATCAGGTGAAGATCTCCCTGTATGGTGAGAATAATTCTACGAAGGGAATGTTTTCATATTATGAAAACTTATAATCCCAATGTCAAATTCGTATGAGGAAGAGTACTGGTTCTGCTGTCGCAGAAAACAGCTTCTGAGCAGAAGGCATTATCTCTTGTTGAGCGTTCATTTTGTTTTATTATTATCTGACGTGACTAAGGGTAATGCTTTATGCTTTTGGAAGTTTTTCCACAGGATTAGATCATAGAGATTATGGCAAGTGAATCAACTAGCCGTTGGGAATGATTGGGAACCTTCGTTCTACGGACAAGCTTATAAGCAAGAGTGAAGCAATGATTCCAGTGGTCGTTCTACCTGAAAGCTTACCAGAATCCTTGTGCCCTCACCGTTGCAAAAGCTGAGAGCGTCCGTTGTGCATTCACCGAGCCGATCATCGCTGACAGATAGCGTCTTCTACAACTGCAGACTGTTGGTGTTGTAGTTGCTAATCTTGTTTTGTGCAGGTTGTAAGTCACACAGGTTGTGTGCAAAGGCAGGTAGTAGCCGTTAAGCCACGTTTGGCAGGTGGTAGCCGTTAAGCCACGGTTGGCAGCTGGTAGCCGTTAAGCCACGTTTGGCAGGTGGTAGCCGTCAAGCCACGGGCTCAGTTAGGAGCCAGAGTCAGACACGTTGCGTGCGGGTTGTGTTAAACACGTGATTACGTGCAACTTGTTTGTCACATTTCTGACAGAAGTGTCCATCTGTAAAGTCCCACATTCCAATCATAGTGAATACGCCCTACTTGGGGTGAGAGCTGGGAGAGTGGACGTAGGCATTGTTTGTCGAACCACTATAAATCTTTGTGTCTTACACATAAGATAATTCATCTCAGAACTAGGAATCTGTTCATCAGATCCAGTCTCTGTGACCTGACAGAACCACGCTTCTGTGAACGAAAAAGTGTCATAACTCTTACGGCACTAATTCAACCCCCCCTTCTTAGTGCAATCCTATACCAACAATTGGTATCAGAGCAGGCTCAATGATAAAAGCTTAACCGCTTGTTGAGAGATCCGATAGGATGTAAATGGGATATATGCACGCTGTTGGACACAACAGTAACAGTCCACCATTATTTGATGGACAAAACTTCTCCAACTGGCACAGCAGGATGGAGTTCTGGATTGCATCCCGTGAACCGAGGTGTTTAGGGATCATCCAAAATGGTCCTCTGCTTCACCGAGGACAAGATCTGAAAGTTGAGCATGGCAGCACGACTTCACTTTCTGATGAGGAAGTTGAAATCATCAAGTTGAATGATATGGCTGTCAACTTTCTTCACAGTACTCTATCTCCTATGGAGTACAACCGGATCTCTGCCTGTACCACAACAAAAGAGATCTGGGATCGACTTGTTCTAACCCATGAAGGGACGGATCAAGTCAAAGAAACAATGATAAATCTGCTGGTTCAGCAGTACGAGGCCTTCAAAATGAAGCTTGATGAGTCTATCTCTGAAATGTATGATAGACTAAATACAATCATCAACAGCTTAGCCCTTCTTGGGAAGAATTATACTATTGCTGAATTGGTGAGAAAGGTCCTCAGGTCTTTGTCCATGAATTGGGAAGCTAAAATGACCGCAATTGAGGAAGCCAAAGATCTAACAACTCTTAGGCTGGATCAGCTTATGGGTTCTCTTCTCTCCTATGAGGAAGAGAAATGGTCATCTGTGCCTCAGACGACCAAGTCTATTGCCTTTAAGGCATCAGCTTCTACTGATGATGAATCAGATGATATATAAGCAGAAACGGATGAGGTGTTCTCCTTGTTAGTAAAGGGTTTGAACAAACTTCTTTACAAGAAACGCTTCAAACGAAGTATTAAAACTAAGTCTTCTAACTTAGCGGACAAAAAGGGACCAGTATGTTACGAATGTAAGAAACTGGGACACATGATGAATGAATGTCCTTTGTTGGCTGAGAGGTCGAAGCCCTCTCGAAAAAAAGAAGAGCCTTATTGGCTTGGAGCGATGAGGAGGACAATGAATCTGAGTCTGAGGAAGAGCAGAAGGCAAACCTTTACTACATGGCTCGTTCCAAATCAGAATCTGATTCAGATGAAGAGGAACACTTGAAAACTAAAGCCAGGAAGGATGAGTGGTGCCTGGACAGTGGGTGCTCACACCACATGACCGGGGATCCTTCTAAGTTTTCAGGTTTAAAGTTATAGAACGGTGTTTCTGTGACATTTGGCGATGATAGCAAAGGCTACATCAAAGGCATTGGAACTATCGGTAGTTCACAATCAATGCAGATAGACGATGTTCTGCTTGTTGCAGGATTTAAACATAGTCTATTAAGTGTGAGCCAACTCTGTGATAAGGGTTATCAAATAACCTTTAACGCAGAAGGATGTTCTGGATCCACAGACGGCAAAGACTGTTTCGTTGCTGAACGAAGAAAGAACGTCTACATCGTTTCTCAAGACAATCTTTTGTCTTCTGAGAAATGCCTTGTTTCCTACGAGGGTGAAACAAATCTCTGGCATAGGAAATTGTGACACATCAATTTCCAATTATTGTCTAAGATTGCCAAAAGGGAGCTGGTACGAGGTTTACCGAAGCTCACTTTTGAAGAGAATAGCTTCTGTGAAGCATGTTCTTTGGAAAAACAAACCAAGGCTTCTTTTAAGAGCAAAGGTTACATTTCCACCACAAAACAACTTGAACTTCTGCACATGGACCTGTTTGGTCCCACCAGAACACAGAGTCTGGGCCTCGGACGCTATGCTATGGTGGTTGTGGATGATTACTCAAGATATACTTGGGTAGGGTTCTTGGCTCATAAGAGTGATGCATTCAGTGCGTTCAAAAGCCTCGTAACAAAGCTGCAGAATGAGAGAGGAGCCTCTCTTAAAAGCTTAAGAACTGACCATGGCATAGAATTTGTAAACCATGAGTTCCAGTCCTTCTGTGACAGAAATGGCATAGAACACACATTCACCGCTCCCTATACTCCACAACAGAATGGAGTAGCTGAGAGAATGAATCGAACTATTCTTGATATGGCCAGAACGATGATGTGTGAAAGCAAAGTTCCACAGAATCTGTGGGCTGAGGCGATTAACACAGCATGTTATGTGTCTAACCGTGTACATGCACGAAAGACACTTGACAAAACCCCTTATGAGTTGTACAAGGGCAAAGTGCATAACATCTCATATTTCCACCCTTTTGGAAGTCCCTGTTACATACTAAGACTTCCTAAGGACAATGTTGGAAAATTCGATGCTAGATCAGATGAAGTAATCTTCCTTGGTTATTCTGAATCCAGCAAATCTTATCGAGTTTTCAACAAAAGAACTCTTGTTGTTGAGGAATCTATTAATGTCATCATTAATGACTCTCAATACACAGAGGAATCTGTCTTATCATACAGACCAAGCTCACAGCTAATTGCTACTGATGTACAGAAAGAGAGCGCTGTCCCTCTTAAGACAGATTCTGTACAAACCCAGTCCATCATTGGACAGGAAGCAAACTCTCAGGGCACCTCAGAGAATAATGATTCTGAGAAGAATCTCTTGGACAGAGTGCGCACTCTTTACAAGAAAAGACACCCCATGGAGCAAGTCATTGGGGATGTACAGAAAGGGATACAGACGAGACGTTCTGTAAATCTCTTCTGTGAACATTCTGCGTTCCTCTCCCAAAAGGAACCAAACAACATCGATGAAGCTCTTGCAGATCCTAACTGGATTATCACCATGCAAGAAGAGCTTAATCAATTCGAACGAAACAAGGTTTGGACGCTTGTTCAGAGACCGAAGGATCATTCTGTTGTTGGAACCAAGTGGGTCTTCCGCAATAAGCTTGATGAATCAGGCTCTGTGGTCAGGAACAAGGCCAGACTCGTGGCCAAGGGGTACTCTCAGTCAGAAGGGATTGACTATGATGAGACTTACGCCCCTGTAGCGCGCCTAGAAGCTATCAGACTTCTGCTAGCTTATGCGTGTTATAATGATTTCAAACTATTTCAGATGGATGTGAAAAGCGCCTTTCTGAATGGTGAGAACAAGGAGGAAGTCTACGTAGACCAACCTCCGGGATTCGAGGATCCTAAGAAACATGATCATGTTTATAAGCTTGATAAAGCTTTGTATGGCTTGAAGCAAGCTCCCAGAGCTTGGTATGAAAGGCTGAGCCAATTTCTTATTGAAAAAGGCTATAGAAAGGGAAAGGTCGACACAACTCTTTTCCTAAAGGAACACGGAACCGAGCTTCTGATAGTTCAGATCTATGTAGATGACATCATCTTTGGATCCTTGAACAATACCTTGTGTAATGAGTTCGCATAACTCATGAAAGGTGAATTTGAAATGAGCATGATGGGAGAATTAACATTCTTTCTGGGCTTGCAGATTCGCCAAACTTCAGAAGGTACTTTCATCCATCAAGAAAAGTTACTAAACAACTTTTGAAGAAATATGAGTTGACCAACTCAAAACACTTGTCTACTCTAATGAGCACAAACGCTATTGTGGAGAAAGACGAAACAGGAAAGGATGCAGATCCTAGCCTCTACAGAAGCATGATAGGGTCCTTATTGTACTTTACTGCTTCCAGGCCTGACATTCTGTTCAGTGTCTGCCTTTGTGCTAGATACCAATTAGCACCAAAGGAGTCCCATTTAACACTTGTTAAAAGGATATTTTGATATCTTTCTGGGACTACAAATCTAGGGCTTTGGTATTCCAAGAGATCATCATTTGATCTTATAGGGTACTTCGACGCAGACTTTGCTGGCTGCAAAATCGATCGGAAGAGTACTTCCGGAACCTGCCAATTGCTTGGAGATATGCTCATATCTTGGCACTCAAAGAAGCAAGCTTCTGTTGCATTATCAACAGCAGAGGCAGAATATGTCGCAGCAGCGAGCTGCTGTGCACAGCTTCCGTGGATGCGTCAACAACTTGAGGACTATGGTTTCAAGTTTGACAATATTCCAATACGGCGTGATAACACAAGTGCCATAAATCTGACCAAGAATCCTGTTCAGCATTCAAGGTCTAAACATATAGAACTAAGACATCATTTCATTCGAGATCATGTGCAAAATGGTTCTATTGCTGTGGAATATGTGAGCACAAAAGCACAGCTCTGTGATATCTTCACAAAACCATTGAATTTTGAGAAGTTCTCAAAATTACGAATGGAATTAGGGATTTGCTATCCCTTCTAAATGGATCTGATTGATCCTTATTATGTGCATGTTTGATTTTGTTAAAAATTATGATTTTCAAAAATAATTTACATTTTTATTTACTTTTAATTTTAAGTTATATTATTTTTGGATTTGTTTTTCCTATCAAATTCTTCCCTCTTTTATTTATTCACTTCCTTTTAAATCATCTCTGCACACACACGTCTTCCCTCCACCTGAAAACCCATTTCTCTGTCTCTCCCCCGTTCTTCCCTCCGACCTCTCTCCGTCCTTTCTTCAAAACCCTAACTCCATTTCCCTGCTTCAATTTGTCCTCATGGTACCACGAACCAGGAATCTGCGCGCTGCCAAAGCCAGAGTAAGGCATCTTGCTCGACTCAACAATGAGTCTCTGTCCAATCGGGACTCTCAAGAGACCCAGTCTTCATTACAGGGGAGCGACTCTGAGACCGCAAGTCTCTCGTCGAAGGAGACGAAATCCGTGTCCCAACACTCTCCTCCCAAGAGTTCCAAAGCTTTGAATACAGAGCAAGAAGTCAACCAGCCACCTGCAAAGGAGGACCCTCCTGCAGCAAAAATTTCTGAGCCAGAAATTGAGGACATGGTGATTTCTCCACAAGAACAAGCTGAGGAAGAGGTCCATATACCTCAGCGCGAAAGCCCTCCTCTTGAGTCTCCACCCCTGGCTATCGTGCCGTACAATGAGACTTTGCCTCCTCCACCTCCTCTTCCAAAGCAGAAGTTGGCCCCAACTTCGTCTAATGCTGAGGATCAGGTTGTGAACACTCCTGCGGTCGCGGTACAGGAGAAAGGAAAGGCACAGAAACGCCCATCTGCGGCACCGCAGAAAGAGAACAAAAAGCGAAGGGGTACTACTCTGACATTTACTCCTGAAATTGGGGATATCGTTTTTGCTGAGGAAATCCAGGCTGTGTTAGATTCTTCTGAGTCTCCTGCTAGAGATCTTGAGAACGGGAAAATCGTTTCATGTCGATTCATCATATTCTGGTTTCTGAAAAACTGAAAACCCTGGATCTGTTGTCTCAAAACTCACTCTTTTAAATTCTCTACTTGTTTGTGTGGCTTGATTGAAACTTCTTTGATGACATGTTTTTGGTTCTATGATGTATGCTTTCTTTGATGATGCAAAAATGGGGAGAAGTAACTCCCTGGAGAATTTTAAGTTTTAGGACAGGTGTTCTGTGAGACTTAGGAACAGACTCTGCACTTTTTTTCTTTTTGTCCTGTGTTTCTCTGTTTGCAGGTCGTGAAGACGCTGAGGAGATTTCCTCAGTGTAATACAGGTCTCAGCAGAATTATTTTCTGCTTTGAGAAATTCCTCGCCAGAACTTTTGGTTGAGATCAACTTGGGTTTGAGCAAAACTGCTTAAACTCAGGGGGAGTTAGAGAATCGTCTTTGCTCATATTCGGGTCAGAATATCACTTCTGTGTGATGTTCTGAACTATGAATAAAAGTTCATCTTAGAACTACTCACCTGTTCAGGGGGAGCTATGACAGAATAGTACTTCGGTCCATAATGCATGTTATTGCAATCATGAGCATTGATTTGATCAAATCATATAGATGCTATGAACGATTAGGTTAATGAACATTAACTAATCTCGAAAGTTCATCTTCGAACTAATCACTGGTCTGAGCTAGCAATAATTTCGATCGAAATTAGCATCTATGTCAACCATCTCGCAACAAGGAAATCAATAAGACCGTTAAAACTCTTTAATTATTATTCTCCAGATGAGTATGGTTTTGACATCATCAAAAAGGAGGAGATTGTTGATATAATCTGGTTTTGATGATAACAAAGGTTGTGTATTGTTAATGTGCTATTTAAGTGTACAGAAGAACAGGTCTTTGAGTGTAGAAGCTGGTCTCTGTTATCCGTACAATACGTAAAAGAGTTATGTGGAGTACTTCAACGGGGGAAATGATCTAGCGATCAGAAATGGTGTTCTGAGGACAAGATCTACTATCGAGTCCACTATCTCTGTTACAGATATGAGCATCTGTGTCACAGTTGCTATAACTCTCCTTGCTGGAGTACTTGCTATGGTTTACATAATGGTATTTCTGTGAGTGATGATTTCATTATTGGAGATTGTCCTATATGCGAGCACATGAGATATTTATCTCATACATCCTTATTGGAATCACGTCTAGGTCCATCTTTGGACTTTGAGTTATTTGGAAAGATTCATTTCCTTAACTAATATGATCATTTGTTTGGCAACAATCTTATCAGGTTAAGATCTCCCTATATGGTGAGAATAATTCTACGAAGGGAATGTTTTCATATTTTGGAAACTTATAATCCCAATGCCAAATTCGTATAAGGAAGAGTGCTGGTTCTGCTGTCGCAGAAAACAGCTTCTGAGCAAAAGACATTATCTCTTGTTGAGCGATCATTTTGTTTTATTAATATCTGACGTGACTAAGGGTAATGCTTTATGCTTTTGGAAGTTTTCCCACAGGATTAGATCATGAAGATTATGGCAAGTGAATCAACTAGCCATTGGGATTGATTGGGAAACTTCGTTCTACGGACAAGCTTATAAGCAAGAGTGAAGCAATGATTCCAGTGGTCGTTCTACCTGAAAGCTTACCAGAATCCTTGTGCCTTCACCGTTGCAAAAGCTGAGAGCGTCCGTTGTGCATTCACCGAGCCGATCACCGCTGACAGAGAACGTCTTCTGTAACTGCAAACTGTTGATGCTGTAGTTGCTAATCTTGTTTTGTGCAAGTTGTTAGTCACACAGGTTGTGTGCAAAGGCAGGTGGTAGCCGTTAAGCCACGTTTGGCTGGTAGTAGCCGTTAAGCCACGGTTGGCAGGTAGTAGCCGTTAAGCCACGTTTGACAGGTGGCAGCCGTCAAGCCACGGGCTCAGTGAGGAGCCGGAGCCAGACAAGTTGCATGCTGATTGTGTTAGACACGTGATTACATACAACTTGTTAGTAACATTTCCGACAGAAGTGTGCATCTGTAAAGTCCCACATTCCAATCATAGTGAATACGCCTACTTGTGGTGAGAGCTGGGAGAGTGGACATAGGCATTGTTTGTCGAACCACTATAAATCTTTGTGTGTTACACATAAGATAATTCATCTCAAAACTATGAATCTGTTCATCACATCCAGTCTCTGTGACCTGACAGAATCACGCTTCTGTGAACGAAAAAGTGTCATAACTCTTACGGCACTAATTCAACCCCCTCCTTAGTACAATCATATACCAACAATATAAACTCGGGAGACGATGAAAAATAAATCAAAGAATTTGGCCACAACCACACCTTAAAAAATGTTTCCTGTCGGAAGTGAAGTCATACTTCGACCGTCTCCAGGTTAAGCGCGACGTACCTCCAACGTTCCTTCTCCACGAAATCAGCATCCAGGAACCGAGCTACGAACTCCCAGGCCCTGTGCACGTCCTCGAAGTTTGTCAGGAACCCGACCGTCGCGCTTACAACATTCACTCCGTTCTCGAACTCCATCTTCTTCTTGTTCTTCTTCTTCCTTGATTCTTTCCCTCGAAAATGCTCGCTTGGTCCCGTCTCGATGAGTCTCTCGTGCTCCTCGTGTTTCTTTGAACAGAACCAGATGTTGTCCAAGGCTCCGATGCTCAATGAAATCCCATGCCTGTCCCCTAGCTTTTGCACCAACACGGGGTCGATCTTCTCCCCTTTCCAATCAAACACATTGAATGCTATCACGGGCCCTCGCTCGAATCTTACCCTCGGCCCATATATCCTGACAAGCGAGAGTTTGTCGTCCGAACCGGGGTGCATCAAGCTCAGCAACGCGTTCACGAGCCAGTTTGTCAGGTACCTCATTCGACATTTTATAAGGACTATGCCGATTTCATCCGCGTGATTTAATCCTTTCAATTCCAGCTCCACGCCCTCGAATGGCCGGTCCTCAGACGTCATTGGCTCAGATAATTTAACCGGTGCCTCTATTGCTTCGATTTCTGATTCATTTGTTCTTGTTGCTGCCAGCGGTAAGACCTCCGAGCTTAGTTCTCCTGAGTCTAGTTCTCGGCCGGCAGGCCGTAGATTAAGGATCCCGATGGTTTTGGATGGATCATATCCCCGAAAGGCCGACTCCATGCTCGACCTCTTGACAAACAAACAACCAAATCCAGAGGGGTCATCTCCGAACACCTTATAGAACGAGCAAATGAGGAAATCTGGCTTGAAGAGTGAAAGACCAAAGGTGTCCATCTCCTTTGGCCCCAAAGCCGATGCGTCGAGCAATACATGCCATTTATTCTCACGTGCTAGTCCCATCCACAAGTACGAGTAATGCGATCCTGTCAATCTCGATTGAACCGGCAGAACGAATAGCCCTTTGTTTTCTAACAACGTCTTCTTTAGTTTGTCCGATCTTAATCTCATGTTCGGGAATAGAAACTCGACTGACCTTTCGTGTGCGCCCCTCTTCTTCGAACAATCAACCATCGCCTCGATTGCCTCGTTCTTATGGTCGTACACAGTGAGGAGACTCCTCCCATTGCTTTGAAACGCGTAAGATTCTGCTACTATTTTGAAAGCGGATGCCTGGTTGGGTACAAACACCATGGCATAATCGGATTCCGATACATTCATGAACGACATGATCCTCCTCTTGATCTTGGCCTCGAATTCCGACTCCTCGACCCCGTGCGAAATCCATGAGCTGAATTCAACTGACTTGGGCGAAACCTCGAAGAAGGCCGGATTCAATGATGAAGAGGCCAAAGTACTGGAATTGCCGAACAACTTCTGGAAGTACGAGAACAAACCAAGGCCAACGTAATCGAGGCAAACATGTCCACCGCACGATCCGAGGTGACTGTACTCCGTAGCTCGGATCTCATCCGTTCGGCTAGTGTGCTCGTATAGGAGATAGGTCCTCGTGAAGCTAACAAATGAATCTTGAGAGGAAGGGAGGGACTCGTGGTCGGTGAATCGAGAGTCCCCCAGGAGAGAAGACACGGTGGTGGCCGCGAAGTTGCGCCGGAACAGTGCAGTTTCACTAGTGGTGGACGTGTCGGAGGCAGGATGGTCGAGGAGGGATACCAAAGGGGAGCATCCTCTTAGGCATGCTTTTGAGGATTCTCTAATGTTGTTGCAAGAAGAAGAAGAAGAAGAAGAAGAAGAGGAAGAAGAGCTCATGCTTTCTTCTACTTTTCCTCTCTTTTCCCTTGCTTTTAGTTAAATCGAATTTCATCCCACATTAAATAATAATTATTTGTAATAATTCCCTTTGTCCCTTTTGCACGCTTCTTACGTTACAAGCACGGGTTTTGTTGTTGTATTTAATTTCTTCAACATGAAATAATAAAAATGTGAAACCCCAATATTTCATTTTTTCTATTTAAGTTGACTTCGAGTCAAGATTTGTCTAATAAAAAATATCAAGCCGTGTAGATTTTTAAGTGGTAATAACTTCCTCATATTTTTCAAATCAATTCAATTTTCCAAAAGGGAATTTAAGAGAAGTCGATGGGAATGCAAGGATACAAGAAATAAGCGACAAAAGGAAAGAAAAAGGCAACGAAGAATTAAATAATTTGCATCGCTATATAAAAAAGAAAGACTCGATAATTTCCAATAATTTTTGGGAGTTAGTGGCCGGCAAAGCAAGAAAAGCCATGCATTGGGAAAAAAAGGCTCTCAAAAAGGAGCCACAACTTTTTTCTTTTCAATTCGGTGAATGATGGTGATGATGCCTATGTTTCGTATTTGGCATTTACTTCAGAGAGGCCTTTTTGTCCTCTTCATCTTTTACGGGTCTTTACCCTCGAAATAATTGTAAACGGTCTTAGTTATCATCGACCATTGACATTTATATTCATGAGACGTGTAGGTTTAGGGTTTGTCGGTATTTTTCTTAATGAAATATAAAACATAGTTATTAACGTATAGTTTTATAATTATAAAATATTTTAAAATAAAAAAAATGCAAGAAACACACCTTAGAAGACGGTCAGATCCATAAATAAATAGATAATGGAGGGGTCGTTATCTTGTGAATTCAATTTGGGTTGGCATGCCTTGGCGAAGAGGGTAACATTTATAATAAAAGACCCCAAGTTGATCAACCTATCTATATTGACGAGAAATAAATATGCCAAAGCAAAAGAGCAGAAGAATATTATGTTGGTTCGAAGTGGAAGTAGATGGTCATGGATACCTTGTGCTAATTTCATTGTGGAATGAATGATCTGTCAGAAAAATAATAAGATGAAAGGCAATTTGAAATCTCCTCCTAGGAAGGAGGGAGAGGAGGAGGAGGAGGAGGAGGAGGAGGACTCAACTAAGACGTTTTACCATCTCAGTGTTGGAAGGAGGGACCTCTTGGAAGAATTTGAGAGCTCCATCAAGAGGCTGCACGTCGAATGCTGAGTCCGTTGAGCGCCTGACGGAATACGAGAAACCTAATCAAAGGTTAGCCAAAATCGATAGTGATAGTCGGATGAAGAAGGCCTTGGGAGTATGGTGAAGAATCTCACGACTCACATGCGCGGATTCGATCGATGGGATTTCGGGTAAGAAAGAAAGAGTGTGGGGCCTCGTCGATGAGTTGGCTTGATGAGCACCGGACCACCCATCCATGGGGGCTGATGTAGTATTTGGACGTCCGAGCATCCGGGTAGTGGTCCATCAATAACCACTAGGAAGAAATGTCGTTACTGAAGAAGGTGATAGCAACCCGGTTTCTAACAACTCATGGAGTAAAAAGAAAACCACAACAAAATATGGGCCAGACTTCTGATATCATCTGTTCGTGAATCATACACTACTTGGTGCACTCTGTTCATATGACATTACGATTAAATCGGAACAAATGAAGTAGAAATGAAGCTAAATATGTACCTATCAAGACATTTTAGGCACCTCGTTGTCGAGAACTCGTCGCGAACTGCCACAATAATTTAGGTGGTGGAATACCACTTGAAGTTGAAACTCGTCGTGAACTGCACAATTATTTTGGTTGTGGAACACCACTTGAAGTTGAATTCATTGTCTGCTACAGAAAAGGAAAATGAAAATCTCCCCCTATAAAATTTGGAACTTCCTCCGTGGTCGAGTGCGTCTCACAGCAAAGATTCCTCAGGTAAAGCCACCCCAAAACCATGCTTCAAGTGTCTAGGGTCGCGGTTCAGTTCAACATCACCTGTTCGGCGGACAAGTTCTACGGGATTTTCAGGAAGAACATGGGCCTGCTTGTTCAGTTGTTCCCCGAATACGTCAAGGGCTACAAGTTCGTCAAAGGGAATGAGTTCGGAAATGGCGCGGTCGTCATCTGGAACTACGACCTCGGTTGGTCACTTCTCTCCATTTCGAATTTCTACAGGCGCACTTATCGTTCAAAATTTTCTTTTACATGAAAACTGATAACTCTGTGAAAGTAGGGTTATTTCGTATCCTTAACGAGGCTTTATGTGGTTAGTCGGATGAGTATTGATAGGGATTTGGTAGGATTTGAGTCATTTTTAGTTTAGTTTTATTTTAAGTTGATCTTTGTTATTTTCTTAGTTTTTGTTTCTATTTCGTCTCGAGTCGGTTATCTTGTTGATGCCTTTTGGTTTGTCATGTGTTAATGCAGGAAAATGAAGGAGATTTTGAAGCTCGGACGAAGAAAAGCGAAGAGGAGCGAACAATGGACAGAGAGCTGAGGGACGCGTCCCTCAGATCTCAGGGACGCGTCCCTGGAGGTTCTGTAGCTGACGAAGCTTTCCTGCGAATTTTGAAGGCTAACCGCTTGAGGAGTCTTCAAGTCTTCCTAAGACTGCATTATGGAGATATAGAGGATCAACTAGTTATTTAGTTGGTAGTTTTAGATTTATTTTATTTTATTCTCCATAGAAATATTGCCTAGATTTGGAGAATCTTAGGAAATATTTTCTAGGGGATCTATATATCCTAGTTTTAGAGGTAACTCTAAGGAAACCTTCCTTTTGGCTTTTAGAGTCTTTTCTTTTGGTGAAGAACGGAGGAGACATTCGACTCGGAGACGGCTAGGGTTGAAGCGGAGATCAAGACTAGGCGACTACTTCTCGGATCGGAGGATTCGAGAGGGCGTTTTTCTTTTCTTGCCCCTCTTTGATTATTATGTCGCTATCCTTTTCTTTTGAATTTGAGTTGAATTTCTTCTACGTTATGAACTAATTTCGTTTTCTAGGACTTCAATGGAACCTAGCGATTTTATCTAACGAGTGAATTCATTTTCTCCGTGTTATGCGAATTCGTGTGGTTACTTATTCATATCTTGTTCTTAATGCGGTTGATTGACTGGCCACCAATTAATTTGACCTGGAGACCTATTTGGGCTTGGAAAAGTTGTTTAAGTTAAGCCGTGGATTGAATAGCCTAAGTTAGCGTCTCGTTGGAAAACGGAGCTAATTAGCGAGAAGGATAGGAATATACCTGATTGCCTTAGGTAGCCATTTAGGGTTGTTGCATAATGGGTTCCCACTAGTTAATTGCCTAGGAATAGAGTGATTAGCTCGATACAGGGAATACGTCTTTAGAGCACTCGGGAGAGGCGTAAAGAGATATACGAACCCTAGGTTAGTAACTTAAGAATTTGATAACTGGATAAAGGAAGGAACGAGTTAGATAATTCGTTAGGGGAAATTGATAGTCCTAGGCTTTTATTAATTGATTTAATCATCGTTAGTTGCACTCTCTTTTTCAGTTTTACTCTCAATTCAATCTTGTTTGACTTGACCTCGAAATTGTTAAACGTGCGACCGTTAGGAATTCTTCTCTGTTGATTCTCTGTGGGATCGACCTCTACTTACTCTATCTACAAGTTAGTTAGGTTTGTGAGAGTATTTAATTTGCCGCCTTCGACAAGCGTGGTCAAATTTTGGCGCCGTTGCCGGGGAATCAATTTGGAGAAATTTATTTTCTACTGTCATCACGTTTATCTATTTGACGTTCAAGTTGTTTAATTTTCTCACTTATTTCTTTTGATATTTTTAACATTAGGTGCATGCGACGAACTCGAAGTACAGAAATTCTTCCTGTTGATCCTGAAATCGAAAGGACTTTCCATAGACTGGTTCGTGAGAAAGCTAGTGCACAACAAAGCAACATGGACAAAAACCTAATTCTACCTCAGCAGAACGAGGGTCAACAGGACATTGATAATAGGCCGATGGTGGAATTCACTTCAGCAAAACCTCACATCAACCGGTTCTGTATCGTTGCGCCTGTGATTCAAGCTCGGGACTTTGAGATAAAGACATCAGTGATCCAGATGATTCAGAATTCAGTGATGTTTCGAGGGTCAGCGATTGAGGATCCGCATGAGCATTTGAGCAAGTTCTTAAGCATTTGCGACAGTTTCAGGCAAAACGGAGTGCCACAAGATGCAGTTCGATTAAAGTTATTTCCCTTCTCCTTGAAGGATAGAGCATGGAGTTGGCTGAACTTGCTACCGGCTGGATCAATCAGTACCTGGGAACAGATGGAAGAAGCATTCCTAGATCAATATTTCCCGCCATCCAAGATATCCCACATGAGGAATGAAATCTGCACATTCAAGCAACATGATACAGAAACTTTCGTGGAGGCTTGGGAGCGCTTCAAAAATTTATTAATTCAGTGCCCATATCATGATCTACCGGGATGGCGACAATTGGAAGCTTTTTACAATGGGTTGTCGGAAACATCGCGCAAGGACCTCAACTTAGCATCGAATGGATCATTCCTACGAAAATCATACGTAGAAGGAAGGGAGCTTTTGGAGACTATGAGGAGAACATGTGTACCGAGTCAATCGTTCGACCGAATAAGTGGTAGAAAAGTTTCGGGTGCTCATGAACTGGATGCACTCACATCTATTCAAGCGCAGGTATCGGCGTTGGCCAAGAAGTTTGAGTCGGTAAATGTACAGTCCATCCAGAGTACAACTAGAGGATGTGATATTTGCGGTGGTGGACATATAACAGATCAATGTTCTGCAAGCATGGAAGAGGCTAATTTTATAGGAAATCAGAGGAACAATCCTTATTCCAACACGTATAATCCGGGTGGAGGAACCATCCTAACTTTTTTTGGAAAGGGCAACAAACAGTCGATCATCGAGCAACACAACCTCTGGGATTTCAACAATCCAAAGCATCAGAACCAGAAAAAAAGACGAATTTTGAGGATTTGATGACGAAGTACATGGCGAATCAAGATAAGTACATGGCGAATCAAGATGCCATAATAAAGAATCAAACAGCATCAATAAGGAACTTGGAGAATCAAGTCAGTCAGCTCGCTCAAGCCTTGAACTCGCGTCAACAAGGAGGGTTGCCAAGTGATACTGAGGTCAATCCACGAGAATATGTTAAAGCAGTAACTTTGAGAAACGGCCGGGCACTTGAAGAAGTACCACCAAAGATTTGGTCAAGTGACAATAAAAAGTCAAGTGAGATTAGTGATCTTCCACGAGAGCCAATCGATGAGGAGGCGAACACATCCAAGCTGAACAAAGGACGAAATCATGAACTTCAGAATTTTCACAGAACCGTGAAGGACGCGTCCTCCGAATTTGAGGGACGCGTCCCTGAACATTCTGTGGAAGAAGCAACGCAGAAGGACGCGACCCTGCCAACTGAAGGACGTGTCCTTCCCCCAACTGATCAACCACATCGTCCCACTTGGATAATACCCAACATGGGGAAGATAGAACGACCACCACTTCCATTCCCTCAAAGAGCAAAGAAGCATGATGAAGCCCAATTCCGTAAGTTTCTCGACGTGTTTAAGAAACTCCATATTAACATTCCTTTTGCAGAAGCTCTTGAGCAGATGCCGAGCTACGTCAAGTTCATGAAGGACATCCTATCGAAGAAAAGAAGGTTAGGTGAGTTTGAAACCGTAGCACTAACGGAGGAATGTAGTGCCATATTGCAACGAAAACTTCCTCCTAAGCTAAAGGATCCAGGTAGTTTCTCTATCCCTTGCACTATTGGTTCGCAATTCAATGGTAAGGCTCTGTGTGATCTCGGTGCAAGTATTAATCTTATGCCTTTATCTGTATACCATGAGTTAGGTTTGGGGGAAGTGAAACCTACGTCTGTGACATTGCAGTTAGCTGATAGATCAATAACATATCCTAGGGGTATTGTTGAAGATGTGCTTGTTAAAGTGGATAAATTTATCTTTCCAGCGGATTTTGTAGTTTTAGATTTTGAGGAAGATAAAAATATCTCCATCATTTTAGTTCTTGGCAACAGGTAGAGCCCTCATTGATGTTCAAAAAGGTGAACTGACCATTCGGGTTAATGATGAGGAGGTGACATTTAATGTTTTAAAATCGCTGAAGTGCCCGAATGAAATTGATGAATGCTTTCTGATTGAAGATGTTTTGAGCAGGTACTCTATAGAGATTCCATATGAGGATCCACTTGAAATTGCAATGAACTCAACGTCATCCGACAATGAAGAAGTACAAGAAGTGATAACAGCAATGGATGCAATACCACACATGTTAAGAGGGGCGCATTTTGAAGCCTTGGAGAGGCCGCATAATCCGATGAAACCATCAATTGAAGAACCACCCCAATTGGAGTTAAAACCATTACCTGAACACCTAAGGTATGCATATCTTGGAAGTAATGAAACTCTACCCATTATTATTTCGTCGGCACTAACAATGACACAGGAAGAGAAATTACTTCGAGTCTTGAGGGAATATAAACGAGCATTAGGGTGGACAATTGCTGATATTCGAGGTATCAGTCCATCAATTTGCATGCACAAGATTTTGCTAGAAGAAAATCATAAGGTTTCGGTGGAGAATCAACGACGACTCAACCCGAACATGAAGGAAGTAGTCAAGAAGGAAATCATCAAATGGCTTGATGCAGGTATAATATACCCGATTTCTAACAGTTCTTGGGTGAGTCATGTGCAGTGTGTACCTAAGAAAGGTAGGATGACCGTTGTCTCCAACGAAAAGAATGAGCTCATTCCCACGCGTACGGTGACTGGTTGGCGAGTTTGCATGGATTATAGGAAGTTGAATAAAGCCACAAGAAAGGATCACTTCCCACTTCCGTTTATAGATCAAATGTTGGATCGCCTGGCAGGTAAAGGATTTTACTGTTTTCTAGATGATTATTCTGGATATAACCAAATTGCCATAGCAGCAGAAGATCAAGAAAAGACTACTTTTACATGCCCGTATGGTACGTTTGCTTTTCGTCGAATGCCTTTTGGTCTATGTAATGCCCCAGCTACGTTTCAGAGATGCATGATGTCTATTTTCACTGATATGGTTGAGCAGTGCCTTGAAGTTTTTATGGACGATTTTTCCATCTTTGGGATGTCTTTTGATGATTGCTTGACAAATTTAGCTTGCGTGCTGAAACGTTGTGAAGAAACAAACCTTATTTTAAATTGGGAAAAATGCCATTTTATGGTTCGAGAGGGTATTGTTCTTGGACACAGGATATCAAACAAGGGGATTGAAGTGGATCGAGCAAAGATAGAAACGATCGAGAAATTGCCGCCACCATCATCAGTCAAAGCAATCCGGAGTTTTCTTGGACACGCAGGATTTTACAGAAGATTTATCAAGGACTTTTCCAAAATTTCCAAACCACTTTGCAATCTCTTAGAAAAGGACAGGTCCTTTATTTTCGATGACGACTGCCTTAGTGCCTTCAACGAGCTCAAGCAAAGGTTAATTTCTGCCCCTATAGTTATTGCACCTGATTGGAATTTACCATTTGAACTAATGTGTGATGCAAGCGATTACGCGGTCGGAGCCGTTCTAGGACAACGAGTGAATAAGGTATTTCATGTAATTTACTATGCAAGTCGAACTCTTGATGATGCTCAGGTAAATTACACTACCACAGAAAAAGAGTTGCTTGCGATTGTCTATGCCTTTGATAAATTTCGGAGTTATCTTGTCGGTACGAAAGTTATTGTTTTCACTGACCATTCTGCCATCAAGTACTTGATCTCAAAGAAAGAGGCAAAGCCAAGGCTCATCAGGTGGGTTCTTCTTTTACAAGAGTTTGATCTTGAAATTAGGGACAGAAAAGGATCCGAAAACCAAGTTGCGGATCATTTATCGAGGTTAGAAAATGCGACTTCATCTCCTGACCATATGCTAATTAATGAACATTCCCTGATGAACAATTGTTTGCTACGAATGATTTGGCGTGCCCTTGGTATGCCGACTTTGTGAATTATATTGTTTCTAACCATATTCCCTCCGACTTTACTCCTCAACAAAAGAAGAAATTTTTGCATGATGTACGCTACTACATGTGGGATGAACTATTTCTCTTTAAGCATTGTGCTGATCAAGTTATCAGGAGATGTGTGCCAGAGGAAGAAATCAAGGGCATCCTTGAACATTGCCACTCATCACCCTATGGCGGACACTTTGGAGGAGACCGAACAGCAGCTAAAGTTTTGCAATCAGGATTCTATTGGCCAACTCTTTTCAAAGATTCATATAACTTTGTTGCATCTTGTGACAGGTGTCAACGCGTAGGAAACATCACCAGGAGACACGAAATGCCGTTGCAAGGCATCCTTGAAGTTGAGCTCTTCGATGTGTGGGAAAATTCAAGGACGCGTCCCTCACAGCCAAGGACGCGACCTCGGGCATTCTGCAATCCTACAAAACCATGGAGGACGCATCCTCCAATTTGAAGGACGCGTCCCTCCGAAAAAAAGAAAAAAGAAAAAAAAAATCGAAAATAAATAAATAAATAAATAAATAAAAACGAAAAAAAAATAGTTATAATTTCTTTTAAGTGACAACCCTAACCCATTTTTTCTTGTGCAGCCGCCTCATTCTCCCTTCAATTGCTGACTTCCAGAAGAAGGATGAGCTTGGTTCGGATAATGACAACTCCCAAGACCTTGAGGACGAAAATGATGCTAATGACGGCGACGACTAGCTCACCCCAGGGGAGTACTTCGTTCCCTTAATCTCTTACTATTCATATTTACATCGGGGCGATGTCTAGTCTAGGTTTGGGGGTGTTGTTTGTGCTGCAAGTATGCGCATCTATGTGGTTTGGGTTGATTATCATTTCTATTTTGTCGCTTGCTAGTAGTATTTTGATTTTTTAGTTTTTATTTTTGCGTCATTTTTAGAGTAAGTCTAGGCGTGTCTAACTCTTCAGTAGACTTGACGATATCTTTGATGAGCTGACCCTTATTCGATGATGACTTATTACGCACATGCTTACGACTTATGGAAGAGTGAAAATTGAGCTTAATTGGGTGATTAAACTGTTTTTTTTAGTGGGTAATAATTCCTCGGTATGGATTGGTAGTGAGTGAAAACAATTCTCGAAATCTAATAACGCATAGTAGTTGGTGTCGAGTGGGGCTGGCTAGGCATTGATTTGAAACAAGTTCTTCAAAAAAAAAACAAAAAAAAAGAAAAAAAAAGAAAAGTAAAAGAAAAAAAAAAGGGGGTTACCAAGGCTCTGAGTACCAATGTTTAGGCGTGTGAAAAAAAAAAGGAAAAGAAAGAGAAATAAAGTGATTGAAATTTGATTGACGCCTAAATATGTACTTGTGGTGTGAGTCCTTCTGGTGTACTCGAGAATGAGATCCGAGGGGTGCTTCATCGCCTAATGCCTTGGTCCAACTGGACCGGGAGTCATTGATCAAATACTCGTTACATGGGTACATTAGAATGTGATGAAACATTTAGAGTCGTGTAGCTGGAATAAAGTTTGTGTTGAGAAAGTTGTTGAAAATCCTGAGGACGAGTGGATGATTAGTGTTTGGTCGGTTTTCTACGAAGTGCCGATCTAATATGTTTTATTGGAAGTCTTTTATTGTTGAGTTCACTATATGACATACCGAGATGATAGTTTCGAATATTATGTGAAGTTTGATCATATTGAAATTGTTTTTCTTGACAACTGACTCGACCAGCGGAAGTGAGTATGTGCATTGCTGAGAATAGAAAGAGGGTTGCTCAGATTGGATTGAGTTGGGTATTGCTGAAGAGTTATCTTTCTGTGTTTTTCTATTTGCTCGAGGACTAGCAAATTGTAGGTTTGGGGGTGTGATAACTCTGTGAAAGTAGGGTTATTTCGTATCCTTAACGAGGCTTTATGTGGTTAGTCGGATGAGTATTGATAGGGATTTGGTAGGATTTGAGTCATTTTTAGTTTAGTTTTATTTTAAGTTGATCTTTGTTATTTTCTTAGTTTTTGTTTCTATTTCGTCTCGAGTCGGTTATCTTGTTGATGCCTCTTGGTTTGTCATGTGTTAATGCAGGAAAATGAAGGAGATTTTGAAGCTCGGACGAAGAAAAGCGAAGAGGAGCGAACAATGGACAGAGAGCTGAGGGACGCGTCCCTCAGATCTCAGGGACGCGTCCCTGGAGGTTCTGTAGCTGACGAAGCTTTCCTGCGAATTTTGAAGGCTAACCGCTTGAGGAGTCTTCAAGTCTTCCTAAGACTGCATTATGGAGATATAGAGGATCAACTAGTTATTTAGTTGGTAGTTTTAGATTTATTTTATTTTATTCTCCATAGAAATATTGCCTAGATTTGGAGAATCTTAGGAAATATTTTCTAGGAGATCTATATATCCTAGTTTTAGAGGTAACTCTAAGGAAACCTTCCTTTTGGCTTTTAGAGTCTTTTCTTTTGGTGAAGAACGGAGGAGACATTCGACTCGGAGACGGCTAGGGTTGAAGCGGAGATCAAGACTAGGCGACTACTTCTCGGATCGGAGGATTCGAGAGGGCGTTTTTCTTTTCTTGCCCCTCTTTGATTATTATGTCGCTCTCCTTTTCTTTTGAATTTGAGTTGAATTTCTTCTACGTTATGAACTAATTTCGTTTTCTAGGACTTCAATGGAACCTAGCGATTTTATCTAACGAGTGAATTCATTTTCTCCGTGTTATGCGAATTCGTGTGGTTACTTATTCATATCTTGTTCTTAATGCGGTTGATTGACTGGCCACCAATTAATTTGACCTGGAGACCTATTCGGGCTTGGAAAAGTTGTTTAGGTTAAGCCGTGGATTGAATAGCCTAAGTTAGCGTCTCGTTGGAAAACGGAGCTAATTAGCGAGAAGGATAGGAATATACCTGATTGCCTTAGGTAGCCATTTAGGGTTGTTGCATAATGGGTTCCCACTAGTTAATTGCCTAGGAATAGAGTGATTAGCTCGATACAGGGAATACGTCTTTAGAGCACTCGGGAGAGGCGTAAAGAGATATACGAACCCTAGGTTAGTAACTTAAGAATTTGATAACTGGATAAAGGAAGGAACGAGTTAGATAATTCGTTAGGGGAAATTGATAGTCCTAGGCTTTTATTAATTGATTTAATCATCGTTAGTTACACTCTCTTTTTCAGTTTTACTCTCAATTCAATCTTGTTTGACTTGACATCGAAATTGTTAAACGTGCGACCGTTAGGAATTCTTCTCTGTTGATTCTCTGTGGGATCGACCTCTACTTACTCTATCTACAAGTTAGTTAGGTTTGTGAGAGTATTTAATTTGCCGCCTTCGACAAGCGTGGTCAAAAACCTATAGGGTCCCCGGCAACGATGAAAGGGAGGCACGACTCTAACGATGCCACAAGAACGATTACCTTGACAGTGCTCGGAGGCGACGTCTTGGATAAGTACAAGTCCTTCGTGGCAAAGCTTCAGGTCGATCCTGGGGTCACTAAATGGTCCATTGAATTCGAGAAAATCAGTCCCAACACACCGAACCCTAACGAGTTCCTGTAGCTCTACAAAGAATTTACCACCAGACTCAACGCCTACCTCGGGAAAGCATAGAAACATCATCGATACCATAATCCAAGGTGAAAAGCTAGCAAATTACTTACTAGCATGTATTCGCAAATGTTCTCATGTCGCGATGTACTTAAGTGTATGCATGTTTCCTACCGACAGAATGGCTATGCTTACAATGTAATTTCATTTCTCATTCCGCATAAAATACAACTCGAGTCCCGCCATCGGAGACATCGATCTCGAACCCCATTATCTTATACTTAGCCCATTATTTTGGGCCCCGCTCAAGAAGTTTGATCCATTCGGCCGCGTGGTATCCATCAGGCATAGACAGAAATACGTACGCAACTTACGGAACGTCTGTCCGTCGGGCATCATGTCCTCCCTCGTCTAGAAAGAATTTCGGTTCGAGTATTTCGTGGACGAGGTAATTTACGGCTCATCGAATAGACTCAGAAAGTCCATGAATTCCCGAATGTCTTTACACAACATATTGATGAAGAGAATGCATCTACTTTGGAAAATAAAATAAAATAGTAGCATCATCAGGAAGCTCAAAATCACCCGAAAATATCGATCAAAACTTCGTACACCAACAATGTCCAAACATCACCCTCGACATCCAAACAAACCTCGTACCTCTCCGAATCAGTAGCCCCATGATTCCCCATCACGTCCCACTTCACCATTCCTCTATCCATGCCCTTGACATAAGCCTTCCTCCCCTCTTCCATCTCCCACCCCAAGTACGTCTCCCTCGTCTCCTCTCCTCGCACCCACAACTCCGCTGCCCGCGCCGCCTCGTGTTTGAACCTGTTCCGCCCACGATGGTCCGCACTTCCCTCTCTTAACCCGTCCTCCATCTTCTCCCTAAAGAAGTCCAACAGGAGGACGTCAGACTTGGAATCATAGGATCGGATATTGGCCTTCACTGTCTCGAGCATTCTCTCAAACATTGCCTCCGTATTGTCCTTCTCTTTTTCCCACGATTCTCCTCCGACAAGACAGGCAGTTAAACGAAGCCACGGGATCGATCCATCAAGTCGAGCAGCCTCCTCCTCCTCCTCAAGCACTAAGGAAGCAATCCGTTCCTCCAACTGTAACGGCGCTAGCCGAGAAACACCCCCATGCCTACCTCTTCCTACAAAACATCAAAATCACTCTCATAAGGCCTTAATAACACACATCCCAACTAAATCTCTGGGCACGTACCTCTTCCGGTGCGTAAATTCGCAGGGCTGCAATCCGATGGAGCGTCATTGTCATCATCATCTTCATCAAAGGGACAGTCCAATACTGATACAGGGCTGAACTGTTCTTTCTCCTTTAGCCTTTCCTGTGTTTGCTTCAACCATGAGCAAGCCAAAAAGAAAACGTGTCCCAAGGGGATAAACATTAACTCAAGCACTTCTAACCAAACTACAATATATCTTACTAGATTTTCTCCCCCCTAATGTTAATAACCTCAACACATGAAAAATTGCACCCCACCAAAAAATGTCGTCCTCCTCATCAAGCTGACCCAAATCGAGTTGTGCTTGCTACAAACAAGCCAAGTAAAAGCCGAAACTTGAACACCCATTGACAACAACCAAAGGCCACAGCAATTCATCTACATACTCATAATTAGGTGACACTCCCACCTGTAGGTCAACTCACTACACGACAAGGAAGAAACATGCAGTCACTCCCTCTTTTAAAAAATAAAAGAAAGGAAAGACACCCCCCCCCCCCCCCCCCAAACCCTCCCATCCCATTGAATTTATGATTATTCATCTACTATTTATTCCCCCTAACCGATTATTTGAAATCCCACAATCCGCAACTACCAACTTGTCTGAAATCATCCCCTCGTGTCCCGATCCATCAATTCCCTCGGGTCCCAAACTCATTAAAAATCAGCCTCTCCCCCCCTCCCCTCCCCCTCTACTTACAACAAGCCTTTACTACAACCCACGATTTCGTTAACTTATTGTTCTTAGAGTTGGTTGACAGATGCCACACTCTAAATCGCAAATTATGTAAACCTCGTTGGCCTAATGCGAGTAAATGTACGTCACAACAACCCAACCTTAATAGATAAAATGACATTTATTTAAGGCAGCTCATATATATATATATATATTGGTATACAACTTTTCTAGGTGGAAGACATTGACGTACCCTATTTTAACGCCGTGGATCCCGTTGACCAATCTATTGAAGTCAGCAAGATCGACGGCCGAGAAGCTACGGGTATTTTAACTACTACTTCCGGAATTTGTACTTTCCACCAGACACACCTCCCATCCCACGCGTGCGACAACTTCAGCTTATAAACTCACCTCAAACCCATTCCGACCGATTAGTTTATTGCCGTAATGAATTTATTGTAATAAAATTTCCTTATGAAATGGTTTCATGAAATGAATTAATATTTTGTCAATGGGTTGTAAATAAACATATCATTTCTCCTATGCATGTTGACGTATAAAAAAATACAGCGGCTCTCGAAAGTGGGAAGTGCTATTAACCCCTAGATTAAAAGGAAATCACCAGTCCACTGCACGATCGGTGTTTATAAAATTGATCACGATCGCTGTGTTATGATATGATCTAGAAGAAGATTAATCTCAACCAATCAACTCGGGTTAGAATAGTTAATGAACAGTAGATATTGATAATCTTTAATTTTACCTTGGAGCAAGGATTTGCGGCAGCCTCTCCTCCGATGCAGTCTCGGCCGTCCGTTCCAGTGGAATCTTCCTCGACGGAGGTGGCCTCTGCACCCTTCCCCTCAGAGACGATGCCCTTCTCCCCACCCGAGCTACCTACCTCTGCCGCAAACTCGCTGCCAAGAGTCGTAACTGATGGCACCACATCCTGGCCCTCAACGATCTCCCTGTTGCTGAGCAACCTCCATTGCACGACGTCCTCCTCCACTTCCCTGGTAAGTAACTTCCTCGCGGCCCTGCCGCCATGCGGAAGGAAGCACGTAGTCCGCAAGGGGGACTTCATGGCTTTCACCAGCTTAACAGCGGCGGTTCGGAATAGAGTGGACGAGGAAGTCCTTTTCAGGCTCTTCCTCTTGTTGGTTTTGGCTGCCACGACGGACGGGATGCCGTCCCTGAGGTCGACCTCGAGGAGTAACCTGATGGATGTTGGGGTGGAGGAGCGGCGGAGGTGTCTGGGGAACGACCTGAAGCCGCTGGAAGAGCACGAGCTGAGGTCGTCGAGGAGGAAGTCCTTGAGGAGCATTAGGGGCTTGCTCTTCCGAGGGTCGATCCGGAATGACCTCCGGACTTCCATAACCGGAAGCGACGACGACGTCATTAAAGTATTTGCGAGCGGATCCACCACGAATGACTGTTTCCGTTGGATCGAATTTGTGGGGAAATGGTAAAGGTTCGAACTTCGGCGACGGAACAGAGAAAGAGGGGGAGAGGAAGAGGAAGAAGGGTTATTTATATTGTGGGGTTTATTTGGTTTCATTATTAAAAAGAGATTGGCACAGTTTGCCAAGGAGATGAAGATCTAAAGTTTGAGTGGAAGAATTGTTTTTCCAAAAGAGAAAAGACTTGATATCCCATCATCAACTGGTTGTACCACTTTGAAAGAGATCGATTTGTCCATGTATAATCGAAGTTTATAATAACAGAACGAAAACGAGATAAAAAAAAAAGTGTTTTGGTAGTTCATAAAAGTTTCATTAGAATTTCACATTTAAGATATTACAATGAGAAAGAAGTACAAATGTTTTGTCAACCCAACTCCCTTTTGACGACATCCAACTTGTTTTTCATTTCTCTAGATTTAAACAAACCAGCTCATTATCAATTCTCATTTCTTCGAGAAAAATTAAATGTTATGTCTAAAAAAAAAAAAAGTTACTAAACCCATAAAAAAATCACATGACTTGGTTCAACTGTGGATAAAACATCACAAGAAGATCGTATGCTAATGTGATATAACTAAATCAAGCTAAGAGACACCCACCCACAAAGTCCTTAGATATATTAGGGTTTCCCTTAATAATAAGAAACAAAAAAGCAGTCCATTCAGAATCTTAGACAGCATTGCCCCTAAGATTTTATGAAATGTCAACGTTTTACTCGCGTGGTGCGATGTGTATATTAATTAAACGAATAGGTAATCGAATATATCAAAAATGCAATATCATCTTAAATGTTATGAATTGATGGTTTCACTAACCCTAGTCATCTGATTTTGATGGATTGAGACCTCCCCAAAAACCTTCCAAATAAACAACAACCAAAAGCATTAGATTAAATATTTAGTACTGGGGAATGCGCAATTTCATACACGCCATAATCATAATAATCATACGGTCAAGAAGCTTGTTCTTTGCTTTACGCACAGAAATGGAATCGAATGCATATAGTTCTTTTTATAATGCCAAGTATTTGCCGGCTTCTGCTGCCGTGTGTGGCTCGACCAAAACTAAACGTGCCACCACATAAGAAAAAAGTTTTCGCATCAAATTTTTTGGTGTGTCGAAATAATCTCACGTGGCAAGAAATAGGATTGCTTCGACCGAGGACAGAGATCACTCACTAATCTAAATGAAATGAAATGAAATAAAATAAAATAAATAAATGTGTCGGTCGCTAGATTCCGCACCACCTGTGGATCTCCCTCCCACGTTCCCCTTCTGTTCCCAGAAATTCAGCTGCACCTCCCAAATTTGGCGCTGCTAATTTCTTTATTTATTTTTTCTTTCTTTTGTTTCCCTTTATTTTTTATATATATTCTGATTCTGAATCATTCATTATATATAAAACAGTTTTTTACGTCCTTCTTTAATTAATGATTGGGGCTCAATTATTATTTCTCCAGAACAATAACTAGTCCCCCCCCCCTCCTCCTCCCCCAAACATATTTAATGACCGACACTGATTTAGGTTTCCCGAGATAGGATCAAAACTTAATTATTTTTTATTTTATTTTTTTCTCAAATTGAATTTGGTTGATCTCATTGTGGCGCCACATCCACCCAATTCATCCACATTTCTTGCCAAGTAAAAAAAAAAGGAGGTAAAAGAGAAACCCCGAAATAGGGGTTTACATGTTAATTCTATTTTAAAGAGTAATTGTTATTATTAAAAGTATATTAAGAAACCATAATGTGAAAGTAAAACAAATGTTGCGATAGAGAAGACAGACGACACGACACTCCAACAAGTGTCGTCGAATAGGGGAATTAAAAAAATAATAAAAAAAAGAGTAGAAGTTAGGAAGGAGAACTTTGGAGGTTGATGGTTATGATGTCGTTGTGATAAAGCAAAAATTAAATATAACTCGTGGAATTCTTTTTTTTTTTTTTTTTTTTTGGGACAGTTGAGCTGTATCCAGCAATTATTATCATTAAATAAATAAACAAATAGAGGAGGAGGAGGAGGAGGAGGAGATGATGATGATGATGATGGTGAAACTAACTATTTAGACAAGTATTGATTGATATGACTGGGTTTCAACTTAACTCCCGACAACATATCCAATATACCATGAGATTGTTGGGGTTTGTAAAGAGTCTTCTTCGTCCACCTTTTCTGGCTTCGCTTTTTCTTTTTCCTTTTTCATTGTATAAACCGATGCTAAGAGTCCACGAAAAAGGATTAACTCGGATTCTTTGACATAATTTATATTGAGTGAAGGAAGGAATGGCCTATTTGTTCTTGGATGTTTTCTTTCACGACAACTTTAAAAGTATCGTTTTTTTTTTTTTTTTTTGCTCTTTTGAAAAAAAGAAGCCCACGTTCTTAATTTATTTATTTATTTATCAAATTTTTATTTACCCTTTAGGAGGATAAGGAAGTGAGGATTGTTGAAGTTGCAATTCCAATCTCAAAAATGTTGTCTGCTTATGATCGAGCATACAAGAATCACGTCCATTGAGGAAACCTTTTGGTGGTGATCACATCAAAGTTTGGTCCTCAATTAAATCCTTCGATAGCAGTATCGACAAAAGTGTGTCGTTAGTTAGTAGCAGGTTTCTATTAGATGACTAGTCTAAAACGATTCACGCTCGCAATTGAGGCATGCCGTTTGGTCTATTCTTCCAAGTGCACGCACACATGGTAAGTGTTTATAACTTAATTTAAGGAAATGGACAATGTCATCCTTTCTCTTGATGGGACTTTCCAAGTACCTTCATATAAAAGCCTTTTTCCTCCTGCTCACTTGTATGATGATTATTTGTAACTTGAAATCTTTTTAAGTAGACATTGACCCTTAAACTGACTGAGGTCGAAAATGACACGATAACTTGTCAATAATCTTCCTTGTCGGAGGTTGAAGACAAAGTGTGCCGATGTCCATTGTCAACATTTGGGCCTAACTGGGATTGGGTTTCTAAATGAGGCCATAGAACTAGTACCCCATCGACAAGAGTACGCGTTATTGGGCCAGTCTCAAGCAGTCCTACGGAAACTATGGGCTACAAGCCCATTAACTCCCGCACTGCCTTCCGCTGATGCATTACTTAATTTGACGGCTGACTTTTTACCATATTCATTGGGAGAGGTTCATCCTGCTACACACCACATGGACGGAGTATACAACATACTGTTCAAATCGAGTGTTGCGCAATGAGTTATCCCATGTGAGCTATGCATAGGCAGATTGCATTCTATATGACCTCGTATTTGAAAGTTTCGGGAAAGACACAATGTAGCAGGAGTAAGCCACCGATGCAGCGTAAAACAGCTTCAATTATGGGCTTACGCTCAAAAGATCGCTTAGTAAGTTCTTGTATGACCTTGTAAGCCAGGAAATGTCTCTCGTCGGGCCGTGCAACTGACCGTCTGTAGATTTTGAAGTAGCAAGAACAAATGGACCAAAACAAAGTAGGGAACAACACCAACATGTGGTTGGTCCAAGTGGTAAGAAGCTTGGATTCGTCTAAAGAGGTCTCGGGTTCAAAACATACCGTACGCAGCCACCCTGTTGGTAAACTCACCCACCATAGTCAGGTGTCCTACCCAGATCGAGTTTGGATTGGTCGGAGTGAAGCTTCGAAAATCAGACGGGCAAAAAACAAATTAGGGAACAACTGGGGATATGATATTGACCTTGCATTAAGTGGCAACTTCGGACCACCTTGTCCCATGATAAATTTTGTTTCGGGAGGAGGAACAAGTATGTGTAATGTATGCATGTATGTATTATATGGTAAGTGTGTGGGAATTGGAATAGAATAAAGGCTTAGTTCTAAAAGGGAAACGTGTACAACGTGGAGTAACCTAAACAAACATCAATTTGTTTGCTTGCGACATTTGGAAAGCGATATGAATGTCGCCGTGACCGTGTCTCACGATTAGTCGTTGACTAACGAGTGACAGTGATGACGTCAGTCCCATCTGCTTCTATCCGTTCCCAGACCAAACGTGGTCCACGTTTTGACTTTGCGTGGGGTCCACGGGAGGGATGTCGTCAGATCGGCAGGGTCTTACTGTTTCCATATACTTGGTAGATCTTGACCATTGCAATGAAAAGGAAAAATATGTTTGTCTGAACGGGTAAGTTTTTAACATGTTTTTTTTTTCGCCCGACGAATATTTTAAAAGTGGTATGAACGATGAAGTTACAAACGATTATATAGTAAGATCGGTGAATTAGTGTTGTTAATAATGTGCAAGCGTCAGCACGATGATATTATGTTCATACATTAATAATATGTAGTAGACGAGTTTATGTCCGGGTTGGATCAAACAGTGCGGTTCTTCGGGAAGGTCCCAAGTGGTAAGAGGGGATATTTAAGTCCTATTTAGTCGGCAATAAGTTAAAGTTTTAGACAGTGGAACGAAAATCAAAGTAATGATAATAACTCGTAACCTGAACCTGAGTCGTCTTCTTCTTCTTTTAACAATTTAGAAATTCCACAATGTCATGTCCGTAACTCCTATATCGCCCTCGGAACAATTTCCATAACCATCCCAGTTCACGTGAACTCCATCCACACATGACGCAGGCGACAAAAGCGGCCATTCCGCACATTTCCGGGCATCGAATGCCGCCTCCTCATCGATCTCCATCCCAGCCACAACCTCTACCTTACGGCCGTATCCACTCTCAGCATCCCCGGGACCCGTCTCCATTTCCACCCCGCCGAACTCCTCTGCCACTGTGGCCGCGGCCCTTCTCATCTCAAAAGGGTCCGTGGATGCTGGGAGTGCCGGCAGCCTCCATGCTGAGTCTGCAAAGTTTAGGCAGGCAACGCCAGCCTTCCCCCTAAAGGCGAGGACAGCCAAGTCATGGGCCCGGGCAGCCATCTCGGCTGTCGCGTACGTCCCGAGCCAAACCCTCGTCTTCTTGCTCGGCTCCCGTACCTCGCAAACCCACTTCCCCTTGTTCCTACGCCGCACCCCGCGGTACACCGGGTGCCTCATCTCCTTAAACACCTTCCTCCCGGTACGCTTCTTAGGCTTGCTCGATGCAAGCACCACTGCCTCGGACAAGGACTCGGACGTGTCGGTGGAATGAGAATCAGCCGTTTCTTCATGCATGGGGGAGGAGTTGCTGTAGCCGGTGTCGTCTTCCATGGGAAACTCCGTGCGTTTGACTATGTCCTTTTTTTTTTTTGTTGTAATTTTCGGGCAGGAAAGAAGACGACCGCCTCGTATATCTATATCCTAATATATATAAGTTCGTGTATGTAATGGGTCACTTATCAGGTGGGGCCACGTAAAAAGAGCGGATTGGTCACGTTAACCTGCGTGTGAACGCATTCCGTGGAATTTAGTAAAATCCGAGGAATAGTATTAGGACATGGATATAAAGTTTTCATCTTGACTTATCCATTCGTTCAGATTCCAATTTACCAGTCTAGTAAATATAACGTCATCCTTCTCATGTGTGAAACAAGAATTGCAAATGGCTCCTGCGCTCTCACTTCTTTTCGTCTTTTTAAGTCGGTAAACTTTATCGGGAAATAGGCATGTGCTTATTTCATTTTCTCCCTTGCGAACGTGCTATCCAGACCCGTTCGGGTGTTCTTTCTACATGTCGGTCGATTACCTTAAATTTTTTGAATTCCGGAACTTTTAAATGTTTGGAAAACGTGTATTTCGATTCCGTGGTCGAATTTAATAGTGTAGTTTTTCAGATAGACTGACTGTTTTAGATAAGCTTGACCAATTAACGATGTTGAGTTCTTTCTCATAATGTTTGTGTCTCCATGTGGTTTCCTTAAATGAGTCGCGTGTTGGAACCAAAGTCAATATCATAGTCAAAGGCTCCGCTAAGGGAAATCCCACGCAAATTCGTATTAAGAGAAGTAGTTTTACTTTGTTATTAAAAGTTGGCACTGCATAACCAAACGTTTCTGCAGATGGGAATGGCAGTTGCTGCTACACAGATAAGACCGAGTACGGCCCGCGCCTGCATGCTGAGTGATGATACACCAACCAGGGAGAGAGAGACAGAAAGGTCTTGTAGATTGATGAACCCCCAGATCCATTGCTCACTCTTCTTTCCGGGGTTTCGATCCAGCCAGCCGTGGGGGCTTTATCACTTTACCTAAGAGGATCAGAACTACGGGGAGGACGGTCCCAATGTAATACACGCTGCCATATGACACGAGTGTCTCATGCAGGCTCAACACCTGCGGGGAGTTCGGGTTTCGGAGTTTTAAAACCGGGAAAAGACTCATACAAAAACCCAGAAAGAGGGGGAGCTGCTCACCATGAACCCAACGCATGAATAGTTCAGAACGAGAAGCGTGTACACGAAGTTGACAAAAATAAGGATATTCTTGGCCAGGGCCATTTTGGGTGGAAAAGCCTGTTGCCATCTGTATAACACTGCTCGGAGAAGAAACAGAAACCGGCGTTTGTCAAAATTTGGGGCAAGACATAAGGCATTTCACTAATCATTGTTACAGTGACGGTAAGACATGATGAAGACGACAGCAGTCAATATTTACCTCTAGATCCAGCGATCATCAATGCCGACTGCACGAAGAATATGATGTAACCAGGATACAGTCCCTGGAATCAAAAAATGTATGGAGATAGATACAGGATGAGTATACGGCTAGTTCCAATGGTGCACAAATAAGTTGATCCAGAAACAGTAACAACAAGAGATCGGAGTCACCAAGTTGTATTCCCTAAAATCCATATCCTAGTACTCCGTTGAAGATTGGATACTAAATTCTTTTAGAGCAAATTGGCAAGTGACTTCAGATATACAAAAAACGTTAGGAGCACAAAAATAAAAGCTGACCTTCCCTGAATCTATCCAATATGCTAAAACTCTATTGTCAAGAAACTCAGCGGCAATAGATACAACATAAAACAGCCCCAGCTAATCACAGCATGACATTCAATTCAGCCTAAAGATAAATAACTTCATCAGGTAATCTTTCTCCTTAATTTTACACAAGGAATGCAAGTGAAAAGTAAGCAAGTCTAGGACACTCCCATTTACACTTACATGCCAAACCGCACTGACGGTCTGAGTGGCCAGAAGCTGAAAGAACCCAGGCCTTTTGCCTCTCTGAACGAGTCTCTCATAAACATCTTGAAGATCAACAAAAGCCAAATTAACAGCAAGCTAACCGAGTTAAGAGGTTTCCCATTTCTTTACAGTCATGTTAAATAAACAACTATGGAAAGAATAGTTTTCGACAAATCGTCTACATGAATCGTTTAATAATGACTCAGGTTTCATATTCATCGCCAAATAATCTTTCTACTCCAAATAATCTGTAAGTGACACATCTGGGAAAATTATATTGCAACCATAGACAGTGACAAAATACACCGCCAGAATTAGGAGACAGATTCCACTCACAATGGCGAAGCCAGGTGCTGACTTGAATGTTCCAAACAAGTGGCAATTCAACTGAACTCTTCGCAAATTCCACTCCCAAAATGTCGACATTCTTTGCCTTGTCCCAACGTGGCTTAGGAGGGGAACTTTCTGTCCAACCGCTGAATCCAAGGCCGGATATAATCATTGAGGCCTCTGAAATGGACCAGATAAAGTAGTACTTCCATCGGGCCGTGAATCCAGACATGTACTGGTAACTCAGCCTCATCCAAAATCCCCATTCCTTGTATACTGGATCCGTAAATCTAGTAAGAGGATAATGAGGAACCAAGTACAAGTACAAACCCATGCAAATGGCGGCTTGAAGAATAGCACGGAGGGCTGCACCGAAAGGTGAAGGCCTGCCGCCCTTCCACGAATCACTCCAAATCTGCAAGATGGAAATGTTAAAAGGATAGTCAAACATTTACATCGAAAAGCCGTAATTCGTATGGAAAAATTACACATACCCCTTTCCCTTCAGTCCAATCAAGATAATCTTTCATTTCATACACTGGGCCTGCGAAATGCGTACCACAACACAGACAGTAGCCAAAGTATTCGAGCAAAGATGGGAGCTTGACTAATCTATTTTTCTTCTGAGCATCACGGAGACCTTCTTCCTTCAACAACCCGTCATTGTAGTTGATTGCACAAGAGATGACTTTCAGTGTCAGCACCATAAGGGCTCCTGAAAGAAGGCAGGATCGCCAGTTAATCATGTGAAGAAGCCTCAATGCTGACTGAACAAACAAAATCAATAAGTAAATGAATGAACTTTGGCATTGACCCCTCTGTGAAAGGCAAAAGACTTAAAGGTTGGCTCGGTGCAATTATCAAATGCTTTAAGGGAAGTCAAATATATAAATATGACTAAGCCAGTAAACGTCACAATCTCAAGCACAACTGTTCAAGATATCAAAGAAAACATGATTTGGCTTGCCTGTAGCATCAATGCCTCCTTCTTTCCAAGCATCTCCACTCATGTAGTATACATGACTGTAACATTTAGGAAATAAACATGCCGGGTAAGATGACCATGTGTTGGTGATATGAACTATCCTATGATTCATTAACTTCTAGGGACTTGAACAAGTCATACAAATATTGTATAACATCATAATGATAGTTTGCTGAGCAAGAAGATTATTCAGAGATGCAGAATCTTTGGATCCAATAAAGAAGATGATTACAGTACACCAAAGCTCATTAAAACATCTCTCACTGCAAACACATGCGCATGACACTGCATATTAAATAGTTTCATTCCTAACTGCATGATGTAAAATAGTAACTCTCCTGTCCTTACGAGGACACCCAAGTGGCGTAAGGTGGGTGGTGGGTGTTTGGAACCTTGTCATGATCCCGGGTTCGAACCCCATCACGCACACTCCACTTGGAAAATTAAGGTTGGTCTCCTGGGTGATGGCTAATAAAGCCCAGGAGCCGCCCACCTGCTGGGCCTTAGGCCTCAACTGAAATTGGACCGACAGGGGAGCAGGCCTCAAGTCGGGCCCAGAGGGGATGTAGTGGGGCCGGGCCTGGGGTTCGCAGGCTTGTAAAGAGCCTTCGAGCCTCGTGAGAGGGCTCGCAAAAAGTAAGTCCACCACGAACCCCGCTGATATCAAAAAAAAAAAAATAATAATAATAATAATAATAACTCTCCTGTTTCAAATAAGGAACTAAACAAATGGATAGACCAATTCATTGCCATCGTCATCTTTCAATAGACAATTGCAGTTGAATTGAATTCTTAACGAGAAAAGGTAAGCCCTCTTACTCAAGCCCTGGCTAAAAAATTGTGGAAAATGTTATACAGCTAGTTAACAATGAACTTTGGAGCATCGTAATTCCAGAAATCCTTGAAATTCTCATTCATCCTAAGAGCAACCTGAAATCCAGGCCATTTCCCTAACTTCCATCAAAGGCCCCAACAATGAAGGCAGTGGCAGGATAAATCCTGAAAATGCTAAAATCAAGGTCAAAGCACCTAAAACACAAAATTAACAAGCCTAAAGTGTCGCAACAGATGTAGTATGATTTTCATTCAAGAAATTCTCTCAGCTAATGTCCTCAAGAACTGCATGCAAGACACAAATTACACAACGCACCTATTTACCCCATTCAAAAGGTGAACTTATCAAGTTTCACACCTTCGATCTGTCCTGGTTTGAAGTTATAATAATTGAACTTACCAATTCTAATGGCAGAAAACCCGCTCTGAACAGCAACACCCAGAACCACCAAAGAAAGGAACTTCCTCCATAAGCACAAGCAATCCCAAGAAAACAATCATTGACTTAACGTCAAAACCAATCAAACAATACATTCAAGAAAGTTATTTCATCCATCCCAGTTCCCAGACAATGTCAAACTCTATCAAAATAATGGAAGAGAAACCAACAGTACACAGTCAATGAAACCCACGAAGGGGAAAAAAGGACAAAGCTGTAATCACCCAAAACCCGCCTGCATTCAAGAACAGCCGACCCAAATTTACAGAAAGCCCCTAAAAAGCCATCAACTAGACAGAACTCCAAATTCAGACAAAGACCGACAAGAAAGCAAAACCCTCTCTGCAATTAACCAATCCAACCAAATACGAATCGAATAAACCAACCAAATCCATCACTCACCAACCAATGAGGTACCCAAAACCGAGGAAGAAAGCGAGAATCCCACAGTGCTTCCTCCAGAACACCATGGACAAGTAACCCAACGTCATGGGAATCAGGAAATGGACGTTGGAAGACGCCCCGAAGGACAGGTAAGAGAGGATAGCCCCAGAAGCGGCCGCATAGGCGTTCTTGGCGAACCTCCCGGGGACAAAATTCCACAGGAAAGATACAGGAATGGTGGCGAGGAAGCACATGAGGAAGCGGAACACGGGTACCGAAACCCCAAGGGCCGAAGCCATGGCTTCCATCTCCATCTCCGTTAACGGGCTCGTAGATGTCGCTGTCACCTACTTGGAGGCGCGGCGGGACGGGAGACGCGCCGTCTTCGGCCGCGGCGTTTGAGAGGAAGGGGGAGGAGTACGAGGTTGTCCGAAGACTTCTATGAACAAAGGGAAAAGAAAAGGCTTTGAGTTTTAAGTTTATACATACGTAAAAGAATTGGACTTGACAAAGTGAAGCAAACACTAATCACGCAATTTCTGATTTAATCTATTAAAAATTTTCATTGGGCTTTGCTAAATTGAGTGTTTTCATAAGGTGTTATCAAGAGTTGGAAAGGTTGCAAAGGGGACATAAAAATTATACCTTTAGGAATAGGCATGATGCCTTTCACCTTGTTTACATTTAATTCTCGGACACAATGCAATACCTAACCTGACTGATATTTTGATGACATTTGCTGTGGACCCATTTTGGGTCGTTTTTACATTGAGATTATCGACCAATTTCATTGGCCCTGGGTCTGTCAAAGAGGAATTTGGTGTTTTAGAACATTTATTTCATGGGATACAAAACATGGGCATGCACCAGAAGAAGAAGAAGAAGAAAAAGGAACGGGGAATCATTCACTCATTCACATGGCGTGTTTTAAGAAAAGATGCGTAACCGGCTGCAATTGCTTCCCCGAGAAGAAGAAGAAGCCAGAGGTACAAGATGAATTCAACAATACTCAATTGTCTATGTTCGAAGCCACAGTCTGCAGGCCCGCAATCTGAAACCAAGCGGAAAACAGAGTTCCGTCGCGGCAGCAGCCCGATATTCTACTCTGCCGTCAGAATACACGGATGGTTCGCAATCCGATCCTCTCTAATATATACAAGTAACACAAACAGGTTCCTATCTAAGTAAAGGAGGATAGGACGGTGCTAAAAATCGCATCATCCTAACCTTGCATTCTGGTGGGGCATATCAGGAGGGAATTGATACAGAGACCGCCCTTCGTATGTGTGCAGTCAATCTGGGTCAAGGAGAATTTCACCTTGGTGGGAGCATCGTGACTACGCACGATGAAATCCCCCACGTGGTAGTTGACCCACTTTCCTGGGTCGGTGAGAAAATACTGGGACGAGGTGGAATGACCGTCGGAGGTTGAGAGCTGGAACTGAACAGGCTTCTTATCCCAGCCATGGACGTGCTCGGTTACACAGACTCTGCGGCCAGGGAATCTTCTGGCTGTTCTCCCAAGCTGTAGTCGGAAGAAGACACTGTAGTTGCCCTTGGGGAAAGGGAATTCCACTTCACCCTCGGCCTGTAGCCACCATGTCTGCCGGAGATACGCAACCTCCCCGAATCTGCAATAATGGCAGGAATACTTGTCAGTTCAAGTAAACTAGACCACATTTCTTCCGGAAATACAACTGTCATCAGAAGGAAAGGGGACGGGGAAGAATTTCTTGAGTAATTATCAACCATCTATGGTTAATCAAACAGGCCAATTTACTTAATTACTGCTTTAATTGTGCAACGGCTCAGATCTTTTGATGAAGCTAAAAATTTTGGCTCCCAGAGCTGTTGAACTCGAATTAATATAACATACAAACCCACCAGACAAGCAGGGCTCCTTTAAATTGGTGCCTAGCACACCAGTAGCCCAGAGTAAAAAGGTTTCACATGATTCATATTCTGGTCATATCGCTTAAAACAAGGGCTACACGAGAAAATTTAGAAGGTTGTCTTAAGAGGGTTCGAACTTGCACATGCTGCAACCGGATACCAGAACACCATCAATGAACAATTTTCTAAAAAAGATTAAACATAGATCGCCTCAGTATACTCGAAAATACATTTACCCGGGTGTTACCATTGCAATCACAAACGAAAGCATTCGGAGTTCATCTCATAACTCAGTTCCATAAGTAGGAATCAAGCAGACTTGAACTAAGGTCTACGCTGATACTATAAACTCCAAGAATCTCTTTGGGACTCACTTAGACTCTGTCGTAGTGATGTAGTTCCAGTATCTCCGATCATCTACTCCGGTTATTGCCAAACCCTTTGCAGAAACTGATAAACAAATCCGACCAGTAGATTTATCCATCCAGACTCTCTGCACAGAAACACGGAACCATGATCTCGTCAGTAGCATAAGTTCAATCTCAAGATCGAATCAGCAAAAAAAAGAAGCAACATATGTTTCCTTAATGGCAACGGCAAATTCATCATCATCCAATCAAAGAAGCTACCCTACTCGTTAAGCAGCCGTGAAGAAGAGACATCAAACTTGTTTCAACAGTACATCCCAAACCATAACACAAACTGAAACTCCACAACCTACATGAACTCCCACCACCAGTTTAGCAAACAACACGACAACAAAAATAAACCCTAATCTCACCGCACCTTTGTGCCGCCATCGAAAGTATTACCCCCACAAAGCCCGGTGTAGATCTCCCTCTTACACAAACCACCACCACCACCACCACCAACCAAACCTCCAAAGACCTTCTCCACAATAACACCATAATTCTCAGGCAACTTGGCCACCCACACGACATCAGCCCACGAAGCACCCCGGAAAGCCCTATTCAACCCACCAAGCCTACAAACATCCGTCGGCTCCAGGTACCCCAGAATCGAAGCGGCGCAAGACTCCGGCAGGTCCCCGAGCCCGGTCCTCTCGGCCGGGTCCGGGGACGTGGAAAGGAACGAACCCATCTGAAATCACCCGATTTCGAAATCCGTGTATTGGCTAAAACCACGAGAAAAGCAGGAAAGGAACGATCTTTACGGGAAACGGGAGTTGGGTAACGCGGAGTTTCATGGAATGGGGAGGGGAAACATTTTTTTTTTAAAGGAAGAGGGACGGAATGAATCAGAAAGCGGACGGGAAAGGAAGGGAGGTTTTGCTTGTTTTGAGTTGGTCAGAGTTTTTTTGACACGATGACGTGGTTGCACGTCGACATTGTCGACCCGGCCATACTTCGTCGCTTGATACAAAAAGCATTGCACGAAAATATAATTAATTTTAAAAAAAATTATAAAATACGATTTAAATTTTATAAAATATAATTTTATCTTAAAATATGCCCCTTAAAATGCACAGGGGAAGGCAGAAGGGGAAAGGAAATGGGAAGAGAAAAAAAAAAAAGGGAAGAAAAAGGAAAAGGAGAGAGAAGAACATCCTCGCCCCTTGTGCATTTTCAGTTTTTAAAACTCAGTCCTTCGTTGAATGCATTTTTATTTCTCTAAGTGTTTAGGGATGTGTTTTCAAAATTCATCTCTGTCTATTTACAGGACGGACAAGGGGCGCGTTTTCCTTTCGACAGTAAAATCATATTTTACGAAATTCGAGCCGTATTTCGTAAAATTTTTTAAAAAAATCGTATTTTCGTACAAAACTCTTGATAGCTACGCATACCCAATACCCAATACCAACTCCTTTAACTCTTCTCGATTAAGCTACACACACCACGCCAGAAGTGCTCGAGATTCAGTACTTCTTTTAATGCATGAGAGTGTTTTTGAGATTTTATAGAAGAAGGGAAGTTGCCTTCGCAACTCAAATTTAAATTAATTAGTTTGAAAGTATATTTTATAGCTCGAGTCGACCTAGTTATAACTCATAAGTGAGATATTTTCAATGAAAAGGAAATGGTTGGTGAGTAAGGAGTGAAATATCTAGAAACATCTTAATTAATTCAATATCAGGGGAGTTCTCAATCACATCAACTCTCGTTTAAATCCGTTAATAGTATCTCTGGTAATTCATCGTAGTTTTGTTTTTAAATAACATTAATTCGTAAATTATTTTATTAAATACGATATTAAATTGAAAAATTCTTTGATTAATATAGTAAAATCGATCTTAAAAAGGTCGATTTTGATTATAAAGAAAGTATGACCTTTTTAAAATCGATTTAATGTTTTTTAAACCGAAATCAACCTTACAAAAACGACTTCATGTAAACGATTCCAATTACATGAAATCGGCCTTTATATAGACAATTTCGTTACGCTTAATAAAAAAATAAAATATGACAAATGAAATCGATTTTTATAAAGCAGATTTAAAAAAGGTCAGACGTTACAAATGCCGAAACTTCGGTCAGACACCCGAATTTCCGGTGTCCGCCAACCAACAAAACTTTGTGTCACTGAGCTCTCTCCTTGTGTAATAAAACTTGGGTGATTGCAGACATCATTGCCAACACCAACACCAACACCATCCTCTGTTGTCACTCCCTCCTCCTCCTCCCATCACCACCGCCGCCTCTGCATTCCCCACATGCTTTCCCTCCTTAAATCCAGGATCCGCCTCCTCTGCTCTCGCCTCCCCTGGCCCCGTTTCTGTCGCCGTTGCCTCTCCCGCCACCGTCGTCGCCGCCCCAAACCCAGCATCGTCGTCAAGCCCTCTCTCCCTCCCCTTCCCCTGATCGCTCCCTCTGTCCCTCCTGTCAAGGAGTGCCCCATCCGCGTCGCCACCTTTCAACACCACTTTCTTCTCTATGGCCCCTGCCGTCGGACGGCCTGAGGGGCCCTCAAGCTTCGACTTCGACGACCACCGCCGTCAGGAATCCGTCAGGGTAGCCAATTTCTGAATGAAGTCCGCCAACGATCTCCCTAGGAGCATCCTCAAGCATTCCCCCTTGCAGCTGGCTTCAGTTAATGGGGAGAACAACGGCGGTGTGGCCGCCAAACGGGAGAAGTTCGCGAGGTCGAAGTTAAGGATGTCGATGAATTTACCCGACAACGAGATTTCCCTAATAGGTCGAAGTTAATGGTCATTTCCTCCACCCACAAACATTTGCTCCCTCCCAATCAATGCTTTTGATCTTGATACAAATCCTCCTCACGACAACCTACAACACACATGGTTTGATACTTAGACAGCGATTTCCCTCTAATTGTGACATTAAATTCTGTAGGGCATGAATGAATAATCGATGTGATGATACTATTAGCCACCCAAAATCTCTGTCACAACCCCTAGTCGGTCTTTTTCGACTTTAGTGACTCCAATTTTTTAGTTAAGTGTTCAGAAGTCTGACTCTTACAAAGATCGATTTCATGCGAAAGAAATAGATGATATAAAATCAGTCTTATAAAGATCGATTTTCTTTAAGTCGACTTTTTTAAAGTCAATTTCATTACATTAGTCAATGAATTTTAAAAATTGCGATCATTTTTTATGAAATAAGTTACTTAAAAACAAAACTCCACTTCGTGAGTCGCTACTCAGACGACCACTAACGAGAACTGCAAACAGAACAACCATTCAATGGTCTAAAATGACGTGAATATTCATAGCATCTACAACACAAAAAATCCCTCGCGTGGTTTGAATTTTCCCTTTCCATTCTAGAACCAAAGGGGTCGCACAAAACCCCGTGCTAGATCGACCCATCCAATGGTCGCATTGCTGCTGCATCACAAAGTGGCTTCCCCACCCCCAGAGGCCGGTGCCGAATCATCGGGCTTAACTGCCTCATTGTTGCTAGATGTGTTGCTAGATGCCGGATGAATATCACCTGCCTGGATGTTCACAGGCCCATCTAACTCGGCAGGGTTTGCCGCCGCCTCAGCCAAAGCTTCAGCACCGGAGGGTTCAAGGGGTGTGGCAGATTCAGGGATATCTTCGTTAGGAGTAATATCAACCTGCTGTTCCTCAGAAACAGTAGAGATCTCCACGGGCTGGGCACTGACGGCCATATCTTCTTGCTTTTCTTCTGCCTCAGCTCTACGGACTCCAACGAGGTGCTTCACATGCTCGAACTCCGTCACAAGATTGCCGTATCGCTCTTGCAGCGTCCGCTCGAGCTCCTTTTGCTTCTGGACTTCCTCCCATAGATTGTTTATCCTGTGAGTTGCCGCCAACTGTTCTTGCCTCTGCAGGGCCTGGAAACATTCCAGCTCGATCCCGCCGTTGTCCAACTGCTGGAAAGTCAGCTGGATCGACTCCCAGACGGTCTTCTCACGCATCTGGTCATAAAATTTACATTCCATTAATGGAGAAAATCATGCAACTGTATTACTTGAGAGTGCCGTTCTGCATGTCAGCCACATCCGCAGACTTACTCAAACAATCAACTAGAAAAAAAAATGTTCGAAGGAGCAACACCGAAGAAATACACAAGTAAATTTACCTGGTAGCCATGAGTAAGAGTTTTGACCTTCTTCTCCAGTCGTGCTGCCTTCTCACGATCTTCATCTATCTTTCTTCTAACACTATCATACTCATTATGCAAAGCTGCAAGTTTTTCCGTGTTTCCAGCAACACTCGACAATCCATAAGCATTGCGGGCAGGGAAATACATGAGATCATTTAAGCATGTCTTGTGGGCGTCAACGAATTCATCAAGAGATTCGTTCTCGTGCCCCATAGTAACACGAAGATATTGAGCCTCTTCCTTTATCATTGAATCAGCCTGAGTGGAAAACATGCCCTAGTTTAATACATTAGCAAGCAGGCAGTAGCAGCTAATCCAAAGAGAAAATCACAGAAAGCACCAGTCAGTGAGAAGACAGAAATTATAAACAAGGTACAGCAGCAAACGCAAAAAATTAATTTACCAGCTATCTAGAAAATCAGACCAAGCAATAAAATCCCTTCCATAAAAGAGTGTAAAGACAGACATCTATCTAACTACGTAAACGGCCGTCTTTAGATAAAAGAAAAATATTGGATTCATTCCCTCCATTCAAAAGAGCGTGTAATCCAAGCCTCAGTTTGAAGTCCTAGTTTCAGTTTGAGGGTCATTATTAAAGATCATTCATGCACTTACACATGATTTGCTCACAGAAGAAAACAGCATTGGGCAGAACTAACGATGTTGAATACGGTTGCAAGTCAACAAAAAATTAAAGTTCAACAATATAAAATCTACAATTTGTCTCTATGTTCTGAGAGCAGCAACACAAGGACTTCACAATGGTCACAAATGTCAGCGCTAATCTGTCTCAAACTCTCCATAACAATTAAATAGTGCACGAACTGCATAGAACTTAAAAATTCAACTCATATCGCGTGACAAGCCATCCAGAATTAACACTAAATTGATTTCTTTCAACACCAATCACATGTCTATAAAATAGATTCTTAAATCGTTGAAAAAACACTCTAAATTATATGCACCCATGGTTCTAAATTAAGAACTACAAGCTCACGAAGCTGACAGTGGTATTTCAACCTTCTATCAAGGCCAAGAATTTCTAAATAATAGTGTTTATTGGATGAGGAGGAACTTTAACTCGTAAGATGTCAATATATAGGGAAATTGACGCAGCATTTACACGCTACATTGCCATTTAGAAAATGGAAAAATCTCGTGTCCAGCTAATTACCTCTTCGATCGATACAAAGATTTCGATAGAATACTCTTTATAAGGTAAAGCCAAATAGAACTAACTAAATCTCAAAATTTTAGCTTATGGCCTGATTTAAGCCATGCCATAGTTTGCAACGCAATACCTGCCAAGCCATCTTTTCCATGCTCTTGAAAACTTCATACTTTTAAAAAATACATACCAAAAACCTATGAGGTAGTTCTCAGCAGCACTCATTTCCCATGTATACTCTACTTCAAAATAAGAAGCCATAAGTAATCCCCACTAGTTTAACATCTATCATTCACATCAAGTCTTCCAAATCCTCCATGTTCTAAGAGAAGTAACCCGCAGAAACAAGCTTATCCAGTCAAAAAGCACAAGACACTTAATGGAAGGATTTTCAACATACAGCCACCGGCTATTAATTAATGGAGATGGTTTTTAATCGATAAATCAGAACACCCAAACCCTAAATCAACAACTTTTACTTAGGCCTTAGGGCCAGCAGACCCCAGTATGCTCAATTATCAGCATATGCAAGATTATTACCATTACCATTATTATTTGGATGAATAACTCTATGAGATTACAGATCATCAAATCAGTGTAAACAGGGTTATCCACGTCCACCAAAATGAAAAAAAGAGAAAGATCACACTTCGAAACAAAACAACTGCTCTAGTATCAACATGAGCTCATCAACGAATAACGAGTTACCCAGTCACTGTCATCACAACAAAATTTGGAAGACAAGGTGGAACACATAACCAGAAATTTTAGATACCTGAAGATGGCAACATAATAAACTGTACACATGACATACGAACAAAAACACAAGCACAGTTACCAGTCGTTTGAAAGAAAAGAAAACTTTGGCAAATTATTTTTAGTGAAATCAAACTCAAAATTAACAAGTCAATAAAACCAACAGTTGGTGTAAAGATGAAGATCTACTTGCCTCCTCCAACTCGGCTTCATCAAAATCATCTATCTCTGGGACTGGAGCCTGCTTAGCTCCTTTCTTCTTGTTCCCCTTCACCTCAATTGGGTATTTAGCATTATCGTGCTCCAATAAGGAAACAAGCTCCCTTCGGATAGCCTCATCGGCCAGCTCGATGGGGGTGGGCGGAACAAAAGAACTCTTGTCACCCTCAGCCCGAATCAGTGAGCTCCTTATTAGTTCCAATGAAGCAGCCGGTGGCCGGGGAAGCTCCCTTTGCAGCACTTTTGACCTCTTTCTGAGAAGTGCCTGTAGTCGAGCCTCTTCTGAAGCTTTTTCTCGAGCTATCCTGTCAGACATGTCCTCCTCAATCTTCTCTTCAGGTTCTTCCTCGACTTGGGGAGCTGGTTGCACAACTATTTGATACTCGTTTTTTGGTTGCGGAAGCTTACTGAGGCTCTCCCTTAAATCATCTCTTCTACGTTTTTGAGGCACATTGTCAAGCATGTACATCTCATCATTAATACTAAGTTCATCTCTGACTGGAGTTCCTTTGGGGGTCATACTAAAGGACTCCCTTGAAGGCGTCATCCCAACTCTGGGAGTAACACCACCAACAGGAGTCATTGAAGGAGTCAGCATAGGATTGGGTGTCTGTATCTCCTTCTTCTTGGGTGTGACACCAGAAAAATCTGAAGGATGCAACTCTGGATTATCCCCTCCTAATAATGGCGTCTGCGACTCTCTTAAACGAGCAAGATTCTCGGCTTCCATCATTATAGAATCGCCCTTGCCAGCAGGTGTCCTCTGTGGGGTCCGCAAAGGTGTCATTCCCAGACGTGGAGTCTGAGAATAATTAGTAAGCAGAGCCTTCGTTGCAGCACTCCCTGCTGTCATTTCCTCACTACCAACAAGGTCACTTGCATAACCCATCTTTGCAATCTCATCAAGTTCATGATCTGATATCTGGGGCGCTGGGAGGATCAGCTTCGACCTCTTCCGCACACTTTCGGGGTCATTTAACTTGTTCGCTTGAAGTATTGCTGAAGGGGCATCTTGCCGCTGTGCAATCTTGTTCTTGGCTATGTCTTGTTTTCTAAGCTGCGCTTCCACGTCCGCTCTCCGTCTTCCTTCGAGTTCTTCTATTGTGGTGGGAAACTTTAGCGGTTCGACGGTTCTATTTTCATCAGCAACATCAAAAAAGCCAGGTGGCGGCCTCTTCTCAAATGGAATTTCGGCATTGTAGTCTATACCCCTCCTCTTCCTCTTCCTATGCCTATTATCAATCCCTGCAGCCTTCAGTTCTCTTCTTTTCTGCAGAGAAGCAAGCCGCCTAGCCTCTTCCAGTTGTTTCTCCCTAGCTTTCCTCTTTGCCTTCTTGCCTCTAGTGTTGGCCAATCGAGCTCTGGCTTCAGATAACATTTCTTTCTCATCCTCATCCATATCAACGGGATCGGGTCGGGCAGGTTTTGACTCTGGGTTTGGATCAATTTCACCAGGCTTCAATTTCCTGGGATCGTCCCCGGGTTCATAGTTCTCATCCTTGGCACAAGCTGCATCAAGAAGCTTCTCATAACGCTCAAGACACTGGGAAGGAGTTCGACCGACAATAGGGGCAATGGTTCTCCACTGTGTCGGCATGAGCTTTGCAAGGTGAAGCAACTTCTCATCTTCCTCTCTTGTCCATTCAGTCTACGAGAAAAAGAGTAAAACAAAGAGTACACCCACACATCATGGAAATGATATGCACCACGAGAAAATCATCTCGCATACTACACACCTCAAATAAACTCACAAAGGAGATGAGACAAGTGTCCAAGCAAACGTTCACGAACTATATGATAAGAATCAACAACGAAGATGATAATCGACCCACATTCATTTATCCATGTAATGCAATGAGACATTTATATGGCTAACTTGATGCGGACCACAATCTACAATAACTTAAACAAAACCCTAACAGGTGAAACGGAAAAGCACGAAAGCCAATCTCCACCAAAATAAATCCTCCAACCCAACCTTCAAACCCCCACCCCCACCAAATAATAGATATTGCGCACATCCCCAGCATATTCTATGCAGCAAAAACATCCCTTCTCACAAACACGATCCGCTCATTATCCACAACCAAATCTCCTCGACACCCACTAAAACGGCGTCATCGCCACAACATGAAGAACTACTCTAATTCGCAAGAACCGCATCCCGTTTCCCACAGGGACAGCTAAGAAAATCAACCCCAAGTCGTACCACCACCACATACCTTCTTGATGGAAGGGTCGAGCCACTCGTACCACCTGGCCTTACACTGCTTGGCGGACTTTCGGACGAGAAGAGAGGAGATACGAGCCCACTGGTTCTTCCCGTACTTCATGACCGCCGCCTTGAGGATCTCATCCTCGGTGTTCTTCCACACGCCTCCCTTGATCATTATCCTCATCTTTGCTCCTCTTTGTCCGTTCGTCCACCCAGTCGGGAGGACGAAACCCGGTAGAGATAACGGGGTGGTAAAATTAGGGTTCCGCCGGGTGGGTGGTGGGGGCAGCTGCTGCTCCTCCGCCTGGTCGTCCTCAGAAAAGACGGACGAAATGGCGATTGGAAACAGACGCCTCTCTTCGGCTGCCAGGCGGGTTAAATGATTGGGATGGGCTTTTTTTATCATGGGCCTCGATTTGTTAGTGGGCCACCATTGATTATGGGCCAAGGCCCTAGTTTGAGGAAACCCAATGTTTGTTTTTTTGTGTGAATTAGTTTCAGGGCAACGCGTGGTTATTACCAAACCGTTGCCGTAACAAGACTCCCTTAAGGGGGGGTGTTTTGTGTAATCCTTGTACGGATTTATGTCAGTTGAAAAAACAACACTTCGCTAAGTACAACGTTAATTAAGTCAAAATTTAATAAAGAAAAGCCATTTTAAACAGTAATCCTCGATTAATCATGCTAAATCTTTTTTTAAGTGTTCCGAACCAAGTTTTTGACGAACTAACCCTGATATCCTCTTAATAAACAATATTGTCGTGTTTGTCTCTGTCTTGATCCATGAATCTGGTCTGAGTACCAAAGTCAGTCCCACCTATTTTGACTTTGGCTTTGTACGTAGGGTTTATCGACCAGAGAAAAGTAAATCTGAATGCTGCCTCTGCTGCCTACATGCTTTGCAGAGGGTAGAGAGCTCCTTTTCATCGATTCCTGCCTGTGTCTCACGGTTCGCAAAAAATAAATATTAGTTATTTCCCGAATTCTTCACTTTGAGTGCATTTATTTATTCTAATACAAGATTAACAGTTGTTTAACACAAAACAAATTAATCAATCATCTTTTTTTTTTTTTGGGGGGGGGGGGGGGGGGTGGGGGGAGGGGCTTTATAATTTAAGAGAGAAAAGTAGGGTTGAGTCAAATTGGTAAACTATGGCTGCTGCTGTCTTGTTGCCATGCGTTTGTTTTGCATGAATTGAAGTAGATGGGGGGGGTTAACATTCAAAGCACTTTCTTTTCATGTATCCGACCCTTTGTTTTTTTTTTTTTTCTTGGGTCAACCATTCTCATTTAATGTTATGTTTTCTTAGTAATGTATAAATAGCGTAACCAGTGTGTTTAAAATTTCGTAGTAATTTTGATAGTGAAGTCATGCTAAAACATATGTCAAAGCAAGTCTTATGACCTGAGAGTGGTTAGATTAAACCAGCATGAAACCCCAGAAAGTCCCTGTTGTCGGGGTGTTACAAAGTGAGCAGCCTACGAACAAAGACGCTTTGTTTTATACTCTTCTTGTCCCCACTAATAAACTTACCAAATAAGTAGTACTCGTGAAATATTTTGGATATTTGGGGACGGTAAGACGTAGATTTGCACGGGAAAAATATTTTGTAAAATAGTATAATAATTTTAAAATTTAAATAAATAATGACTATATATAAGAAAGTACCAAAATAGACCGGAATAAATTTTGTAAAATAGGATATATAATTTCAAAATATCGAAAATAATACCTCGAAATTTCAATGGTTGTTTTTTTTATGTTTAGGGTTTAGAACTCGTTTTTTGTTTTTATTTTTTTCAGAACTCGGACTTATAAATTTCGACTTCCTTAAAACCTTTAAGAAAGTCAGACTTTATAAGTCAGATCATGAGTAAACTCGAATTTATAAAGTCCGATTTTGAGGTATTATTTTTGAAATTTGGAAACTATATTCTCTATTTCGTAAATTTTTTCTCTTATTATATTATTAATATTACATAACGTAAGTAATTTACTCTAGAATCTGCTGTGTACAAGAGTTCTGTAATTAGATAGATATGATATTTCGCTTCAGCATTCTTTTAGTAGTAAAAAGGCTTAAAAAACCATTACACTAATTCATTTCTCTTTAAGTGCCGTTGTTACACCATCAGTTCTATAATAATGTTAGCCGGTAAAATAATTTACAAATTAGTGTCTTAAGTTTAAAAATTTCTTAACTAGGATTAAAAAAATCAATTTTTTAATATTAGTAAAAAAATTTCAAAATTTGATACGATATTTTGATAAAATAATTTGAAGATTAACGTTAGTTATGAACAAAATTTTTTCCGCGGGATAATCTCATTACAACAGAATACAACTGGCGACTACTCGTGTCATATAAATGAGCGACACAATAGGGTTTGCCTATAGCTAGGGGGGCACGTGCGATGACTCTCTTGTACGAGCGTGTCTGCAGATCGCTTCGGGCAATAAATACTTTTTTTGGGGTGGGGGAGGTCGGTGAACATTAATCCTTATCCGTACCAGAGGGAGGGTTTTTCCACCTTCGGGTGCGAGGAGGATTGTCTTGTTGTCTCGAGTGGGAAAGCCATCAATTTTTGTTTTTGAAAAATTTGTGGCCCAATTTATTTATTTACTGAATTTAATGTGTTCGGGGGTTCATGTGATCCACGCAAAGTATAATGAATTTCTCCCTGTTTTTCTTCTGGGGGGTTTGGAATGTCGCGTGGATTGAAATATAATTTGGAGGGAAATTTGATATCAAACAGGAGTTGTTGGTAAATACCGGAGACGACATTTCGACTTTCCTTGACATTTTTTTTTCTTACATAATTTGACGTCTACAGACATGCAATGTAACGATGCAAGAGTTTAATATGAGGTGATGAACTAACCGTAATCACTCGCGTAGATAAAATCACGTTCTCTTCTTGGACGCACCAAAACATGAAAAGAAGGCCGATTATTACGTGTAGAGATCCGTCCGACCGAGCAAACATATACATACGCATACTTGGTGGTGGTCCAATTGGAGAGGTCCTTTTCTTTCGGTGTGAAAAAAGTGGTCGGTTGTTCAAACTAACCAGGAACATGGCCCCCACGTGTGACCACGTAATATATATATATATAATATACTCTTGTAGTTAGGAGGAGATGAGACGGTCGATATGGAGATGGACTGACCACGTCAAACTTGTACTTTTAATAAGTTTGAAAAATCATGGCGAAATGAAGTTGACTTAAAATAAATCCATGAGACAGAGAGAGAGAGACAACCCCTAATTGTTAGTTTTGATGGGTCGTCGTCGTCGTCGGTAGGTCATCAATCCCAAGTCAAAATCTCAAGTCATCCATATTAATTATTATCATTACTATTCATTTAAATAATAGAGAGTGAGCCATATTGACATCTATCTCTCTTACTTGGCGATGTACTCCTACTCCTACTTCTACTCCTACTACTAACCCCCCTCCACTCCAAGAAGACAGATGCTAAAAGCCAAACTTGTTTCTCTCGTTCCCAGCCTTTCGCCTCGATCTCCTTTCCTCTCTGTGCACCCATCACCTCTTCTCCTGGGAAATGTCTCCCCCACCTCCACCCACCGGCCCATAACGTTTTAAGTTAGTGCGTAAGCCTTTGTTTTTCATATTTGGGATTTTTGCTTTTTGTATCTCTTCCGAGATGGGGAGAGCTTCCCGGTGGTTCCGCAACTTCCTCGGCCTCAAGAAACCCACCGACCCCGCTCCTACCTCCTCCTCCTCGTTACACGTCAGGGAGAAGAGGAGGTGGAGTTTCGTCAAGTCGTCGCACCGCGAGCCGCCGCCTCCTCCCGCCCCCATCGTCGACATCCCCGCGGCAGCGAGTCGCGGAGGCTATGCGGGAGAGGTGAAGGTAGCGAGGGGAGGTTGGAGGGAGCCGGAGGGAGAGGAGGAGGCGGCGGCGGTGGTGATACAGTCAGCTTTCCGAGGGTACCTGGTATGTCCCTAATCCATATTTAGTATGGTTTGGAGTTGCCAAGCATCATACTGAGTTTAATGATACATTAAGCACGCCCTTAGGAGGATATTAGCAGGCTTAACAGCTTATTATCCATCCCATTTCATTAATCACACGTAATAATATGGTAGTATTGGGGTTTTATGAGGTGGAAGAAGTCAAAACTATGGATGCGGAAGAATTTGGGGTTCACATGATTGAGTCCGAATTCCAACTTAAAATGTAATAAAATATTTCATCTCGGTTTTAGGGTAAAGAAGGATTACGGGGATTAGGAGGGTTTTTGGGATATACTAAAAAAAAAAAAAATTAATTGTGCATTTGTTTTCATAGCTTTGAATCATGATATGTTGTGCTTCTCCCTCTCTCTTTGTTTTCCTGGCTCCCCCTTTTCTTTTCTGTTCTTTTCGCCCGATCTGATGTACGTCTCTCTCTCTCTCTCTCTCTCTCTCTCTGCCTTTGCTTCGTTTCGTTCTGCTTAAAAAACTTTTTCTAACATTTGTTGTCATTTTCGAGTCTGGTCGATACGGCGCGATTTGACCTCCATTTGTTACAAAAAGAAAAGGAGTAGAAGAAGATATCTCGAGTATCGTGCTATGATGGGATGTGACCTCTGTTTTGGCCTTTTTTTTTTTTTTTTTTTGCATTTTTACGAATCACGAATTATAAGAAGGGTGTGGTGAGTATGATAAAAGTGGGAGGACAAAATGGGAAGGCCACAAGCACCTTTCACCGAATCTGCAAGGCGTTGGGCGTGACCTTAAAGTGAATACTGGTTGTCTTACCACCATTGGGTGTGCCTATTCCATTTCCTCGAACGCTGTTAGTACCTTAAAAAAACTCTCATTTAGAACCGAGTATATACATACCAAGTGGGTCGCTCCTTTTATCCTTTTCTGATCGAGACATGTCACCTTCAAACTGTTTCGATATTATCTGGGTGGGTGTTTAATCTGCTGCAATCGCGTCTGACAAACGATAACACGGTACAAGTAATAGTCCATATTTAGAGGCAGTTTGATGACACCCCCCTACCTCTCAAATATTTTCACCTAAGGGTATTTCTTGATTTCTTTCTTTCTTTTCGTTGACGGGGCTGGTGCCAGTCACTGTTGATTTGACATGTTTTTTCAAGTTCACGAGATGCAAACGTTGTCAGGTTGCCCGGGATCGGACCTTTTCTTCTTTCCCGAGATGGAGAAATTGTTTCACCTTTCCCATGTTTTATGTTAATGATAAAATACAGTGGTTGTGCTAATGATGGTGCTGGTAATTGATTTCTTTTTGTGTGAAGGCGAGGCGAGCCCTGCGCGCTTTGAAAGGATTGGTGAAGCTACAGGCCCTGGTGAGGGGCTACATCGTTAGGAAGAAGAGGACTGCCCAGTGGTTGTGCCAGATGCAAGCCCTGTTACGCGCCCAGGCCCGGGCCCGGTCGGACCGTGCTCAGATTTCCGCATCCTCCCACTCCCAGTCGAGCTCCAAATGTTCTCTGTTGCCACAGCACCCTGTGAGTGGGCTCTGATGTGATGATGCCGAAGGCTGTGGTTGGAACGGAGTCTGATCGGTTTGTGTCTCTCTGTTTAGGGACCTGGAACTCCGGAGAAGCTGGAACCGATGGCGTCCTGTGCGAAGAGCTGTGTTCGCGGTCGGTCACCGGGAGTATGTTGTTCGAACCCGTGTTGCAGTGGTAACTGTTTGATTGCGGTGATCTTGTTTTCTGATGTTATCCATGGTCTTTTTTAAACCGATTGTAGAAATGCGGATCTAGTTCCAAGATGGGCCGGAATCGGTCCGACCGGATTGTCGACAGGAAGCTCTGGGACCAAAGAGGAGGACATTCGACGGGAAGTGGCTGGTCTGGAGAGGATGACAGGGGTGACAAGATTCTCGAGGTTGATAGCGGGACTGTGAACGCTAGCAGCGGAGCCGTTGGACGTCACTTTCATAGGATGAGTCGAAGCTTCACCACCTCAAAGGACTCCTCGTATGGCGAGGTGCAGTCTGCTTACCCAGTGGGGTTCTTGATGGATGAAGCCGAGGAAGAAGCCGAGTTCTGCACGGCCAATAGCAGCCCGCAGTTCTACTTAGTTTCGTCGAGGAACCAGAACTCAGGGAGGAGCCCCTTCACCCCTTCCAAGACTGATGATGCTCGGAGTTACTATGGAGGCTTCTCCGACTACCCCAGCTACATGTCCTATACGGAATCATCCAGGGCTAAGGTGAGGTCGGCCAGTGCACCAAGACAGCGGCCGCATTTTGAGAAGTCGGGCTCCTTAAAGAGAAATTCCGCGCACGGTTTTGGCGAGCCGAGGACGGGCTTGCACAAGTCATCAGCAACCACGTGGGCCAACTACACTAACAGAGCTTATCCGGGTTCAGGCAGGTTGGACCGCTACGGCATGCCGATACGTGGTGACTTGGTGGGTTACAAGCGTGTAGATTAGGTAATGTCATCAGCCTATGTATTTTGAATTAATCTCCTTTCCGTGGGGGGAGTAGTATTGCATTTTGAAGGGGATTTGTGGCGTATGAAGTAAGTCCGACTCTTTTAATCATTTACCAACACGAAGTGTGCCATCATCAAGCTCGAAAAGTGAAAGTACTAAAGAATGAATGCCAGACAGCAGAAGATGTTCCACTGTAATGACATATATCATTCAATCAATGACATACGAAACTACGTAAACTTTGTCTGATTTCGGACGACACGGGCCGAAACACACAGAACAAGTTTGAGTTTTCGACCTGTTTCCTCCAAAAACAAGCAGAGGAGATGTAGTCAATATGCATCACACTCAACTATGTCGCCTGCTATAGACATCAACAAATTCAAAGAACTCGGGGATCAGCAAAGGTCAATTATCGCATTTCCATCTAGAAGTGGGGACGCAGCTGAGGTAATGGCACCACTTGCAATGTTCGTTCCCGTTCTCTCCCTTGAAGAGCATCACCAGCCCGACTGCAAACCTGCGTCCGTTCAGAGGAACCACCGTGGAAATTACTAAATGTTTCTATCTGGCAAATTTGATATCCCGATAGGTCCAAGTGTCACGTGGCAAGGAGATTTCGACTAGCTTCAGTTAACAAGAGGGAGGGAAGAGCTTACACGGCTATAAGCAAGAGCATGGCGACCACCCAGAGTCCGTATTGGTAAGCCGTGTGCTTTGACTTGACGTGGGCATTTGCAGGGCGATAATTCCTACTGACGTAACCAAACTGGGGGCGGACAAGCAATATGAAGCCAAGGAGGAATCCCGTCAAGAACCCTCCAATGTGCGCGAAGTTGTCGACGTGAGGAAGGATTCCAACAGCCAAGTTTATGGCGATGATCACAATGAGGGTGAACAGAGCAGCTGCCTGCCGACCAATCAATTGGTCAATATGTGCGGAAAGGACCTCCAGAATATTTACAGAGGAGGGAACATCAAACCTTGTTAGTGTAAATTGTCCAGTTAGTGAGAAGCTCGGATAACATAGCTCCCAGAAGTCCGAACAGGGCACCCGAAGCACCGACGGATATACTGCTTCGGATAAATAATGAAGAGAGGACGCTTCCGCCCAGTCCCGACAGCAGATAAATCAGCCCCACTCTTACTGTTGAAAATGGAAAGAGTATATGAGGACGAAACGTCAAAAGTTCTGTATATATTTTACAGAGAATCGGCTGGAGTAACCAGGAAATTATGTGTCATACCGAATCCAAACTGTTGCTCGAGGCGAATACCAATGAAGACCAAGCTCAGCATGTTTGCTAGCAAATGAATAACGCCGGCATGTAACCAGACGCAACTAATGAGCCTCCATCCCTGATTCCGGTGAACAACCTTGTACCATTCCAGACCTCCCAATTTTTCCAATCTAACCAAGAAAATGCAGCAACACACACATCAGGACAACAGACACCAGCCAATAAAACGAGTATCTGAGAACTTCCACATTTGCCGCTGAAACTAAAACCAATCTTTTTCCGGGCTGACTTAACTACCACATCAAGACAGTAACATGTAAAGAATTCATATCAGATACTCAACCGAATGAATAGTCATAAACCAGCCAACTGGTAACCGTAGTAAAGCTTGCCATCACAAGATTTCACCCATAAAAATCAGCATAAACCAGCCGTTGCAAACTTTAGAATAGCTCGACAAAGCAGATGGAGTGAGCGACAAAATGCCAGAGGTGCATACTGGAGGTGTCTCCGGTAATGAGAAAAACAAAGGAAGAGACAAACAGCTTGGTGTTTTTGCTCAATTCCCCAGTAAAATATACGTATTTTACCCCATTCCAGAGAGATTAGAGTAAGAACAAAATTGGGGACAAGTAGACCAGATGGCAAGAGTAAATAATAAAACACGGAATGGCGAGAAGCCAGGATTTATTTTCGCCATGGATTTCTTTCGAGATAACAACAAATGAGATTCCCGACGACCAATCAGAACACTCCCAACAAGATCTAGCATAGGCTAAGAATCAACTGATCAGAAGAACTTGACAAACGACAAGAAGACTCAGGAATTTTTATTCGCGGAATTGGTTGCAATCGAGAAAGAAAACCATATGCATACCAGCATGTAACCAAGCAATGTGTCAAACATGGCTGCAACCAGAATCATCTAACCATACCAGCAGGAAATAGGCAGCTCAGAAATTAACAAGTCATGTTTCCAAATCAAGTCCTTTCTCGAAGTAGGGCAGCGCGGGAGGTAAAAAAATCGTTTGGTCCTAGGGGCTGCACGAGCAGATCGAAGAAGCAAGGAAAAGACAAACATACGTGGAAGAGGAAGGGCCGAAGAGGGGGTTCTCCCTGAGAGGCTGGAAGGAGAGCCTGCCGAGGAACCTGGCGACGCAGCTGCCGTAGACACCCGAGTTCTTCTTTGGGCAGTCGTTGACGTACATGGCGATGACGAAGACGGAGACGTTGGCGACGACGAACAAGGGGACTAGCCACGAAGTCCACTGCTCCTCGGAGGAGGCCTGGGCGTAGTAGTAGGCGACCCTGCTGTTGGGATGTCCGTACCCGTTGGGCTTGGAATCGGGTCCCCCGCTCCTCTCGGGGTCTCGGCCGCCGGCGTTCGACATGAGGGGTCGGAGGCGGTTAATTCAAGCTGTGGTTTCTGTCGGAATTTGAGGTTGTCGTTGCGGTGAATTCAGAGAGGGAGAGACAGATTTGGTGGGCGGCTTTTGTAGTTGGGAAGTGATTGGTTTGGTGGCAGTTTTGATTTCGTTCAGATTCCCGGCTACAGCAACACGCGGTGGAGTCAACAGCATTTTACACGCAAACCATTAATTTTGTTTTAACTTAGTAATATTAATGATGAACGACGATTTATAGAACATCTTCAAAAGAGTTTGGACCCTTTTTTTGTCAAATCTGCTAATATTCTGACAAATACAAAGCCAGTTACGAGGTTAAAAGCAAATGTCCGAAGCCAAGGTCGTTCGTTCGGACAAAGACAACAAACAAACACCGTATTAACAAATGTGTTAAGAACCAGGTCAAAGTGGATGTGGGATGATGAACTGTTAAACCCCACCCCCAGCCCCTAACCAAGTCAATTCGATTACATCCTTTCTTTTGTTGAGCATTCAAAATTTTCTTTCTAAACACTGAGTTAATGTTATTAAAGTGGGTTTGTTGCCCCCCATTCCATGCCACGTGGACCATAATTGACTAATTAAAACATGATCCTCGTACGTCACTGGACCGATGGACGGGGAGCAGTTACTTTACCCAATCCCACTTTGGTAAACCGCTACTTTTGCCAGTAAAAATTGAATCTTTGATTGAAATTGGCATAAGAATAATGAATGTCCCCAATAATAGTAAAAACAAAATGTAACCGACAAAAGGCAACAAAAGAAATTCAAAAGTCAAATCGGCGGGAGGTTGCCTCATTTATTTATGGCATAAAGAGAGAGTAGTGTAAGCTTCGAAGAAATTCACAATTTTGGCAAATTCATTTCAAACGGGGACCACCCACCAGACCCCAACCCCCCCCAACAACCCCTCTCCTATCCGCAATAACCATAATCATAATCCCTAGTGAAATTTGGTGATGGACGAGATGTTACTATCCCAAATAGGGGAAAAAAAATTCAGGTAGACATATGAGTTCGACTTAAAAAAAATTTAAAAAAAAAAATAAATAAAAAAGAGAAGTTAAGTTCGACTTTCTTTTTTTAACGAAATTTTGAAACAGACTAATGGAACAGAGCCAGATGGATGAGGTAAAACGTCGCCGTCTTGGGGATTGACCCAGGCATAAGTGGTTTCTATGACATCAGAACAGAGAGAGATATAATGGTAGGCAGCGAAATGGTTCAACAACAACAACAGCACACTTTAACCATTCCAAGAAATATTAGGTTATGATCAAAGGTATTGATAGCACCCAGTACATCAGACATGGCCACCCGTCCAAGTAGCACACCAACATTCCAGAATCAGCCTTTGAAAATAGAATTACCACCAGAGCCTGCCTCCAAATCAACCAGACTGCTAACGACATGCACATCATGGCCACGTACCACCATAAATGCAACATCACCAAGATCAGACTAGTAAACAGTTTGGAAACAACTGCCCCACCTGGTAGTCTGACCTCAAGTTAACTAAAACCAGAAATATTCGTCACGAAGGGAGGGACAAAAACCAAATTAAATCACTTTCCAAAGTCATTCGGATTCAGACAAGTCTCCTGTAACATAGATTTCTCTGGTCTGAATTCATAAACAAAAGCAAATTGGCTACACCACATGCTAGAATTCATAAAGGAAAATTCAACCCATTGATACTACGGCTTAGAGAAGGAATGATTACAGCATTTGAAGGAAGCAAAATCACCGCTTTCCACCCCCGCCACCGAGCTTAGGGCCCTTGGATCCACCTCCCTTGGGAGCGCCGCCACTTTTGGTCTGTGTCTTCTGAGTCTTGGCCACCTCGGCCTTCTTAGCCTTCTTCTCATCCTTTGTCTTCTTGATTCTCTCCTTAATTTCACTGATCAACAGAAACATCATCATAAAAAACTACCACTTGTCTAAGTAAATGTCTCTTAAAAAGACGATCAGCATTGCAAGGAGGTGAAAGGCTACCGTAGAGCAGCCTCACGGGCAGCATCTCGGACTTCAGGCTTCTCGGTCCTCCTCTTCTGAATGACTTCCAAAGTAGCACCTACAATGGACCTGGAGTAGGGTTTCTTGGTGGCACGACGCTTCTTCTTGACTTGCTCCGCAGCGATATCCTATGGAAACAGAAGACATCCCATACAGATGAGATATGACCGATTAGTGTCGTGACAATATAATTGGTCCCGCCTATTCCTTTCGAACTACAATCTCTAAACCCATAAATTTAGCTCACTAAGTCCCTCTCATACGTTGGATGATTTGGCAACTCCAGACACAACTTTCAAACAAATCACCAACAAGTTCACTGGCCCATTCCTATAGGTACAAGTTTTGTTAATCATCTCTGAGTAGGCCAATTACCTTCTTGTGCTGCTTCCGGTACATGGCAGTCCAGGTAAGCTTCGAAGGCTTCAGGCGGTTGTGGAAGTACCTCTTGCATTTCGAATTCGCAAAGAGGAAGACCTGCAAGAAAACAACAGATGTGCACTCATCAAGTCAACAATTCCCATTTTTATCTACACCCCTCAATAGGCCAGTCCAAAGACCCAATACAATCGCCTCACCTGAGAATCAGCGCGGATGAATCTGATCCCCTTGCCGGGATAAATCTTGGCACCGCTGAAGCGGCAAAGCTCCGTCCTACGAAAAATTCACCAAATATTCATAAACACACAACTTCACACTATCAGGATCGACAAACAGCTACCAAGACAATCCGATCTACTTCTCGTTACACATCCATTTCTACCTCGCACAGTCTCAATCACATCGAATGACACCAAAACCAACACCAAATCATGCGAAAGGAGGACCGCAACACAAAAAGTCCGGCGAATTAAAAGATGGAGGACACGAGGAGGGAGAAGAAAGAAGAAGGGAGGCGTACTTGAGGACCATGGCGGATCGCTTAGCTCGAGGAGGGTCTTCTTCTTCTCCTCCTCCTTAGGCCGCCGCAGCTTGAGAAAACCCTAGCCCTCGGAGCCCCAAGCTTATATTGTAGGTGGAACGATCCTTCTCCTCTTCGGACTCGGCCTAAAAACCCTAGGGGACAACTCGTTATAGGCCTTGGGCCTTCTTCAAAATCTTTGCCTTATTGGGCTCCAATTAGAAAATCAAACAGACGTGGACCAACAAACATGTTCAATACAAAATAATTTCTCTAAGGCGAAAAAGGAAAGTAATCATGAAGGGTTCGGCGCGGGGACAACCGCGTGGCGATCCGGTCTGACCGGACCGGAGTTTAAATAAAAGGGGAAAAGAAAAATAAATTATTTCGAAGTAGAAATCAACGATTTTCGCCCGCAAGCACGCGCAGCGTCAGCTCGAACGTTCGTTCAAACCAACAGGAGCCTCCCCCATTCTCTGGACCTAAGGGGAAAAGAGGACACCTCTCGTCTCGAGCCCCCTCCCCTCTCTTTTACCGCTTTTTCGGCGGATCCATGGAACGAGATGAAGGACCGCCGCCGCCTGGTCTGCTGGACCTTTACCGCCGCGATCGCCGTAAGCTTCTCCGTTTCGTCCTCAACTCTTCTTCCTCCTCCTCCTCCGCCGCGGCCGGCCGCGACGTCTCTTCCCTCCCCGACGACGCTCTGGACTCGGTCAGCGTCGATTACGTCATCCGATGTATCGTGTCCGGTGAGCTGGTTTCTTCGCCTGAATCCGACTCCTCGCCTTCTTGCTTTCCGAATTACAGTCCGTTCCTAGTTTTGTCTTTTCTAAAGATAGTGGTGTTTGATGCCGTGGATTGTGATATCTTTTGTCACCGGTAGCGTGAGTTTTTGGTCGAGATTTTGCTCCGTCTTTGTCGTGCCAGTTTAATGAGTGATGAGTGAATGAAACTATGGCGTAGACTGTATATCCTCTCGTGTTGTTATTTGAATCACTCCCGGATGTCATGGCCTTTGATCTGTTCAGATTTTTTTTCTTTTATAGTTCACTTAGATGCTCCAGCGTAGCTAAAATTGTTGCACATGAGCTGAAAAGGGTGGTCTCCCTGGATGACTTGCATTATGCTTTTCATAGTCGAAAATAATTTGACTATTCGAGATTCTTACTTGTTATTTTTCTCATCAATACATGCCCACCCAACCATTATGAATTAGTAGGGACTTGATCTGTTGGGAATTATCAGCTTTCCTCATAGTTAGGTTCTGTATCAGATATCGTAATGACAAATTGAACATCAAGAGATATCGGGAATTGATAAATCCAAAATGGTCCAGTTGCTACTTCATAGATAAGAATCTGAAAACCCAGAAAATCATGAACAAGCCTTTACTGTGTGGATAGTGCTGGAGAGCTTGAAAGTTTAGAAAGTCTTCACCTAGTGCTGCGACCCTTTTGATAAATCTTTTTCTGAATATTCACACATTCGTTGTGGCTGATTACTTGCAGTGTCTCCTTTTGGTTGGTCATATCTTAGTGTTGAAAAGACTTTCAAAAGGATTCCTAGAGTTGTGCACTTGTTGTTGTTTCTTTTGGAACAAGCAATATGGTTGATTGATTTTTCACTACTGAAAATTTTGTCACAAAATTTTTATGAATTTTTCGAGTTGCCAGTTGGAGGATATGAAGTGTAGGCCCATTTCATTGAGCTGATTGTGTCATAAGAAAACTATTGTGTTATTTTTTATGGTGTAATCACCTCACAAACTTTCTGTTACTCGTATTCCCATTTCAAACTGTCCGGAGGCTTCTCGTTTAACTTTATTCAGTGTAATTAGCATGGTTGAAGCTTTCTCGAGGACTTTTTTTGTTGCCTTTGAACTTATTTATCAATAATTTGCAATTTTTAACTTAATTTATGTTCGTTAATTTTCTTTAACTGTCAGGTGAACATATTAATATTGATGAAGCCATTGACAAGTACTATGAAGAAGCCAAATTTCCAATTATGGTAATTATTCTTAATTGGATGATCTTTCAGAGTTCCAAGTACCTCTTTCGTTGAGAATTTTTTTTTAAGTTGTGATGTATGCATTGCTGGTCTTTTGTTGCTTTAATTATTAGGCTTACTGCACACACTATTCTTTAGTTGGGTTTATACTTGCATGTCATTGTTTTTTTGGAATTTCTTTGATTTAATAATGATTTAGTTTCGTTATATTGTTTGTTTTACTTAAAAAAGTTGGGATTGCACGATCACATACCCTTCCTGTGTAGTTCTACTCTTTGCTTACTACAAAAGTATGTTTAGAGAGAAATACTTTCACATCCAGCTGTTATGTTTTAGAATATGGCATAATTAAACCGTCCTTTTCAGGATGTTGCGTGTCTTTGTAGTGGACTTATGTTCGATAATTCATAAATTAGGAATGAAGTGCTTTGCTTGTTAAAAGCAATGCTGCGTTCTTGCTAATTAGATCCATTGCAAGCAACCTAGATGTCGTTTTTTACCTGTATTTTCTTCGCCGATCCATGTCCACCCCTTGATGGAGTAGCGTAGCGGAAATAGGATAAACCACGGAAGAATGAAGAGAAAAACGAATAGGATGAAGGGAACGATAGAAAATTGTAGGGTTTGTAAGAAAACCTCAAGAAATTCTTAAAATCAGATAATAGGTAAAATAACAACTTGTTCTCCTTAGAAACCCTAAGGCCTTACTTATACTAAAAAAGAAATATAACGCGATATTTCCAAAATATCCCTTATTATTTAAAATCTAATATTATTATTATGCTTCTGCATCAATCTCCTCGGGTTAGAAAAGTTCGCAACTCCGGTGCAAAAACTTCGACGATCTCCGCATAAATATCAGGATCAATCTTCTTCAACTCTTCTTCAGTTATCCAGATACTTTCCGTCGCTGGCTTTCCCAACCATTTCACCAAGAATCTCCTATATTGATTCCATCTCCTTGACTTAGCCTCCTTCACATCTAGAACATTTTCAATAACATCCTTTGTGGCCTTTGGAAGCTCTTTGATCTGTTCTTGGACAACATAACCTTCATCCGCTCCCACAAACTCATACAAATCTGAGGCATTAAATACTTGATTGAGTTGTATCTCATCCGATATCCGCAGGCATACCCAACCAAGAAGCGATCCCATGTCCTCGACGAAGTCCGGGAGGTACCAATAGAGCATCTTCAGTCTCATCAGTTGATTCACCTTTGATATCCCTAATGCTGCCTGAAGGAAATCCCTCTTCGAGGACTCTAGTTTGTCCTCAACCTTGGATGCAGTGTAGGCTCGAACAGCAAGGCAAGACCAGCCTCCAAAACAGAAAGTGAACGCGACCGGACGTACCCATTTAAGCTCTTCTATATCACTTCTAGCAACCTCTCTTAGGAAATCACTGCTACTCAGTTCTCTCTCTTCTTCCTCACAATCACTTCTCTTCTGCTCTAATATAATCACATCCATAGAAACGATGACATTATTCTGGCAATTAGGACAATAAAGGTCAGTGTTCTCCAAATCCTCCATAAGTCTATCGTTGAAACCCGCACATTCAACATGCACCCAAACATCACAACCATCACAATACACCCAGCCTCCACCATCCGAATGGTGCCAAATTCTCTTGCACACACCACAATATTGTCTTGATTTTACAAACTTGGAACGGTGCCAGCAAAATGTCTGATACTTTCTACTCGGGCCTTTCATCTTCTTAACTTCGCTTCCAGGAAAGTTCAGGGAACGACTGTCACGTGCCTGTACGTCCTTACAATGCGCAACTCCTATATCGATCTCCCGGAGCTGGAAAATAAATAATCTCCAACCTGGTGGCTTAACAATTCTTGTGTAGTTTTCATATCCTCCTTTCCTCTTGTCCACGAATTCGTTGTCGCCAAGAGATTCTCTAATTTTTTCCCCACTTCTAGCCAACTCTTCGGTGTCTTTTTTCAGAGAAAGGAATGTGTGCATCTTACTCTGTTCATAAGAGTTGAGATAAGTCTCCACTGTATCTGTGAAAATAACAATCTGTGGACCTTCACTTTCTCGAGTGTTGATCATCTTATGCCTATGCCAATCTTTAACTTCCACCGGAGCAATAGACATGATCCCTCCGATGACGACCGACTCTCCTTCGATCGGATACAGATCGATACCTTCATCCTCATCAGGATATTCATCATAAATAGGCTTTACTTCAGTGTCTTGACTCTCAGCTTCAAATTTCTCAGCACAAAGAAACCCACTAACCTTGCTTGAACTCGGAATTAACTCACTATCTCTTCCTTGAGAGGATGCAAAGTGTACTTCTTACCCTCCTTATAAAAAGAATATGTATTTGGCTTCGTACGGTGATCCATATCATGATCATAAAGCCAAGGTCGACCAAGAAGAATATGACCAGCATCCATTGGCACGACATCACAGAGAGCTTCATCATTCAAATCAGAACCTAAAGAAAATTGTACCAAGCAACGGGATGTCACTGATATCTCATTACCCTTTTTGAGCCACCTGATTCTATAAGGATTTGGATGCTTCTCCAAGGGCAACTTAAGCTTTTCCACAGCATCTTTGGAAATAACATTTTCCATGCTACCACCATCGATAATTACATCACAGACTTTACGCCCACAAAGAACACGAGTCCTGAATATGCTGTGTCTTCGCCAATCTTCAGGATCTATCTTCGCCGTTGTCATAACTCTCCTGATGATGAGTGATTCCCCTTGGACTGGATAAATATTAATCTCCTCATCTTCATCACGATATCCATCATAGACGGGGTCTAACTCCTCAACCAAATCCTCTTCTACTTTAGCTAAGTTCACCCTCTTCTGCGGACATGCGTACGATGCATGCCCGTGCTCCCCACAAGTGAAGCAACGTAGTTTAGAGCTACTACCAGGACCAGATTTGGAATTTCTTTGAGCTCCAGAATTAAACACAGCTTTGCCCTTGTTATTCACATCACTTCTATAAGATGACATAGTCCCCTGAGTCAGTCTAGATGGTTGTTGATCAACTCGGCGTGGCTGATCAGCACTAAAACCTTCATCTGATCTGCTATATGATGGTCGCCTAGCTCCATAACGTGCCACCTTCTTCTCAGCCATCAACGCATATTGTCGAGCATCCTCCATGTTGAATACACGAACCACACTCATCTCATCCCTGATGGATCTATTCAAACTTGCTAGATAGCGAGACGTAAGTTGCTCATTGGTTTCATTCAATCCAACTCGAAAAGTTAGATTATTGAACTCCGTAGTATATTCATCCACCGATAGAGAATTTTGTCTTAGGGCATGATACTTCTCATACAACTCCATACTGTAATCTGCCGGTAAAAACTGTTTTCGCAGCTTACTCTTCATGTGCTCCCAAGTACTGATCTTTGGCTTTCCTTGTCGGGAACGCTGTTCTTCAACTCTCTTCCACCATTGAAGTGCAGCTCCTTTCAATTTCAGCTTCACAAAGAGTACTTTTCTTGCCTCTACCATAGGCTTCCACTCGAAATAATTTTCAAGGCTAGTCTCCCAGTCAAGAAAATCATCTGCGTGCATTTTCCCGTGAAAATCAGCCACTTCAATCCTGATCCCACCACTGTTGAGATCTAGGGCACGAATTAGCCTATCCTCCAGTCCACCTCCTCCTGTGTTGTTTACAGGTCCGGCTTCACGGAAAGGATTGTCTTCGATTTCATCAGATTCATCCTCAGTACTACCTTCCGGTATGTCTAAGGGGTTGTGGTTGCCTTCCGGAATCTCCATTCGGGCTCCCACGCGTTCCTGTCGCAGCAGTTGGACTGCACGCGATAGATCTTCAATCATACTTCGCATCTCAGCAAGTTCCGTCTGTTGGTGTTGAACCCCTCTCCCACGGCCTCTACCACGATTAGCCATCATAAAACCCTAAACTCTAACCCTCGAGTAGAACTCAGGCTCTGATGCCAATTGATGGAGTAGCGTAGCGGAAATAGGATAAACCACGGAAGAATGAAGAGAAAAACGAATAGGATGAAGGGAACGATAGAAAATTCTAGGGTTTGTAAGAAAACCTCAAGAAATTCTTAAAATCAGATAATAGGTAAAATAACAACTTGTTCTCCTTAGAAACCCTAAGGCCTTATTTATACTAAAAAAGAAATATAACGCGATATTTTCAAAATATCCCTTATTATTTAAAATCTAATATTATTATTATTATGCTCCTGCATCACCCCTACTGCTCTCTATTTGGCAGGTCACTTCACAATCGATGGATGCCTATCTTCTACTGACAAATCCCGACTCATCAGGATCTCCTCCCAGTCGCATTCCACCAGAAATTGATCGAAATCAAAGCTCAAAATTTGCTTCAACCTCTAATTATCGTGAAGATCCTTCAGCTTTTGAGACTACCATCTACTATAGTGATAGAGATCAAGAAACTTTTATCGTACCCTCAAGGCCTGAAGTAATAGAAGTTCCTCCTTTGGGATTACCCCGTCTTATCACAGGTATACAAGGATGTATTGCCGCATCTTATCTATATTTTCTAGATCTTGACAACGCTTCCCATATAAGAGTTAAAAGATAAATGGAGATCAGGCTTTTATGTTGTCTTAATTTAGTATAGTTTTGTTTGCATTAGTCCATCCATTATTAAACTGATACATGGCTTCAGAAATTTTAAAGGGCTATTGGACGATGACCTGCAAAAGACAGCATATGAGATATTGCTTGCTTCAATACATTTCTCTGGGTAAGATATCCGAACGCTTAATCATGCACGATTCTTTTTTAATGTTAGAGGTTGTTTTCTTTCTTCGTTGAAATCAGTTCTTTTTTGCCGATAAATGAAGATGTGTTTTTCTGTATTAAGGAATGATCTACACATAGCTCATGATAAAAAGAAGGAGAAGAATTCAAAGTTATTTTCAGGAATGAAGAGACAAAAGAGCAAGTCACATGTACATTCTTACCCTCAAGAAAGACACATCGAACTTGTCGAGATCATGCGTACCCAGATGCAGGCAGGCATTATAATTCTTCTTATTTTAGTTGCAGAAAGTGTTTTCCTATAGTTTAATAAATGGCAAGTTGTAAATTAACATCAACATTAATATTCTAGCCTCTATCAACTATAGAGGTACTCTGAACTCTGAAGAAAATTGTATATTAACATGGATAAAATATCAAATTTTACAAATTTTTGTTGGATGCTTTGCTTTTCATTTTAACAGTCATGAAATTCTGGGATATGATGAAACTACTTTATGTTGGTCAGTGTTCAACTTGTTATATGTATTTCATTTAGGCAATGTTTATTATTATCTACCTATGGTTACCATATTGCAGGTACACTATTTTCTTCCTTGTTTCCCATGGGTGTTGTTAATGTCGTATAATATTCCTCTCTTTTTCCATGTTGAAGTGACCAAGAAGTCTTCTCGTTTGTTATGTGATCAGGTCAGAGGTGTTTTAACAAATATGTGTGATGTAGTCAACGAAATTTTTGTGTCTACAGATTTCAGAAGCAATGGATGTGTCCATCAGACAAAAGTTGTGTGGGTTGGCTGGAGCCGGATCATCCAAACGAATTGATATTCCTCATATCTCATTGGGGCTCCTAAATGGTATGCATGAGCGTGACTTTTCCAATGAAAAAGATTATAAGCAATGGAGGACTAGACAGGTAAGGATGGTCATGGGATGATTACTTTTCAAATATTTTTTGCTATTAGAATGTGCCTTTTCTGGGGATCTTATCTCAGGCAGTTGTATATGCAGTCCTTGTCTTATTTATAAATTAATTGTCCAATAAGATGTGTTGAAAAGAAACAAAAGTATGGGGATTACGTCAGTGATTGATGGATAAAATGTCAACTGTAGCATTGCTCTTCATTTTCTTTACTGACACAAGGTGATTGATTCAAATCAGGTACATGTTTTGGAAGAACTTGTTAATTCCTGTGGAAATCTTTTGGAATATGAAGATCTGACTGCTGGAGAATTTTTGGAGAAAATGAGAGATCCAAAAGTGCGGAATCACGTACTCTATTAGTGTATATATAACTATTAATAAGTCTTTTCTCTACTCTACAGCACTTGAAACCGGGATTGATTTGCATATGTTGCAGGTTTGGGAACACGAGTTGTCTTCATCAGAGCGTCTTGAGGTTTCATCGCGTGTTAATAGATTAATTTCGAGGCTCTCATCTATGCCTGGAGTATATGGCCTTGAGGGTGAAACTTGCTACTGGACTGCTGCATACCATCTCAATGTTCGCCTTTACGAGAAGATACTTTTTGGCTTATTCGATATTCTTGATGAAAACCAGCTCTTAGAGGTGACAGTGCGGTTTTTAGCATTGGTAATGTTTTCATCGGCTATATGAAGCTGATAATTACTATATTTGCAGGAAACAGATGAAGTCATTGCCTTAATAAGGACTACATGGCCAATTCTAGGTATTACTGAAGAGATGCATGAAGCCTTGTTCAGTTGGGTCCTCTTCCAGCAGGTATATATCACACCAAATTTTAATAATAAATATGGCTTTTCTTTTGAATTGTAAAGCAAGGATGCAACTGTTCGTGGAAAGCTGGGGTTGAAGCGAATAATATTTCGAGTACAGGTTGTGTTGTGTTTAAAGATGTTTAAGCTGCTTCAGCTTCGAGTTAAGATGTGGGTCCAGCAGGTCGTGTAGTGTCTGGTGCACATATGAGCTCGCTGTGTTAGGTTTTGAGCATTAAAGAGTTCATGTTTAGTTTAACATAGCTTATATTATACACCTTTATGCTCTGTTTGGGCGTTTTCCCTCCCTATGGAAAACGAAAATGAATAGTGATACCATAACTCTATGGAAAAGTAAAATATTATATAAAAATAAATTCATAAGGAAATGACATAATTCCCCCCATCGATCTCGTATTAAATTTCAGTCACGAGGGCATTTATGTCAAAGCAAGAAAAAGACAAAATACTATTTTTTTTCTTTTATTCCCGAACGCGGGATCGAGAACTTTTCAAATATTTTCTATAGTTTTCAATTCTATTCTTTTCTAACGAAACGGATCCAAACACAGCATTAGTCTACCGAGCTTGGAGCTATTTTTTAAAAGAGAAGCTCTGATGTGTTAAGAATGATGGATGGCTCACATCTATTTCTTAAATAGAGTTTTTTCCCATATCCTTAATTTCAATTGTCATATCCTCTATTAATATTTTGCGATAACTTTGTGCAAGTTTAGTGTTTATACTTGTAGATTAACCTTTTCCCTAATGCTTATTCCAATCAGTTTATGTTTGTTTGATATTGATGGATTGACTGAATATGCCATTCTTCACTGAAGTTCACGTCGACAAATGAACCTTTACTGTTGGATCAAGCTATTCTGAAGTTGCAAAAGCTAGTTGACTATGAGGTTACTAACTTGAAGGAAAAGCAATTTCTGGAGAATATTGCATGTTCATGGCAATGTAATGACATCGACGCAATACTAAGCCTTGTTCAGGCCATTACATACTCCATCAGCTTCTGGTGTCATGGTAGATTGCAAGACTATCATGTACAGTTCAGTAAGGTCTATCTTCCAAAACATTCTCTTCTATCCAAAGTTTACTACTTTTTTGCTCTCAAAACTCATTACTGCTCAGAGTGCTTGCCTTCTTATTGTTGTCCTAAATGTGGGATTGAATTTCAGGAACCCTCAACATTTGGTGGAATATTGAAGCTGCTGTCCTTAGTTGGAGTTGCCTACACTTTTAATGGGGAAATGAAGGTTTGTTGTGCTACCTTGTATTTTTCTAATTTATTCTACAATGCTTTATACATCTGCGATATCTGATCAATATTTTCTGTTGTTTCCATTTAATATTTTATCAGTATTTGCTAAATTGAAAAGCAAAATTTGATTAATTATAGTTATGTTATTTAATATATGGAATACAGAAGAAATATAATTCTTTTTTTAGCTTGTTACACTTGACAATGAAAATTGCCTGTATCCCTTCCATAGTCGCAGTTGGGTTATGAAAGGACACGTCCACATTATAATGATATAGTCTTTTCTCCTTGCTTTCCATTATGATGATCGTCTATCCATTGTTCCAGAATTATAACAAACTTGAATTAAATGGGGACATAACTACCCTTGTTTTCTCTTTCTATCTGTTGTTTTGAAAAGACTGGTGTTTCAAACTCCAATGAGCTCAAAATGCATGTCATTTGTTCTTGCTTCTGAAGTCTCCTGTAGATTCTTGACAGTGTTTGCATACAATTTATCCTTGTTGGGTCCTCATTCAGCCTCATTTATGTTCCACTTGACAAGGTAAAGATCAGCTACTCCAGTACCCTTTATTCTGACGAGAACTTTTTATTGTTCGCAGCTTTTGAAGTTAAGTACCTTGGGTGGTGACTCTCATCAACAACTCAAGTGTTATGTGCAGAAGTCTTTGGAAGCTGCATACAAGCGGGTGATGAATTGTCTCCTTTTACGGTCATGTTCTGCTGCGTGCATGTTCCATTCTTCATGATTTGAACAAGATTTTCCTTGACAGGTGGCGAGTACTATTGAACTAGAATCTAAAGTTGCAAGAACTCATCCTCTAGCTCTATTGGCGGACGAAGTAAAAAAGTTAGCCAAGAGAGAATATGAGATGTTCTATCCAGTACTTAGTCAGTGGTACCCAGAAGCAGGAGTAGTCTCAATGTCACAGCTTAAGAAGTATTACGGAGAAAGACTGGTCTGGAAATTAATGTGGATAATTTAATATGAGAACTTTTCATCTTTGCAGTCACCTGACATTTGCACTTGACCTTTTCCAATTTGCAGCAACCATACCTTGTGGATGCATCCCATCTTTCACAAGATGTCAAGGTAGTTCTCTCCGCTGCAGATGATCTGGACCGTTATCTTAGTCAACTATATGCTTCTTCATGTATGGAGAACAAACTGGATGATTGTCTGGTCCAAGATCAGCAACATTATCAGGTAATCTCTGTCCAGGTTGTATTCATTTCGCTAGTGATGGAGTAGAGTAACAGAAATAGTAGAAATCACAGAAAAACTAGGAGAAAATGAATAGGATGAAGAGAACGATAGAGAATTCTAGGGTTTGTAAGAAAACCTCAAGAAATTCTTAAATTCAGATAATAGGGTAAAAATAACAACTGTCCTCCTTAGAAAACCTAAGGCCTTATTTATACTAGAAAAGAAATCTAATGTGATATTCCTAAAATTAAAAAATCTAAAAGTAATATTATGCTCCTGCATCAATCTCCCCGGGTTAGAAAAGTTCGCAATTCTGGTGCGAAAATTTCGACGATCTCGGTATCAATGTCAGGATCATCTTCTTCAACTCTTTCTCATCTTCATAAAGCTGATGTTGTATGCATGTTAGCTTGAGATCCCCTACTGTCTGGATATAGAACTGACCACCGCCAAGGCCTTCCGTCACCCCCATCTTAAGCACTTCCTTCTGTATGTTCTCAACAGACAATCCGTTTGTCTGTTCCTGCCCCTCTACATAGTTCTCCCATATCTTCGGCTTCTTCCTTTTGGCAGCTTGCTTAGCCTGCTCCAGAAGCCTAACATCCATGACTTTGTCAGAACTGAAAGAAGCTTGAAGTTCGGTAGCCTTCAGTTTTCTCTTGGCTTCTTCTTCCAACATGTTAACGCTCCATTCAACATATTTAGCTAATCCGCATTCAACAAGCTCCAAAGCCAGTTCCTTTGTTGATTCTGTTAGTAAACGAAACCTAATAAGTTGTTGAACTTGTGAACACCTTCCAAGAAAATGCTTACATCTCTATGAAGCACCCGCATTTCCGTAAAGTGCTTGGCTTCCAATCCAAACGAGTTCGCAGCAACTTCATTAGATGTGGTTGTCGAAACCGCAAGCCACTGGGCAGATAATAAAGAAGAAGCAACTTCATTTGCTTCTTCTGAAGCCGCTTCTGCTTCAGGGGCATTCTTGGTGATTGTCCTCCTGCCCGCTGAAGGATCCTAGACTCTTACGAGGAAAACTTGAACAAATTGAAACTCTGGACGCAAATTCACCTGAAATGTGTCGTCATCTCCATCATGCTCCACAATTCCTTGCATGAGCCTACCTTTACTTGCAGCCAGCAAACCCATGGCATCCAAGTTGTTGGGATTACCAATAGCAAATGGAGGAATATTTATGATGGAAGCCTCAGTAGCACCAAAAGTCTTGCTCCAATGACCGAGACCTTGTTTAACTTGTTCCTCTGTTAGGAAGGGACCTGCATCCCCTTTCTGTTGATAATATTCTCTTACCTTTGCCCAACCTTCGGATTCGACCAATAAAGCAACATTTTTGTCATCTAGAAAGACAGAGCTCAACTCTCGACCGATGGACGGCACCACATAATCTTCTTTGAAAGTGACAACTTTTTCAATGCATTTCTTCCTTAAAGTCTGCAACTTCAATTTCAATCACACCATCTTTGAGATCTAGGGCACATCTCTCTTCCAATCCACCTCATCCTATGTTGTTTACAGGTTCGGCTTCACGGAAAGGATTGCCTTCGATTTCATCAGATTCATCCTCAGTACTACCTTCCGGTATGTTTAAGGGGTTGTGGTTGCCTTCCGGAATCTCCGTTGTGGTTGCCTTCCGGAATCTCCATTCGGGCTCCCACGCGTTTCTGTCGCAGTAGCAGCAATTCTTGGACTGCTTGCAAGTTCCTTCTGTTGATGTCGAACCTCCCCCACGGCCTCTACCATGATTAGCCATCATAAAACCCTAAACTCTAACCCTAAGGTAGAACTTAGGCTTGGATACCAATTGATGGAGTAGCGTAGCGGAAATAGGAGAAATCACATAAAAACTAGGAGAAAACGAATAAGATGAAGGGAACGATAGAGAATTCTAGGGTTTGTAAGAAAATCTCAAGAAATTCTTAAATTCAGATAATAGGGTAAAAATAACAACTGTCCTCTTTAAAAAACCTAATACCTTATTTATACTAAAAAAGAAATCTAATGTGGTATTCCTAAAATACTTATAATATTAAAAAAATCTAAAAGTAATATTATGCTCCTGCATCTGCTAGCCAGCTAATTATCTTGCTAATAATTATTTCTTCTGATCTGGCTCAAAGACTCTGTTGGCCTATCCCTTGATAAGTTTCTCTTTTCGACATGCAGCAGCTGTAATATATTTGTCATGTCCTTTACTGGTCTACGTTACAAAATTTCTCCGTTTGGTCATGGATTCAACTTATTAAAATAGCTTTTTGAAAATATTTCTAAGTGAAAGATTGTTTAGTAAATCCTCTCCCGCACAAACTATTTGAAAGCATCCTGCGCACTGAGATGCCTTCTTACAGGGTTACACGAAAGTACCGAACACATGGTTAACTTGAGACGATATAAGTTGAGACGATAAACTTGGTTAATATAAGAATTATAAGTTGAGACGATAAACTTGGTTAACATAAGAATGATTGACAATGTCACCTGAACAGGCATCTCAATTAATGTATATTTTTTATTTACCTTTATTTCAAATATAGTTGAGTAGCATGGAAGTTCAAGTAGCTTATTATTCTGAGTTTTAGTTTGTTGTTGAACAGCATTTAGTTGGATTATACAGTTGACAGCATCCCTATATATCACATACAACATGTTTTGCAGAAAAACTTGAAAGTAGATTTCTAATAAACTGACTGCTGTTAACAGATTGAACAATTTGCTGCACCAATCATTCTAGACTGGGTTATTGCCCAGCACACACGAATTATGCAGTGGACTGCTCGTACAATTGATCTTGAGGTAAGTGATTAAGTTTATTACAAGCAATGATGTGTTGAAAATTCTGGTAAAACTTATAATAATATTGTCAACATGAAGGATGTCTTATCTAATTGTGGACATAAAAGCTGGCTTGACATCAGGATTTGTGAATGTTGTTTCTGGACTGTCAAAACAAAACCAACACAAAGATGTGGTAACAATAACCAGCTTAATGCTACCTTCTTTGCTTACCAAAAAAAAAAAAAAAAAAAAAAAAAAAAAAAAAAAACAATAACCAGCTCAAGTTCCAAATCTACCTACTTTGGTACTGATCTTTTTGACTGAAAAAAGGTCATACTGACTTTGGCTGTCACTGTTGGCTGTGCCACCTTGAGTGGTCAATGGTTTTAAAATTATACACACTGTTAATAATTGGACTTAAGAAATGTTCTGGATGAATTCATTAGATAGACCGTAATTTCAGGACATTGTTGATATTGATAATGCTTCGCGGTCTGTGACATTGGGAGGCTTTAGACTCTAAGCATATTCTGTGGGAATGAGAGAGAATAAAAACAACATGCTAATGTTAGAGAATCTATATATCTGTCCCGAGTCAGTGGAATAAGGTTTAAGCGTTATTGTACTTGTGACTTCATCATTGGGAGAAGTATTTCTTGAATTGCTTTTCATAGGTTATCATTCTCTTGAGATTTGGATAAATGCAGGAGTGGGAAGCGTTGTCCTTGCAACAGAAACAGGCACCATCAGTTGTTGAGGTGTTTAGAATAATCGAACAGGTACATTGTTGCCGGCGTCTTCGGAACTTTTACGAACCATTGAGTTTCTTTGCGGCCTTAGCTCTGGCTGGGGTACCTTCATTAATGTTTATTGTTGGTATGGACTTTTAGATGAAACGTACAAAAAAGGGACTTCTTGACTTGATTATATGTCATTCCTTGAAGAATCTAACTTTTTTCCTGCTCTCTTAAATTTGCAGACAGTTGATCAATTTTTTGAGTGGAATCTTCCAATGAATATTACACATTTACAGGCTCTACTTTCTGTTATATTCCACAGTTTGGATGCCTTCCTATTAAAAATTTCTGATGGAATAGGTATGAGAGTCAACATTTTCAAGGTTGAACATATTCAAATTACTATCGTGCTTTAGTTACCGGGGGGGGGGGGGGGTCATATGTGTTTAACATGAAAAATGTTGATGATCTAAAGTTTTGCGGTTATATTTTGTCTTGCCCTTGATAGTTTACTTGGTCCCTTAATTGAAGGAATTGATCAAGGCTTTGAATTATCATCTCTTTAGTTGGATCTTGTGCAAAGTTTCCTTTTAGCTGTAGGGACGCCCATTAAGTTGTGTTGAATCTTTTTCTTACAAGATTTTGAACTGAATGCCTGTTTATGTGCTTCTGTTGGTGAAATGGCTTTTACACTTCCCTTGTTCTAATTACTTGATGTTTCTTGTTTTCTGCTTGTAGTTGAGAGGAAACATCTATTACCTACGACTCCTCCTCTAACTCGCTACACCGATGCTGTAATGCCCATAATCAAGCGAAAGATACTTGAAGTTGTGGAAACAGATGAAAAAGTAAAATTCAAGTTGGCACAATCGACGATATCTAAACTTTGCATCAGATTAAATACTCTTCAAGTAAGTGAATTCTTTATGGGAACTTGGGTTCAACTTTATGCATTCGTTTGTGCTTTAGAATCTTGGGACTGCACAAAACAAAATGCTTGTGGTGGTGAAATGGTTCTGTGAAATCTAAAATTGGTACTTATAAAAAAAAATCTAAAATTGGTTGAATTTTCTCTCTTCACATAAATTCTTATTCTAAAGACAGAATCTGAGAAGTTTAGGAATACTATATGCTGAAAATGCAAAAGGCCTCAGCATGTCTGGTTCTGAGTCAACAATTGCACAATATTGCTATATGCTTCGGTGGGAGATGTTGACGTGCTTCCTGGTATTCATAATGCAATATTTATGTTGCAGTATCTGAAGAAACAGGTCGATATATTAGAAGATAATCTTAGAAAATCTTGGGCAAGGGTTAAACCATCCTGTGATGAAAGATCAAGTAAGTCTTTTCTGAGAAACAAGAGAAACATATTCTAGTGCCTTGTCTGTCTTATTTCATTTGTGAGTTTTTTCAAAGCATTTGTCCTCAGAAATGTAAATGTCGAATTCTGCCAAAAGAAGTATGTTTACTTTGTAATCCTGTTCTGCTTGGAGAGCAGTACATAATTATTTTGATTTAGAATCAACTGAAGAACTAGGAAGTGTCAACATTTAACCAGTTTTTGATCTATCGTCATTTTCTGTAAAATCAATTGTGCTAATATGATAAATGAACCCTTTGAATTAATGAATCTTCGAGTCACCTCTTTTTTCGTATGGTCTTGGCAGAGATCTTTTTTGAGGGGTAAATTTCTCAATAACTCAATGATAACTGTTGTCATCTCTTTCGGCTTCTGATAAATGCTTATTCAGGCATGGGAGATATGGAAAATTCAGATTGCTTGACTTATAGTGAAGCGGTGGACGAACTCTTTAGCACTTCATTTCGAAGCATCAGAGATACGGCCAGCAACGCGATTGGCCGGATTTCTGACTTGGTTGGTGAGCTCCTGCAATGATCAGATATATCACTGCAATTGTGAAACGTGCCATAACAATATCCATTCCTTTAATCTTATTGCTTTAGGATTGCGAATGATCTTCTGGGATCTTCGAGACTCCTTTCTTTCAAGGTTATATTGTCCTACTGTTGAGGCTGTCCGTTTGGACTCGTTTCTTCCTCAATTTGACACTGTAAGAGCCCCAAAGCCTGTCTCTTTCCTCCATGAGGACTCTCTCACTTTACCCAACTTCTCCTTACCTATATCTGTGGTCTTCTCAAATGGTTTAAATGCAGGAGCTCAACCGTATTTGTGGCTTACTGGATGACTCTATCAGAGACCTTGTGGTTTTGAGCATATGTCGGGCTTCAATGGTACACTGATGTTTACTGAACTTCTATTTGCTTGGACATATGACTATTCTTTTTGTAAAAAAAGAGAACCAAGAGAAAAAATCTCACTTCATTAATTGATCAGGAGGCATATGTGTGGGTGTTGCTAGAAGGTGGTCCCTCTCGAGCATTTTCCGATTCCGATGTTTCCTTGATGGAGGAAGATTTTAGCCTGTTGAAGGTTTCTTCCATTTCTAACTGCTTCTTTCACCATGGTTTGATCTTCGCGCCTCTTAAATGCCATCCCTGATTTGCTCTTTATTCATAGGAATTCTTTATAGCCGAAGGAGAGGGGCTTCCCCGGACTACAGTCGAACAGGAAGCTGCAAATGCAGGACAGATTCTGCAGTTGTTCTCCTACGAGGTCCGCTGCAATGAAACGATTGGTTACTGTATGTTCATCTCAAATTTCTTGCACAGACAGTCAACCATTTACTTTATTTGACAGGCCTCGACAGTAATCAAAATGCTGCTAAAAGCGAGTGGAAGGATGTCAGCCGGTTTACATTCACGTCAGCATGGCAACATTCCAGAGGATGCGTACGTTTTAGTACGTGTCTTGTGTCACAAAAAGGACCGGGAAGCATCCAAGTTCTTGAAACAACATTACGACCTTCCCATGTCTTCAGGTAATAGATGGAGTACGGCGTGTTAACCCAAGGCCTACCCTTGAGGTGAAATGGGAGCAACGTAAGTTAACCAAAACGGATTTTCTCATTGATTTTACAGAGTACGATGATTTGACTCCAAAAGAGTCCTCGGGTGCGTCGGGGTTGATATCGGACATCATCGAGAGAAGCTCCTCCTTCCGCTTGACGGAGAAAAGCCAGAAGAGTTTGAGCTCCTTCAAGAAGAGGATTCAGGAAGCTACGTCGGGACTTGGGCATGCTGCCTGGTAAAAAGGTAGGAATCGTCCTTTCCTCGTGTGTGTGTGTGTGTTATTCCCGTTGGTAATGCTGAGATTAGTCCTTAGTGATGCCTATTTATGACCAAATTCGAAATGGTTGTATCATTATCTACTGACATGAGTGGCCGGGTAATTTCATGTCAGAAACAATAGGAAGTGAAAAGTTACGGTGGTGTCTTCTTATTCTTCCAAGTGTCGCCCATTTCATTATTACTACAGGACTAGTCATTCATTACTCTTACCCTTACCCTTACCCATCTTGTTAGAAAAACTCCTCTTCATCTTGAATAGAAACTTATATGATTTCATCAAGATATTCTAAGTGAGACGTTTGACGGAGTCAATTCCACCCCGGTGAAGAAGTTCAAATCACGGGAGAAAACATTATCACGCCCCCACAAGGATCAACCCCCCCTCCGGCTGTCATCATTGCGTTTGTGTATACATAAACGTGACTCTATGGTAGGTAGAAATTCCTTTGGAGGTTCGAATGCCCATGCTGCGAGAACAACAAGCGACAAAAAGATTGGATATGCAGCAGCTAGACATGCTGACTCGCCTTTTCAGCCTACAGCCACGGCGAATACGCCGGGAGTTGCAGCCTGTGATCTGAGTTTGGGTCCATGTACACAAAGCCATGGGCTTTGATTACCAGTTCGGTTCATTTGTATATCCATTCATTCGCCCGTCCTCCGGATTCATCCATATCGATGAATATGCTAACTGCCTGCAACTCGTCCATAAGGAAAATGTAAGCCGACAGGATACACGTTCCCGATATGACACGCTCTTCATCAGGGGATACTTTCCCACCTTTCCAATGCGAGGACGCTCTTTTGAGGTCGCGAGGCTGTTTCGGATGTGCGAGACGGCTCCCCAGCATTTCAATGTGTTTGCCACGTCGTCCAGTCTCAGGATGTACTCTTCTTCGGTCAATGGAAAGGATCTCTAATATAAGAGCATAGGCACCGATATTAAGGACCGTGACCTAAGAGCTCGTTGCTACTGATGCTTGAAACGTTACCAAAACGAATCTACATACCTGTTCGAGGTACTTCCACATGACGTTTAGGGCCAAGAGATTCCTTCCCATGAATTCCTGCGAATTAGCAACAGGACAAGCAAATCGTCATGTCGTCTGTGCAGAAAAGGAAATTCTACAACGCAATTGGTATTGATCTACAGCTAAACAAACGCCACACAATCATGTCGGATGTCAGTGATTCTGTTCCAGATGAATATCCCGTAGCTCGTGAGCCCTTATGGTCCCATTGAAAGAAAGAAAACAAATGCACTAGTTAAGATGATCAAATTCAACACCACTAAAAACAAGTGGCTATTGGTGAATGCATGGAAATCTGATTGCCTCAACATCATATCATATGCACAATAATGGCGTGCAGAATGGACGATTTCTCTTGACAAGTGATCTTATAAGTTCTGATAAAGAGAGGAAAGTTTGCAACTAACGAAGCAATCGAAAAGATTATCTCCCGCATCAATTATTCAAATTAAACCCTCCAAAACGTGATGTCAGTGATCATACCTTCTTTATTAGTTGGATGTCGTATGACCTCCCGTACTTGTTCCGTATAAGTGTTGCGAGGTCTAGCCCACTGAAGGTCGAATCATCGGCACCAACAATTCTCTCCAGCTTCTCCCTCAAGCTTTCATCACCAATCTGGGCCAGAAAACATCAAGCCAAGGGCTTCTGACCAAATCATCTGTACAGTCCATTCGGAAGTTCAGTTGAATCAATGAAAACCACATACCCTGTCGTTATCCTTATCTCCTGAATCCCCATCCTTTGGTTCATCATCAGAACCGCCTGAGCCCATGCTATCATCCACTGCGCCAGCACACAACCGCCAGTCCCTTCTCAAGCACGAGGCATGATGACTCGAAACACATCGACCGAGATGAGGTGCCGCCTTTTCTGGTCCAAAGTACACACCCGGTTTTCCTAAACAGGGGACCTTATTGCATTTCCCTGTAAGGAGGTATTCGGGGATACTCTGTGCCCAACTACAGCGTTGGACAGGGAGTAGGCTCGTCATGGTCCTGCTAGACGGGCCAACCAACACTCAGGAGCAGAAATCCAAACCCTTAAACATGTAAAAATCGAATCGGACAAATGCATCAACTGCTTACAATTCTCTACTTGAGCAGGAAACAACTCTCCGGAAGATGAAATGGGAAAAGAAACCGGAGAATCGAGCCACAAAGGCGGCCACAACCAATAACTCGAGCTCAATAACAGGAAAAACCTCGGCGGGTCGGAAGAGCGGGCGGGGTGCTTGGGCTTGAAGTGGTTCACCCCCTTGTCTCTCCAAGCATTATCTAAAATCTGAACTTTTTTTTTTTTTTGTTTTATTTTGCTACAGAAAATGTTAGTCCTCCCTCCCTCCCTCCCTTGGTCTTATTATTTTTAGTGGACAGCATGAGAAGGAAAGACTTCTGGGAAATGCCAACAAAAAAAAAGAAAAAAATGAAAGAGTAACGACGACCATCAAAACTATTCATCCCATGAAACCTCTCTCGACTTTAAGATATTAAATTACGTCTGGACTTTAAATATATTAACATCCATTCCCAAACACCGATATCTTAACTTCGAATTTGTCACTTGTGATACGGGTGGCAAATATGACAAAAATATAATTCTACGTGGGTAACTGCTAAAGTTACGCCCCAACGAGAGAGCATGAGTTAAACTTGAAAATGAGATTAAAGATTAACGCCAGTTAACTACTGTTGACTTGGGAACAGCCTTTATTATTACAATACATTAAGAAGCGAGAATTGGACCGAAATCGAAACCACCCTTCACCAGCAAGTCACACCTCGTCCACCCGGGGGAACTGCTAATTCCCCTGTGGATGCCTCCTCCACGATACTGTAGCTGCTTACGGAGTTAAGATCGTCCCTCCACAGAATCGCGTGCACCAAAACCACCTGTATCCAGATTGCTAACGTCGGCAGCAACTGGATCCCTGCTTCGGTCAATATGGGCGTGATTGTGGAGACAACCCCGAGGAAGAACAGCACCAGGGCCATGACAGTGGCTCCGTGAATGAACATGATTTTCGGTTTAAGCCCCAGCAGGGTTTGCAAGGAGCCGGTTAAAAAAAGCATCATGGTCATGTTGAGGAAGGCCGTCCACTCTGGCACCAGGATTATCGACAGCCCGACCGACCATGCCTGCATGTAAAATAGAGCGAAGTGGGCCAGGTTCTTCCGGATCCGGACGGCCAAAGCCTCCGCGGTGAGCGGGAGGTCAAACGGGAAGAAAAACCCAAAGTTTGGCCTAGCATACTTCCTCGTGGCAGCTGGGGCGACATCGGGGTTCGTCGCCAGGGGAAGGGTTGCGGCGGAGGACGGACTTTCCGACATCGTGCCGCTGACTCAAATCAAAAGAATGTTATAATGAAGAGAGGCCCTTTAACTATCTCATGGTATTGAAATTGTGATGGGGTGGTTTTACGTGGAGAGGATTTGCAAGAGCATTTATGTGAGTAGAAGTCAACTAGTAAGCACATTAATTTCATTTAATGTGGTTAGAATTGATTTACTAATGTATAATCTATATGGTTTGGGAGGATTTGGAATAAGGGTTAAGGGTAATGTGAGTCTTTTTAATAGGGAATTAGAGGAAAAATAATCACGTTAGGGACTTGTTGGCCGGGTCTTATGTTGACTTCTTCTTATCCCTATGAACGAAAATACAATAAATGACAATGACTTGGTCATGCACAACATTCCATTTTAATATCCAAATGTTAAATATTGCACTCTATGAAATGTTAAATGTAATATTCTAAAGCATATGTATCTCCTGCTAACATTTATATCCCAGCATTTCAAGGTGTTGGCCACGTGACCTTCAATGATTTCTCGATTAGTCTAGGCTGTAATAAGAGAGCTTCGATGGTCATCCACCGGTTCTCTGAAGTCAAGCGTGATCTCATCAACCCGTTCATGCATTCCCATTCGTAAGTTCAGTTGAGTTGATGACAACATCATGTCCTTATCTCCTGAATCCCCCCCATCTTCCGTTGATCATCACGACCACCCGAGCCCATGCTATCATCCACTGCGCCGGCACATACCCGCCAAATCCCTTCTCAAGCACGAGGCGTAATTACTCGAAACACAACTCTTCTCTGGTGCATAGAATGTGCCCGGATTTCCTAAGCAGGGAACCTTATTGCATTTCCCGTAAGGTGTCCGGGTATACTCCAAGAAGTTGGCTCGTCATGCTCCTGCGAAAATTTTGACCGATGCTTCACTCTCGATCTGAGTTGTTTTAATAATGAAACACTAGACCGTGATCAATTCTATGAGCAGAACGTCTAAAGATTGAATGTTCAGCATGGAGAAACTCCCCCGAAAGGAAAAAGAAATCGAGAATCGAATCGGGGTCAACAGGGATAAGTAAATCATCCCAGACAGAACAAGAACTCCACAAAGACGACCACACCCAATACTCGAGCTCAATTCAGCAAACTGAAAGCAGAACAACATCCCTCCCCCCAACCAAACAACAAATTCGTCATGGGTTGAAGACATTACAGTCGACTAAGAAACTCGGCTCTGAAGAAGTAAAGAAAAAACTAGACATGAGGATGTTGCAATTTGTGAAAGGAGCGAAGGAAGAAGAAAAATCTCGATTGAGTAGACTGGCTTACATCGTATCGCGTATATTGAAAGGTTCTGATCTTCATTATTTATGAGATTAAATTCCATTATTAATTACATATAAATTTACATTGTTCTTACCCAATTATCTTTCCATATCCTAATTGAAGTATCCGTATAAAATGAATATCATCATAAGCGAAAGCTTCTAACTCCTGTAAAATACAAAGGGAAAGGAAGATTAAGTATAGACGATCAAACACCCTCATTGTATCTTTATCTACTCATTTCCAGCCACACATGATTTAATCCCGTATTATTTTAGTCGGGTAACAGTGGCCAAAAATTTCCTTGCTTCCTACTCTATTTCAAGGCATAATTCCTGCCGAAACCGACGCTCGTATATTCGTGTACTTCGCCCCAACGAGCGTCCACCCGGGGTAATCCCTCATTTCCGGAATCAAGACCCCGTAAATTATTATATATATACACGTATGTATATATAACATTCTTAGCCCTCACATATCACCTCCATCATTCAAGACTTCCATGATTAGCCGACGCGTAAATACGTTGCAACCACCACACATTCGTCAGCATACGGGAATGTAATCCGGGGTAACCTCATTCCACTTTCCACGGATCTGTCATTTCTCCTCCCCCCCTTCTTTTTAATTTCCTTTGGCCATTGTAATCACAGCACACTCAACTACACAAGGGTAATGAACGTTGTGGCCGCGGACAGAAGAAGAGAAGGGACGCATAACTTTCACCATGTTCCAGCCACCCCCGTGTAATTCCCTCCTCTCTCTGACGATCTCCCGTCGAGTGAGAAGCTTTCAAGTGTTCTTCCGTCGCTGCCTGAAAGGTTCTTCGTCTTAACCACTCGAAACCGGAAGAAGACCTTACTACAATTAAAAATATGGAACGCCATACCTCCTTCCTGAAGGAGCAGTTATTTCTCCAATTCCCAAGGGTTGGACATCCTTTCCTTCACCTCCCAAGGTTCAGAATGTCCTCCCCTTGCCTACCCATATTCACTCACAACTATAGCACAGTAAGTATTTGTAACGTAATATGTTGATCATTGGAGGAGGGTAAAGGAAAGAGAGGGTAGAGAAATCGTACCTACTTCCACTTCCTCCGTACAATACTTCAAGTTCTCGACGCCTCTGTACGATTTCGCTTCGGGTCGGACGTGTTAAGACGTCTTTTTCTCGAAGTTCCGCACGAAACTCCACCTTCGACGTCACCGTATTCTCCTTCTCTCACTTTTCCTCCTCTGCTGTCTTCCTCCCCTTCTCCCCTCCTTCCCCATTTTATTTTGTCACGACTTCTCCTTATCCTTATCAAATCAAGTAACCGCCTCTAATTCACTTCTTCTCGTAGAGCTTAGTGTCCTTTAATGATGGCGGGGTCCCACCATTTCCAATTCATGTGACAAAACAGTGGACTTGTGAACGAGATAGCTACTCGGGACATGATGGTGGCAACGATTCCGCCAATTACAAGGATTACATCCAGACCTCATCCTTTGGCTTCTAAAAGTGACAAGTACTTAATTTTCCCATAATGACATTAAATGCTATTAGTTTCGTCCGTATCTCCTCCTAAAAAAAATCACATACAGTGAACACAAGTCCATCTAATATTGGAAATGGACAAGTTTGAAGTTGAATCATGAAATCAGCCAGTGTATCACGAACCTTTGTTGATAATCTTACATTATTCATAATTATAAAAGTTTGGTTCATTACATATATGGCTGAAGTGTAACTAAATAAGAGAAGCTTGCAATGCCTTGCTGTATATAAATCCGTTGCTGTGAACATCGACAGTGTGTGTGACAAATTATAACAACCTCCTGTTTTCCTCTTCAACCGGTTTCTCCGGCGATCTTGTCTGATTCCCGGCGAACTTTGCTGCATCCCCGGTCATTTACATCAGCGGCAGTAAGGTTCGATCAGAAGACGCGGGTTGGAAAAGTCTACGTGGAAGTGTCAAAAGGAAAAAGACATGTGACCACTCACGACAGAAGCCAAACTATATATATCCCATGAAACCTCTCTTGACTTTAAGACATTGAATACAACACGGTGACACTAACTTCCAACTCGTTTTAGGATTCACAAAAGCCAAAACAATCTCTCCATTATCATTTACCTTCGGATCTGATCGGAAATGTCATAATGGACATGATCGACATTCGGTAATTACCATCGGGGAGGGCTGATTTCAATATTATTGAAATTCATACCAAAACTTTAGTGTACTTTTATTTCATGTCATCATGGAAATCGAAAAGGGAGTGCAGTACGAAAAAAAAAAAGGAAGGTTTTACTAGTGAGGAGCTGCGAATTGAATGCGGCCAAAGGCTTCCGGACAACATTTGTTATTACAATGCATTAAGAAAGTGAGATGGGACCCCAAGCAGCGTCCACCCGCAATTCACACGTCCACGATATGACCGTCGACCAGGGGAATAGCGGTTTCCCCTGCAGACGCCTCCTCGACAATACTGTAGCTGCTTGCGGAATGAAGATCGTCCCTCCAGAAAATTGCGTGCGCCAAAACCACAGGTATCCCGATCGCTAACGTAAGCAACAGGTGGATCCCCGCGTCGGTCAATATGAGCGCGACCGTAGTGACAACCCCGAGGGCGAACAGCACGATGGCCTTGTCGGCGGCACCGTGAATGAACATGGTGTTCGGGGTGAGCCTCAGCAGGATGAGGAAGGAGGTGGTTACCAAAGTCAACAGGAGGAGAATGAAGAGGGAGGTCCTCCGCTGGGGCACCAAACTTATCGACAGCCCGACCCACAAGACCAGCGTGTAAAATAGAGCGAAGTGGGCAAGGTTCTTCAGGATCCGGACGGCCAGGGCCTCCGGGGTGAGCGGGAGGTTGAACGGGAAGAAGAACCCCAAGTTTGGCCCGGCGTACTTCCTCGTGAACGCTGGGGCGGCATCGGGGTTCGTCGCCTCGGGCGGGGTTGGGGAGGAGGATGGCCTTTGCCTGGCAGACATCATGCTAGCTAGCAAAAAGAATGGGGTATCAGAGAGATTGTGATGGGGATTGCAAGAGTACTTGTTTAAATGGAGGGGAGAGTGAGGAAAGGTCAACTAATAATCACGTAACAAAGTTTCTCTTGTATTGTATTACCAGGGACCATTTACTAATGTGTAATATATATAAGACTTGGAATAAGTTTGTATATAAATAAACAGCGACGGTCCTTGTGTCTTGCCCGAAGCGGGGATTGAAAGATTAAACTTATGTTTAATTCATTCCGAGGTTTTGTATTAAAGTTAAGAGTAATTCTTTCCTAAGGAAACAAAATCATCGCATTGGAGACGTGTTGACCGGGTCGTAAAATCTGAGAGGGGTGGGGGTGGGGGTGGGGGTGGACCACTCTTTAATGTTGACTTCTCGTAGAAAAATACAAGGACGGTGACTTAGTCGTGCAAAGACACCCCATTTTTAATATCCAAATCGGCAACAATGCATCCCAAGAAGAGTTCCCAATCCCAGAATGGATCTTTAGAATTTTTTTCAAAAAATTCAATGAAAGACGGGCTTTTCTTCCACGTGTCCAAGAGATGGGCCTTTCTTTTTCCTAAGCCCATGTTTATGTATGGGCCGGGCCGGCCTTTCACGGATCACATCATCCCCCAGATATATTAACTCCATTGCCCAACTTTGCTTTGCTAAATTATTTTATATATCAATTTTGTGTTAATGAGATGCGTTTGTCTTGAATATTATCTTTTTTTAAGGCAAAAACGTTATGAAATATTAATATTTGTATGGGGCTGGAGCAAATAGAAAGGTGGTGAAGTCGCTGCCGCTTCGGGCCTTTTTGTTTACAGCATCCCCCACGGTCTTCGTCTCCGCGCTTCTCTCTGTCTGACTCCGAGGTTGGTTGGTTGACTTCCTCGTTCCTCCACCCCAAAAAGGAAGCATGGCAGAGGGAAGGCTAGAGGTACTCCTCATCAGCGCCAAGGGCCTCGAGAACTCCGATTTCCTCCGTTAAGTCTTCCCCCCCGATCTCCTCTTCTCTATGCGTGAGCTCTGTTCCAGATCTGGGTTCCCTCCGTAATCGAAAGAAATTTCGTGGGTTTTTTTTGTTCGATTCGGGTTTTCTTGTCTGTTGACCTTTGATTTGCTTTCCCCTTTTGGATCCGTGCTTGTTGCTGCTGCGATGATGCCGTGGAGGTTGATGTCTGAATGGGATCCGACGAGTTGAAGTTTTGGTTTTTCATCCGGTTTTTGTAAATCCGATGCGTTCCTGACGTTGTGATTTGTTTTTAAACATTGTTTGCAGATAACATTGACCCTTATGTGCTCCTCACTTGCCGGACGCAGGAGCAGAAGAGCAGCGTCGCGTCGGGTACGTTTAGTGAAACTGTGGTTGATCGTGCCCGGAGGATGAACCTGCAGCCACTGTAAATTGGGTTTGAGTTGATGTGGTTGTCATTTCTTGCGGTGGATTGGTCAATTGTCATTTGCGGGGAGGCTGAAGTAGTTTTGACGGCAGTCGTTGAACTTCTTTTTCATTTTGGCATCGTTGTTTTGCAGGGCAAGGGACGGAGCCGGAATGGAACGAGACTTTCGTGTTTACTATCTCGGGTGAAGCTACTGATCTCAGCCTGAAGATCATGGATAAGGACAACTTCTCTTCTGATGATTTCCTCGGAGAAGCAAAGTGAGTGCATTGTCACGACCCATTGTTTAGTTGAATCGTGCATCCATCATTTAAGGATTGCCTTAGCGACTGTGAGAAACTAGAACATTAATGAAGATAGAATCGTAACCTTTCTCTGTTGTCTAATTCGTCATCTCAGAATTGATCTGGGACCCCTGTTCGAGGAGGGCAGTCTTCCACCGACTACCTACAACGTCGTGAAGGATGGAGAGTACCAAGGGGAGATAAGGGTCAGTCTCACCTTCACACCCGAGGTAATCTCCTCCCAAATATCCCTCTAATTCTCAATCACATCATGACTCGTGGGTCAATTTGGAACGCTGGAGTTGTTGCTTCTACCGGAATTCAATCTCAATCTTGGATGTTTGTGTAGGAACGCTACGAGCGGGGATTTCGGCAGGAGGAGAGCTACGGAGGATGGAAGCAGTCTTCGTTCGAGTGAGTAGTCACAGGTCAAGAGACCACCCCACTCGAATACAATCATCCATGACTCTGCCAGTTAAATTTCGCCTCTAAACACGTTGGCCTTGCTTGTTCATGATCGGGTTGGAGACGATGGTTTCATTCCCGTCGCTGTTCTGATATTTGAACGTCCGTGGACGAAATATATTTGCGTTAAGACGGCCCTGATTATTGGGCCTGGGAATCAGGCCATTTTCTGGCCCATGTATCTTATCCTACTCGGCCCATCGGCTTCGATCATTGGCCCATCATGTCCTTCAATTCCATTGTTTGTTTGTTTGTTAGGAGAATATATTTCCTCAATGAACTAAATAATTGATGTATCAGTTCGAATGAACTAAATAATAGTAGGTATAAATTGCATGGATCTTCAAGAAACAACCCTTAATATGGAAGAGATAAAAGAACAGTATTTGGCCAACCCAACCCGACAAGTACAGCAATCAAAACAATAAATTAATTATGATAATTAATCCCATTGACATTATCGACTAATTCGATTCAAAGGCCAATACGTGTAATGCTTGACTTATTAATGATTTGACCCCACCAACCAAAAAAGGTACTTAGAAAAACATAATAATAATAAAAAGAAGGAAAGAGGGGGCGCATGAACTCCCCACGTTCAACATTAAGAAATCATTTCTTAAGTCGACTTCTTTGCCAAAGACAAAAACTTTAGGGTTAATTATTCAGACACTTTGGAACCAACGAAGTTCCCCGTATCTTGACTTTCATTCGATACGTTGGTAGAAAACTTAGAAAGTTTAGGAGGTGTGATGATATATTCACCTCCACTATGCGGTTGGATTCATATGATTCTGATAATGTTATCTTTACAAGAGTTGATGTTACGTCCGAACTGAATGGAACTGTTCTTGGGTATGAGCTTGATCACCACAAACAGTCCAATCGCGAAATTGATTATTAAAATCAATGTATGATCAATACATGTTGCAGGAACCAGGAATCTAAGCAAACTACAATAATATTTCCTTTAACGGACGAGCTTTCGTGTACATATGATCGTCTTCCTAGTTTTTCCAGTAACTTGGCGGTTCCAAGGATATGTTCATTGGGGGTTGGGGGGTGTATCTCTAAATTCAGACAAAAGCTGTGTAAGAAAGAAAGGGATCACTGGTAACTACAAAAGTACCCCTACAAACAATAGTACTACATCGCACAAATCGAACTGCAAAAAGAATTTCACGAATTCTCAGAACAACGAACCGCAGCTGAATGGTCTTTCAGTTGTGGAGAGGGTTTGGTCCGGCCGGAGTGGTCCTGAGCGAAGACCCGAAAACACGATCGTTTTTATCGACCTGCGTGGACGGGGAATACCCTGAGATCAGCCTTCTGTATGTTTCGATCCTTGAGCGGTGATACGGCTGATCATGGGACGGCACTCGTGGACCTTGTTCAAGTCGATGACGTTGTTCTCCTATCATCATCCCGTGGAGATCGCGGCAGCTGCAAATCTGGGCGAGTAGAAGGATCGCAATAGATGCTATGAATAAAACTGAGGTTTTGGGTTGGTGGGGTTTCATGGTAGGACGAGAATGGATTAGGGGGGGGAAGATGAGAGGTTGTGGAGTTGGGAAGTGCTTTAAATGTGTCGATGATGATGATGAGAATGGAAATAGTCATGAGCGTATTTTTATTACCTTTGCTTGGACTATTCGAAGATAAAATACTATATTACTTTTTGACTTATAATTAATTAAAATCTACTATCAAGTCATAATTTACTGATTCATATCTTTAAACGAATCGAAGTAAAAGTTTTTTTTCATCCATATCAATCAAATTATGTTGTTACATTCAATGTGAACCTCAAATTTTTACATATGCGTTTATGAAATTTTTGAAACCACAAACTTTTGTACAAAGTGGATTTTGGCAAAGTCAAAATCACATCGATGATGGGGCCCCCCAAGGCACCAAACGAAAACAAATCGTGGGTTGTCATCTGAGATGGAGCCGCGTTTCATGTTCTTACAGAAGGAAATGAACAGATGATATTGTCATGTGATCCAATGTTTGACTTCTGCATTTAACTCTCTTAACCTGAAACAATGGCTCAATTTATTGGACCCGAATTTTCTTTCATGTTGCATTATCATTTACCACCTCCAAAACCAAGACTTTTTCTATGGTCACTTTTCCGACCACGTCTGCTTTGGGACAAAATCACATGTACATCGACTTGGCGGACGTGCACGTCTCGTTGCAAATGACAACTGACCATCAATCGATCATGATATACAATAGTTCATCAGAATGTGAACCTATGACTTGACCTTACCATGAAAATAGAAGGCTAAAGAACACGGCCAAGTTGACATTAAGTTTTCAAGCATTCCCTTTTCCCAAAAGTCATATGCCAACTTTCATTCTTTTAGTCAAACTCATTACAGGCTATTCGACACGTGGGATTGCACGAGAATGGTGTTTGGTCGTGTCGGTGATGCCAAATTTCCGTTTCCGAATCAATGCACGAACTCCTCATCAAATGCCACGCACTTTTGTTTGATGCACTCCAAAGCAACATTTGAGTTGATGGCGGGCTCTTAAATGAGCCTGGAATGAGTAATGGGCCATTGGTCACAATGGGCCGGAATATCAGTTTTATGGGCCCAAAAAAATTTCACTATTTCACTTTTGCTCATCAAAATATTTATTTGGGACATTTTATTTCAACAAGTTAATTGGTTTGCTTCCATACAGGAAAACATATAGTTTGAGTTCACCAGCCGGTGGCACCACCAGGTCCTCCGTAAGTGAACAAATGAAAGTCAGGCGCCTTCCCCACGGCTTGATCTATCGACCAATAGTTATCACTCGCGTCCGAGTACGCCTCTGTTCCAGTTGCCTTGACATTTTCCCCGGACTCGTTGATGGTCACTATGTCCTTGAAGGATGCATCCCAGAGCAAGCTCCCTCTCGGGGACAACCCACGACCCATTGGAGGGCTGGGGATGGTCGGTGGACTGTAAACTTCTCCTCCCCAGTCGAGGTAATCCGCCCTGTTGGAGAGGCCGGTGAACAAACGTTGTGGCCAGAACCCTATAGTGATGTTTCTGGGGCCTACTCCCAAGTTCCATGCTCCGGTTGCGTTGTCCTAAGTTATAACGATTTGTTTCGATTCATTGAGAAAAACGTAATTGTAAAGAACCGCCACCGTGTCCTGGAACTTTGCAGTAAGTACCCGATAAATGTAGTATTTGCAATAATAGAGCGGTCCACCGTAGCGGGAAACGGAATCCATGAGGCTGTCGACTGGTACATCGCTTCGGAGCAGGACAAAACCAGGGCACATGATGTTGAGACATGCCCAACTATACGTCTGCTGGGCGAGAAAGGTCATTGATTAGATCGAGACTAATACAATGATTTAATGGTAATTTTATCTTACTTAGGAATGAAATACGCTTGCCTGTTGGTAGATGAATCCTCTTGGCCTCTTGTCTTTGTATAGAGATGGATTTATCTGCGTCATGAACCGCAAATTGTCGATCCGAGTGCCAGGTTAGTCAATGGCAGTCTCATTAGGAAGTATATAAACCAAAGAATCGATCGCTCACCATCCATCCTACTTCGATGGTATCAGCGCCCATCTGGATCTTCATCTGGGCAGCGCTGTATTGGTTATCGTTGGTTTTCGGTATATCCTCCACAGTCATCCACCCTCCCCCTCCATTGTACCTCTTCCCTGAAGAGTGTTTCGTCCTCACAATAGCAAGCTGCGGAGAAAAACACCGATAAAGGACACAATTAACTATTACGTCAAAGAAATAAGAATTAAAAAATGGGGTTCGGGAGGATTTACTCACGTGGAGTCCGTGTCGTCCCTCAGTGTTGGAACCATTGATCCTTGCACGTGCTTCTGCTTGCGTCTTGGCTGTGATGAACTCCTCCTTGGTTGTCCTCCTTATCGGAACCGTGGCCATCGGACATTCCACGCGCCTCATAGAAGTGTGTCTCCATCCGCTCTTCTCATCTTCCGGCGGGAAAAGTTCCCTCTTGGGATAAGAGCTCGGTTTCATCATCTATGAAGAGAAACACGAAAATCAAATGCACGAACCTTTGACACCCGTCAAAGTCTCACATAAATCAAAAAGTTGCACGCACCGGATGATACTCATGCTTATGATCCTTCAGCAGAGGGTGATCGAAAGCAGGTTGATCATAGAAGTCCACGCAGTCGTACACGTCTCCATAATCCATCTTGAAGTAAATCAAGGCGACTTGATCATTTGTTTTCTACAAGTTAAAGAGTGTGTTTCGAAAGAATATTCAATTCCTATGTGGAGAATACCTCGATAGTCTTAACTGCCGGCTTTTTCAGACGTGCGAACTCCTCCTCCAGTTTGAGATCTTCTTCCAGAGACAGGCAATCCACCCTGCCACCGCCCCAGCCCATGTATAGCAGGACAAGCATCAGACACAATGAAGCCAAGGTGAAATTCGAACCCATTCCCAGCTGCCTGTGAGAAATGATATTCCTTGAAAAACATTTAGACCCATCTCATCAGAGAAGACTTTAAATATAACATCTGGTTCTTTCCCAACCAGCAGAATTCACAACATCAAATTTTTTCTTTTGTTAAAGATATGTTGGGATCGCATGTAGGAAAGGAGGTGTCTTTGATTAATGAAGGGTAAGAATATTCTCTTACAGGTCATGAAATTAGTGTGAAGGGTTTTTGTTCACACGGTTTATGTTGTTGATAATGGTTTTGGGATTGCTTCATAGTACTTGTAATAATAATTAATGCAGCGAGATTATGCTCTGATCAAACGACTTAAACTCTACAGGTTCATATTATATATTGTTTAACATTTACTTCAGAAACAGGCTTTTGGTGTAGGTTTTTTGGTTACGTGGACTTTTAAGCCCATTTTGCCTAATATACCTTATCATTTTACCTAAGCTTAAGCAGGTAATTGAAGACCTGATTTATATTATATACTTTAGATAGGAAATCCTTGTAGCATTATTTTGATTGGTAACAAAAAGTAAATTATTTTCAGACAATTTTTTTTTAATGAAATGTTCTTACAACACGATTAATGTCCTTAATGACATCTTCAACGAAGTGAAGAAAAGACCACGTCTATTTTATTCAGTTTGGATTTTTAGTTAGACTCAGTTACGAACAATGGAAGATGTTAAACTTCGGTAAGAAAACATTTAAACAGATTCCAGCATTTGCAGTAAAATCCATGCTTATAATCTTCTCCAAATTTTTGTTTTAAAATGATAACAAACTCCGGCGGCGTCTGTTAAAGGAGCCACAAACATCAAAGCCAACGCTAGACAGGTGAACCGCGTCGAGCCCCATTCTCAAGTCAACTGGAACTGAAACGAACATCAAAGGCTTAAGTTACCACTTCGTGCAGGAATGGGATTAGTGTTCATAGCCCTTACAAGAAGTGGAGTGAGGGGATTCTGTCAAAAAGGGCATATATTTTCGATGGCCAGGATACGCATAAACACCTTTGATATGAGCTGCCGCTTCTTGTTTCCCAAAATACAATTTCGGAAAACAGTACAAGAAATGGACGGAAGAATGCAACGAATTCCTACCAACCAACAAAGACAAGGCAGACACGTACTTCTAGCTGGCTTGTGCGAAGTCAAATTTTCGAGTGTCTTCCAGACATGCTCCTCCGCGCACAGCATCCCACGAAATAAATGAATGACTGTAATTTGAAGCAGGAAAACAGCACAATGAGATTAACAGGCATCTACGTTAGCCTTCTAAATGTTAGAGCCAATCGTGAAGTCGACATTTGGCTTACCAAGATGACAAACAGAATGACGTTGAAGACTGCGACAACCCTCCACTCGATTTTCATGTATTGGGCAACTCCAGCCCTGAACATGAGAACAAATAATAAGCATGATGAACTTAGATATCGACCACAAAGCCATGAGAGACCATAATAGTTTTTACTTGCACGAGTCGCAGTCGTAGCATTTAACGGCACGAGCATTCTTGTAAAGCTTGCAGTCACGGTTTGGACTAACTGGATGGTAGCTTAGGTCATAGTTAGATGTGCCCACGGCAGGATATCCACAACTACGTGACAGAAAATACAAAACATAAGCAAAACCAGAAACCAGATGATGAAAAACGGAGTGGTCAAACAGATTCTCGACAGGAGGAGATCAGGAAGAGTGTGTACTCCGACGGTGGACGACAACATCCTGCCTCGATTGGCGTTAGTTTGGCCGACTTGTATTGCTTAAGGTTCTGCTACAAAGAACTAACAGAACATTAGCAGAAGGTACAATATATTAAAGTGAATGTCCCGAGTCGGAACGAATGGGACCTTGTATTTCTTGGATAAGCTGTCGCAGTCGGCCGTTTTGACAAGGCAGCTCCGCAACCGATCCCAGTTGCGGGTATTGTTCAACTGCGCAAAGAAGCCAAAAGAATGAAGATAACAATGGGGATAAGAGACATGGATACAAAAACAGGCAACAGTTCCCCAGGTTCAGATACTAGTCACAGTACCTGTTTCAGGAACCACGAGCTGTAATCCTGAAGTTGGTATTCTTTGTACCTCAAGCCGACCACACTGTGACCAGATCCGTTGTTTGTCACGATGAAACTAAAGACAGTTGAATTTCAGTTCAATATCCATTTATTGGAAGCTCAAATGCAGAATTTCAAAACAATCGTGGGAGAAACTGGACAATGTTACTTACGCTAGGACCGTAAAGATGAGGATCCCGATTAGAATGGAACACAGCAACACCAAATACTGTCAGCCAGGTCAAGTCAAGATCAAGACTCCACTTATAAGGATCGAAAACAGGAGCAATGAAGCACAAAACTCGTCAAGGATACGATCCACAGCAGAATCGAGCTCTGCTTCATCGCGCCCAAGAACCCAACAATTGACCTGTAACAGACCAGTCAAATCAACTCCAAATTGCAACAATGAAACTGAAAATTCCACAAATGTGGAAGGTAGAAGATCACTCACACCAAGAAGATGAAAGCCCCAATTCCAAGAACGGGGAGAACGAGCGTCTTCCTACAGCTGTCACTGTGAACACTCATCCACACCCCAAAACCCACCACTGCAACAGCCACAAGCTGCAACAGACCCCACAACATTGTTGGGTTTGAAAGTGAAAATTCCATAGCCAAATCAACAGAAGGGAACCAATCACACTCAAAAAGGGCAGGAAAAACCAAAAAACATTCGACAAAACCCAGTTAAAAGATGCGAACTTGGAGTTAACCCGGATTGAATTCCCACATTTTGGATGAAACCCGGGGATTGTATACATACCATAGTGAGGAAGTTGATCCACCTGATGAGGAAGGTGCTGGTTCCCACACCCATTTTTTTGTTTCGTCTCAAAACTCCTTTGGATTGCTCTTTCCCTCACCTCACCTGTCCTCCTCGCTATAATTCATCTGCTGCTTTTCGGACAAACATCATCATAACCAGACAAAAAAAAATGTGTTGGTTTTGGCGATTTGCTGTTTTCAAAATGTTTGCACGTTGCTCGATGTGATGGGTTAAGAGATAATTCTGTGTATTTCTTTTGGGTCATAGATATGGCCCGAGTAATTTTCCTTTCTTGATTTTTTTTGTTACTTCTAGAACTATCACAAATTAACATTTATAAATAAATAGTTTATATATTTTATTGATATTTTTAAATTTTATAATATAGATATTGATTAAATAGAGATCACAAAACTCTCTGCCGTTGTAGCTTTACCATTGCTGGTTAAATGATTATCATTATCGCTTTTCTTTATGCTTATTTTCTCCTTTTCTTTATTTTATTTTACTTTTAAAATTTTGTTAATATTAGGATACCAATTAGACTATACCACCCAAACACCAACGTACTAAAAACGTGCCAAAGAAATTTTAAGACTAAAGGAGATTGGAACCACGCAGTCCGACGATCGTGAGGCCTACCAAATCATGAAATGCGGCGGCGGGTTGAAGACGAGAACATTGTAGTGTTCCGGGATGGCAAAGATGATGCCGCGGGTAAACACGAGAAGCCTACTTCCACGGGCAGCCGGATGGTAGTGAGGGAGAAGTTAGCAGTTTGCTGTTGTCCCTATTCCCAAGCGATTGCACCTCCTAATGTTCTATCACGGGACGGTTGAGGAGGTTCCTGTGGGCTGTGGGGAGAGGATTAGAGCAGAGGAGGCTCTGGATGGAACGTGAGTTTGAGAGGAGAAGGAAGATTGTTTTCACATTAGACACGATAGTGAAGGGGGTGTGTGGACCTGATATGGACCCTTTCTACGAGCTTTTGTTACTAAAAACTCTTTTTTTTTTATTTTTAAAATAATATCTCGAATTCGATTTTATAAAAAAATCGGCTTTTATAAAGTCTAAATTACTTGAGAAATAATAAAAAGACTATTTTATGTAAAAAAATTTTAAGTGCATAGTACTCATTCCTTATGGAGTAAAGTCTGACTTTATAAATGTCGGGACATTATTTTAATAATTTCAAAAATAAATGCGACTAACCTTAATTAGGAATAATTTACCATGCCACCACAGTGAGTGGGAGAGCTCTCCTTCGATTGACCCACGGAAGACAAGTCGAATCTCTAATCATATATCGTTCGTGGACAAGAGTTTGCGTTCGAGGAGCCGTGCAGGTCCAAAGCTTCGCTGGATTTTAAACAGCAAGTGACGTGGTGGTGGCCAATGACTCACACTCCCCCCCATGTAATCAATCCCATGCTTGATGGTCTAATTTCTTACTTTGTAAACAGATTTGAAAATTACTTATAGTTTATCCACAAAATTCTCTCCTTTTTGTTTCTTAACCCTCGTGATTTTCTTATTTTACCACCTCCTCTTTTGCCAAAATAATAATAATAATAAATAAAAATTAATCTTTAGAAATTAAAAAAGAAATGCCAAAGGCATTGTGCTGTGAGCCGATATTAATTCGGTCATAATACAATAAGGACTATTTCATTATTTAACACACGGAAAAGCCTTATATCCACATTCTGTCAATCACAGGCATATGCCCCCACGCACGGAGATCGTCCATGGAACAGCAGCCACATACCTGTTAACATATGACTGAGATCATCATCTGCTCTGCTTAGATGTAACGGTCCTCTGCACAGTGGAAACTCCATCGACAAACTTAGTACGGAAGAGGACGTTGGCATTGTTGAACATGCCTTCCTTCAGGGAAACGACGATGAACTGCAGGGAGAGTACAACCCAAATGGCAGTATGAAGGTTCTAATCATGGCTCAATCTTTCTCCTTCTCATCTGAAAATTGAATTAGACAAAAGGACATCTTTTGTTACCTGCGAGTGTGGGAAGTGAGTTTTGATCATTCGTCCTATATTTTGCGTGTGGCTTAGGTCGAGGGCTGCATCTACCTGGAAAAGCATCAGACAAAAATTTGTATGTAAGTTCCACGAAACAAGGGCAGCTGAAAAGAGCAAACGATTGGACCGGTCAGACCTCGTCAAGAATGTATAGTGGCGCCGGTTTAAAGAGCAATAACGCTAGGATAAGGGAAAGCGCGATCAAAGATCGTTGTCCCCCACTCAGTTCTGACAGAGACTGTTTCCAAACACCTCCAAATGCAACCCGAACCTCCAGTCCATCTAAAAAGCTACACCCTTCAGGAGGCTCTAACTTTGCTGTTGTGCCCGGTAACAGCGTAGAAAATATCGACCCAAAATCACTGCCGGAGGAGTGTAAAACTAGCAATGAGCAATCATAAACAACACGAATAGGCAATCTTCTTCAGTAACTTGTGTGCAACACAAACCTGCTCAAAGAAAACTCACCTGTTCACCTTAACCCAAGTGACTTTGAGCATCTCTTTCTTCTTATCATCAAGTTCTTCAATTACCTTCCTAATTTTAGATTTGTCATTCTGTCCAATTGGGAAGGGTGCTCAATCAGAACGAGAAGAGGCCCTAATGCCGTGTAGAAAACTTAAAGTATTGAACATAGATATCAACTCACCTCAATTATGTTTTTCTTAGACATCAGACCATTATACTCATCTTCAGCTTTCTCAAACATAGCCATGACTTTTTTGTTCACCCGCTTCTCAAGCCTGCACAAACCAATTTTAAACAATGAAAGGGTGCCCCAAGATCTTAAGAAACATAGTAGATATAAATTCTCAGAAAGCTTCGTCTTAGTGTGGAACCGGGAAGAAAACCAAGATTTTGAAGGAGTACCCAGATTGTTCGGCATGGAGTCTTTCAAGGGCTTCCTTTGCTTTGTTCGGATTATAGGCATCAAAGTCATAGTCCGTTCCACTTCTTCCGAAAAGATGTTTTTGGGAAGCAATCCAAGCATGCTTCTCGAGCATTTTTTCCACCTTTGAAGAACATTCCTTCCTTTCCATGTCCATCCGCTTCACCTGGTAAGAATCCCATAGAAAGGGACTTCAGGTTGGATAAGATAAACAAAAAGACCTCAGCCATCCATACATCACCTCGTTTTCCATTTTCTTTTTTTCCAAATTTGCTTCAGTAAGAGCACTCTGTAGTTTATGTTGCTCTTTCACAATTGCACTTATCTGGGTGTCACATTCCTTCATCCGGGCATGAACCTGATTAAGCTCTGCCTGGGCTTGGTCATACTTTTTCTTTATCGAAGCAACCTGTGAATGAAATGGTGAGTAGCTGCTTACTGCCTAGATACAGACTGAGTGCAGTCATTAGGTCTTTACCTTTGACTTATGCAAATCCACTTCTGCAACAATAGAAACAACCTGATTCCTCAAAGAAGCCAACTGACTCTCCATAGTTGTGCGTTCTTTTATAACCGCCTCCATTTCCATAATTAGCCTCTCCCTTTCATTTTCATGCCCCTGTTTGCTCGAAAAAAGAATAGTAAATAAAACAGCAGAACTTGCAATAAGCATCTGCAAATTAGCACCTTCAGAAGCAAACAAAATCAAGGTGTAATATGCATATGATCAAAAGATAGGTGACGGGTAACTAGATGGACGAACACTGTCAAATTTAAAAAATGACAGGAAACATCATGGCAAGAAGTACATCCCAAACAAATATCAGTCAATGACATAGCAAGTGAAACCATAACAGCATAATTAGCAAAATTCCTATGGCTTTCTAGGTTAAGTGACGATGATACAAGACAATGTATGGATGCAAAATGACAAACAAAGGCAAGGTGATGATCATATAGCAAAATGATCGTCCCTTATATTTTACCTTGACAGATCAGCTTTATATGGTGTTTAGTACTAAATACTTGCAGCTCAAACAGCATTTTAATGAAAAAGATGTACCTTTACATCCTTTGATATTGATTGCAACTGAGCTTTTATAGCTTTTATTGCCTTTTGCAGGTCATTGAGTCTGCCCTCCCTATTATTAGAATGGTCTTTGATGGAACTCTCAAGAGATTGCACAATAGTCAAATTACTCTTATACAAAAGTTGCTTTTCTTTGGCAGCAGACTTAGCTTCTTCGAGCTCCTTTTCAATCTTGCTTACTAATTCAGCCAGCTGGAAAGAACGGTTACTAATTAATATTATGCACTTAAATGATCATATAAGCATTGAAATTTTAGAAAGAACAACCTTATGATGCTCATTTTGCTCTGCCCGTCTCTTGAATAAGGACAAATCATAAGACTTCAGCTCTAACTGGGCTTTCAGATCCATAAATTTTTTCTGAAGGGGTAAGAGCTCAGATATCTGCAGAGAAATGAAATAAAAAAATAAAAAATAAAAACAAGAAAGATGACCAGCCCATCCCCAAGGGAAACACACATGCAAACAATGACCTCATACAGGAAGAGAACATAGATTAATCAGAGATTAAATATCAGGACAGCCAAAGCGCCATGTCAAGAAATATCAACTGATTACCTTCACAGAAGCAAGAATAACAACAAATAAAATTTGCAGATCTTCATTTAGATATTATGATCGCTTAGCATTGTGGTTCAGAATCAATACTGAGATTCTGCAGCTTACCCTAGCATCAATTGAGGATAGTTTCTTCTGATGCTCAGAAAGTCTTGATTCGGCCTCTGCTAAATTATGAAGTTTCCTGAGCAGATCTCTTCCATCCCTGCAGATTGAATAGACTACTGAGGATTGGGAACTTCCGATTTGAAATGGATTTCAAGGATATTCGGATCAGAAATTTGTAAAGGGATGGATGAGCTTGAATGACATACTTACGACTTCCACCAGTTAGGAGGCCCCTTGGCTGGAATAAATCACCTTGAAGGGTAACACTTGGAGTATGAATTTCCTTATTGAAAGCAATCTAAGAAACATAAGGAACAAGATGGATTAATAAAATGTTACCACCTTTATCAAAATATGAAATTGGTGCCACAAGATGAAACATTACGCAAGGGAATAATAACAATGAACGTCAATTTTATAAGGGCCATATTTATGAGCCACAATTAAAAACCCTTTGTGTTCGAGTCTCATTCTAAAATAATGAAGCTACAACAAAAAAACGACTTTAGATATATTGCTTGATTTAGTGATAAGGGCTTCGCTAAATTGTTCATCATAAGCGTAGTGTTTCTACTCTCGTTTTTTTTTTTTGTGAAAAAAAAAGCATATTCTGATTTCTCATAAATCAAAACACTCCCAATGGCATCAGAAAGTTTAGATTTCTCAAGAACAATGTGAGGTGTAACAACTTAAAACTTCTAAGTGGCGATAAATCACTTTGCTTTGCTAGGGATAATGAGCTGTTGATGCAGAATAGCTTACCTCTTTCGCAGAATCAGCAGTCTTGCAAACAAAGGTCGAGCCAAAAACATGTTCCATGGCATTCTGCAGGTACATCATAACCCTTTGAAGATATACTTTAACAACACAGGAAATCAAATCTGAGGCTGGGCGCACTCGACTACCTTTAATTCATCTTCGTACCCAACTAAAGAGAGTGCCAGTTGTGCATTCTCCTTGCCAACCTGAATTCATGCCGAGTTTAGAATCAGTTTCAGTAAATAGACAGACTAGACTGGTGATAACTAAAGGTTAAATACCTATCATAGGAGTACATAACAATTTACTAACCACTCTAGCAGCAGCTTGTTGAACTCTAGGAGGCACAGTGTAGGACTGAATCTTGTTCAGTGGTATTATGGTTATCCTTCTTTGCAGATTTCCATTTTTTAATAGCTGCTTTCCAGTGGTTTCAGAATCTACAACAACATGAAACAATTTTCCACCAGCTGTAACCTGCAATGGACTATGTACAAATCAAATCATGCACATGAAGCATTCAGCTACTCAAGACCGCTTGTTCAGATTCAAAGCCCACCTCCAAAGCAGTCATTGTTGATGCATCCTTCACTTTGATAAGTTTAGCCACCACACCTTTTACCTTTGACCTGTCAAAGTTGCTCGTTGGATCACGGTACCTGACATCCAAATCACCAATATTTCCTGAAAGGATCCTTATTTCTTCTTTTAATTTTTGTGCAGTCTCCAACTCCAATGCACGCTCCTAAAGATTATTCAAAAGTGATTGAGGAACAATCCAGGGTCACTTTCTTAAAAGAATGCATCGTATATTTTAATCAAGGTAGAGTTTAACCTTTTCAAGAGCCTCCATATCACCATCTTTGTAGGAAAGAGACTCCAATAACTTCTGAACATTTTCAACTTCTTTCAACCTCACATCAAGCTCCTTTTGTACAGCTGCAGCTTCTTCATGCTTTGACAAAAGTTGCTGTTTTTTCTCTTTGAGCTCTTTCTCGAAATGATTAATCTTCATATTCAGCTGCTTCAGTTCAGTTTCTGCTATTCCTACAGCAGTTTTAGCATCACCGAGTTGGTCCTCAAGGCATTTTTCCGCACTTCCGCTACTTTTCCCAGCAAGAATGCCCTATCCATGGAATAAAAAATGAATAGGGTAAAATCACGTAAATTATAAATACATACCCTGAAGTGCACCCAAAACAAGAGTAAATTTTTTGTGGATCACACACACATTGTAATCGTTTTCCTTCTCAGCCAGGCTGTTAGAAAGTTCCTCATATCTATTTTTTAGGCCTGAGGATCCCTCTTCAGCCCTCTTGACAGCAGAGGCACAATTCTGAGCGGACTTCTTGAGATCTTCAATACTGCTGACCATCTAATCATTTAAGAAGAAAAAACAAGGTAAGTTCATGTTGATTATGTTCAATTTAAGGAGAGACAAAAAAGATGCATACCTTTTCGACATTCGCCTTTTCACCTTTTAGTGTATCCTCCTTATTTGTTAAAATGGATACTTCCCTCACAAGATCTTGAGATAGAGAATCCACTTCATCAGATAAATTCTTGACAGCCCCATCCATACTGGCTTCTTTCTGTGCCATCAAGTCAGATACTTTTTTCTCCGCCTCTAGCAATTCCATTTGCATCCTCGCTTTAGCCTCATCCAGCTCAGTGATTTTGGCCTTAACTTGTTCCACCTCAGATACAGCACTATCTCTAATCCTCTCGCCTTCTACATATTCATAAGCAATACAGAACCTTCTAAGTCGGTCCAACTCCACATTCCCATTAGCCCATTGCATGTACTGCATCCTTTCCTTTCTCAACTTCTCCAGTGCAGGAAGTATTTCCAGATCCAGGAGCTTGTTTATCTCGTCAACCTTAGTTTGCTTCTTCTCAAGAGTTTTCAGTGCCACCTCTTTCTTCGTCTCATACATTCGAGTCCCAGCAGCTTCCTCTAGCATAGACAAGATCTCGGGGGGCTTCATATTCAAAACCTTCGTTATACGCCCTTGCATGATAAGGAAATGTGGGTTGTTAACATTGAGTTGCACAGAGTGAAACAGGTTCTGGACTTGACTTGGTTGGGCAAGCTTTCCATTTATCAAGTACTTGTTCCTTCCACCAACTACTATCTGCAGCAGAAATGAAGGAAAAACATCATGGGACCATCACAACCGATAAAAGAGTCATCCGGCCTACAACATCAAAACAATCAGATTCACACACTAGAAAGAACTGCATGTGGCTCTTCCACAGTTCCTTTCTCACTATCATGCAATCCACTTGGCAGGGACCTAAGTTCATCCATCCATAACACCACCACAGCTTAGCAGAATGACTTAATTTCGCTAATTAATTGCACATTATTATGTGTTATGGAACTGATTTCTTCAATCCCACTACCTTGCTCGGCAAAACACCACAATTACATCATTTTCAGCCAAAAATAACCAAAACCTGAACCAAAATGAATAGCAATTATATTGTCTTCCACTAAAAGTGACTCCAAAAGAAGAAATGACTGTTAACATACACTTCACAAGCTAGCCGACTGCATAATGCCAAATTCAGGTTGGCATGCCCACTTACGCTACTTAACCACATTTCATTCGAAAAATGAAATGACCTCTCGAAACCCTAGAAAAGCGGCCTCTCATTACGATTTCTCATATCCAACTAAATTCCGCAATTAATTTCTCGAGAAGAAGAATCAACCGCCAGACCTGTCTCGTGACAGTAATCTCTGGATGGTCCTCGTAACCCAAGGGGCTCCTACTCCGGTCAGCATTATCGAACACGATGGAGACCGTGGCCTTCGTGATCCCGGCCTGGCCCTGCTTGTAAACGAGCTCCTGTAGGTTGGCAGCGCGGACCTGCTGGAGGTTGGTAATGCCGAGGACGAAGCAGATGGAGTCGAGGATGTTAGACTTGCCGGTGCCGTTGAGGCCGGTGATGGCGTTGAAGTAAGGGTCGAACCCAGGGACGACTGTCCTCGTCGCATAGGACTTAAAGCCTTCAAGGCACACCTCCTTGATGTGCATCGCTAGCGGAAGAACGAAGAGCTGTGGGGAAGTGGAAGGATCCCGAAAATGGAATCCCTAGAAATTCGTGCGAGGGAGAAAGAAGAAGAAGAAGAAGAAGAAGATGGAAGGCGGGAAAGTTGAATTTTGATTTCCGCCAGTTTGCAATTGGATTCAGTGGGCCGGGTTTTATTTATAGGGCTGATGGGAAATGGGCCTTTGTGGGCGTAATGGCCTTTATTGTCAACAAAGGAGCGAAACTTGCCTGTCATTAACCAAACAAAACCCCAATATGCTTTTAGTCAAACCATTTTATAGATCGTTTCCTTTCCTACTTTCTCCACATGGAAGCAATCTTCCTTAGCTTTGAAACCACAAGATGCAAACAATGTCCCATCGTGGGTGTTGTTTGTTGGGTTGGGATTGATTTTGTTTTAGTGTGTTGTTAGGATGCATCGAATATGTATATATGTGTGTGTGTATAAGGCATGTGAATACAACATATCTTAAAGTGGAGGTCACCATCGATACCTTTATATCACACACCCACATGACATTGTTGTAAAGACAAAGGAACAAAACTCTCCCCCTTTGATTCCCCAACACACAAGGTTTGGTTTGCTTCTCACTTTGCTGCTGAACCTATCAACAATCCCATCTCATCTACCCCCAAGAACTCCTCCATTCTTCTTCTTCTTGTATTATTTGGGCTCAGACCCCCATTCCCATCTCACCAAACCAAATCCCCCCCCACCCCACCCCAACTCTTCTTACATACACATCCTTGTCTGAAAGAAACAAAACATTGTCAAACTACACCAATGTTTTTTGGGTCCTTTCTCAGAATGTGAAAATACAGTAGGACATTCTAAAAATTGTCCATCTTTTCGTTTTTTATAATCCGGGTGTATTTCCACTTGTTGTTTTGGGAATCCTGGAATGGGAAATTTCCTGAATTGATCCAAAAAAATTGCGTTAGTTTCTTGAAAAAAAGGGACCAGCCTTGGAAGAATAAAAGCTACAAAAGGAAACCGGCCATGTGCTCATTCTTTGGGAAATGCTGTCAAAATTAAAGACCACACAATAAATTTTTTTTTTAGAGAAATCTGAATTCTCGCTTTTTAGATTTAGTAGATGTAAAACTTTGGCGACACTCCAATTTTTTTTTTAACATTTTGCTTGCATTTCAATACCCTGATGCAGGTAATAACAGGCTGAAAGATCAAACAGTGACTACCTATGCAAGGCCGGTGGCCGCAGATCACAATCCGGATGATTTCAGAGTCCTCTAGTTTAAATGCGGCTCGCTCGTAGTGATGGTTGCAGTCGGGGAGTTGGTGGTTTGTCCCCTACCATCATCTTGTGGAGTTTCTTGTCGTAGGTGGTTGATATGAACGTCAGGAGGAATCGAGATGCCGCGCAGTCGGCCTCCAGGAGTAGTTCCGGCAGGGATACGCCCCTGGACATTGAGAAATTTGAAGTTGTTCTGTCTAGTCCTTCGGGTTCCGCATCGAGGACTGGTTCGACAGCCGAGTCTCGGGAACTACAGGTTCCGAATCCAAAGGATGATGGGTCGCGGTGGGAGTGGTTGCTCGATTTTGGACGCAATGTGGGTACCGGTCGTGTAACGGATGCCATTGCAGGGAATCGGGAGGAAGATGGGATAAAGAGTGTTTCATCTGTCGCGGAGATGGACCGATCGAAGGTGGATTTACATGCCATGGCGGACATCTCTGGGTTGGAATTGCAGACGCTGAGGAAACAGATCGTGAAAGAGACCAAGAGGAGCAGGAATCTGTCGAGACAGCTCGAGAGGTTGAGCAAAGAGAAGGACGCACTGGAGAAAGAGATCGAGAGGATGAAGGATACCAGGATGCTTTCTCGGGAAGGAAAGGATCCTGAGCGTGTTATCGAGGAACTGCAACAGGAGCTGTACCACGAGAAAGACGTGAGCTCGAGGCTGCGGCTGCAGCTCTCGAAGACGCGGGAATCGAATGAGGAATTGTTACTTGCAGTAAAAGATCTGGACGACATGCTGAAGAGGAAAGACGAGGAGAAATCGCGTAAGGTTGGGCCACCTCGAGATGAGGAAGGTGACATCTATAGTCAGATGGAGCAACTTGCACTCGACTATGAGATACTTCAGCAGGAAAATCATGAGTTGTCTTGTAGATTGGAGCAGAGTCGGCTTCAGGAACAGCTGAAGATGCACTTCGACTGCTTCTCGTGTGGTCCTGTAGTGTACGAAGTGGAGAACCAGATTGAGACGTTAGAAAAAGAGCTCGAGAAGAAATCAAAGGAGTTAAGGGACATTGCGAGTGCGAAAAATGAGCAGGAGAAAAGGGCGGAACGAGCCGAGAATGAGATGAGAAAGACAAGGTCAAAATACGCGACTGTGGCCACAAAGCTACAGGAGGAGTTCAGGGTTCTGACCGAGCAGATGGTATTGACATTCAAAGCAAATGAGATCACGGCTACAAAAGCAATGACAGAAGCCTCACGGATGCATTCAGAGAAGAATCGCCTAGAGGAGATGCTCGAAAAGGCTAACATGGAGGTGTCGAGCATTAGGGATTCATATGAAATGAAATTAAGAGAAAACACAGATCAAATAGGAAGAATGAAATCAGAGATTGATGAGAAATCGGCGCAGGTTGAAGATAAGAACTGGGATATCGTTAAGATGAAGTCCGAAATTACAAGGCTTGCCAGAGAGAATGGGAAGTGCGAAAGAAAAGAGCCGGTCAGTGCAATTAAAGTGCTCGAGAACAAGATCGAGCGCTTGGAAGAGAAAATAAGTTCATTGAGATCCATGAACGATGAAAAGGACCTGACCATCGGAAATCTGAGATCGCAAGTCCACAGCGTAAGAGCAAAGGGCGGCGAGACGACAATATCTGCACAAGAGCATGGGATGGACAAAGAACGACCACGGAAGCGAGCGGCAAAACTTAAGGAGGTTGTAAAGGAAATATCTCCAAGCATCAGGATGGCAGAGAAGAAGACGGGGAGCAATCAAATCACTGCCTTGGACAGGAGAAAGACTACTCATCGCCACAATGAAGCTGCAAAGAAAGAGCGCACCGTCGCAACCTCGAGGTACAAATCACATTTACTGTGGTTTTCTCTATAGACAAGCTGGTGTGGTGGAGCTAGCTATCGTTCCCCTGTTATTATGTGCAGTTCTAGCTATAACACTGAGTGGGCGGCAGCTGAAAGTTCAACATCAGGCGCTAGGGAAAGCCGACTTGATGAGGCAACACATGAGTCAGCGAACGCGACGGAGAAGAACAGATCTTTGGAGCACGAATTGAGGGGATTGCAGGAAAGGTACTCGGAGATAAGCCTAATGTTGGCCGAGGTGGAAGGTGAGCGGCAACAGCTCGCGATGACAGCACGATGCCTCGCACAAGAAAAGCAGTAGAGATCGATTCAGCAAGGACCCTAGTATAAGTCGATGCGATCTCGTCAGATCTCCGGGTGAAATCCATTTCCTTCCCCAGAATCAGCACTGCGACGAGTAGTTTTCCGGCGATATTAATACTCCGAGGTATCAACACACCACTTGGGACAAAGATGACGAATATCAGATAATATTTAACACAATCAAACGCTCTTGTTGACAACTGTGGTTTTAATAGAAAGGTTGTCGGCCAAGTTCGCATTTCCTCCTTACAACTTACGGACAAGGTTTCAAGATTGGACGTCAGAACGTGTTTTAGTCCGTCATGCTTCCATATGACAGCAAGCTCCCCACTTGCCATGCTATTATTAGTCATGAATACCTTAACAGCACAAATTAAATTTCACGCGCCACGAAATAAATAATCTCGTCGATACGTGACGCAATAGATCATCACAATCATCAAGCTTAGGTGTGGACATTGTAAGAACTGAATGAATCACATCGTTGCCTTGGGGCCTTTTAGCTCATGCGCCAAATTTGGGGACCTTAGCGGTTGAGATCTTGGCGAGGAAGTGTTCCGCGACTATCCTTCGCTGGATCTTACCGGACGCAGTCTTGGGGACGGAATCCGTGAGGAACACCTTCTTTGGTACCTTGAAGGTGGCGAGGTTCTTCTTGCAGAAACGGATAACGTCCTCGTCGGTGAGGTTCACACCTTCCCTTGGGATGATGGCACAGTTGATCTGCAGCGACATAGATGTAACATTGAACACCTTAGAACATGATTTCACGACGAACAATGTCGGGTGATTGGTTTCAGTTTTACCTCTTCGCCGTACTTATCGTCAGGGACTCCGAAGGCGACTGCCTGCGCGACATCAGGGTGCGACAGGAGGACCGCATCAACTTCAATCGGAGAAATCTTTTCACCTGGCATCATTAAGTTTGATGAAACTTGGTCAGTCTTACCCGAAAAATGTCAACATTGGATAGACCGATTCTAATCGGCAAAAAGGCAAATTACCTCCACGGTTGATTAGCTCCTTGATCCTGCCAACTAAATGCAAGTAGCCATCCTCATCCAAGTAGCCAACATCCCCGGTGTGGAACCATCCGAACTGGTACGCCTGCTTGTTTGCTTCAGGATTATTCTTGTAACCCTTTGTCACGTTTGGGCCGCGAATGCACACCTCCCCACTCACGCCGGGGATCTGCAGGGAACCACTCTCGTCTAAGATTGCCATCTCCTGACCCACTGGCCTGCCAACCGACCCAGGCTTGTGAACGCCGTCCTCGGGCAGTGGGTTTGAGGCCATCAGGTGCGAGGCCTCTGTCATTGCATATGCCTCGAGCACAGGTGCGTTGAACGATTCCTCAAGCCGCGAGAGAATGGAGGGGGCTAGAGAGGCGCTGCAGCTCCGGATAAACCTCAAGTTCGGGTATGACGGCTCGGGCTTGCTGAGGTGGCGGTCGAGGATGATTTGATGGATAGTTGGGACTGCTGTATACCATGTAGCGTTGTACTTGATCATGTCTGCCCAGAAGGTAGAGGCAGAGAACCTCCCTGCAGCTGGGAGGGCCACGGCCGATCCAGAAATGAGGGAGCTCAAGAGGCCCGCTAAAAGACCATGAACATGAAACAGTGGCAGGACGATCACCGTTGAATCGGACTCGGTCAGCTTGTAGACCGACTTGATGTTCTGTACCGATGATGCCAGGTTCAGCTGGCTAAGTGGGACACCCTTTGGCCGGCTCGTTGTTCCAGATGTATGGAGGAACAACGCAATATCAGACGGATCGTTCACCGGTAGTGATGTCGATTCTCTTGTCATGTCTGCGTCGGCAGATGAGAGCATAATCCTTGAACTGGCCGACTCGAGCTTCGCGGTCACCCGCGGGATGCCAAGTTTCGCTGCTGCAACCTCTGCGGCCCGGTTCCCCTCTGCAGGTATCAACAGCAGCTTCGACTCCGAGTCAGAGAGATAAAACTCGAATTCCTCCACCGTGTAGGCAGAATTCAGCGGCGCGGCTGTCGCTCGGCAACGTATCACGGCCAGAAACATGATCACGAACTGCAACACAAACAGAGCAACGTCAACAAGAGGACCCAATTCCCCAAAACACAAAATAAGCTCATATACATTGCACACGGATTGCTCTACAAGAAACCCTAAATAAAACCATCGGTTCCCATACCTCGACGGTGTTGAGGAAGGTGAGGGCAACCACATCACCGGGGCCAACAGAACCAGCAAGGAGAGAGGCGGCATGATCGATGAGCTCTTGGAGGCGTTGGTGATCGAGATCAAACTGCCCGGAGACAGAGACGGCACTGCGAGAGGGGAACTCCGCGGCGGACTTCCTGAGGAGGTCAGTCAGAGTCACGGCGGCCTTCTCCATCTTCGTAGAGGAAGAAGAGACGAGCGGATCAAAACAGAAAGAGGGGACGGAAATCACAAGAGAATGTATCTGGTGGGAATGGCGATAATCGCCCTCTTCGATGAGTGCAATGAGAATGAGAAAGAGGTTGAGGGTGGTTGTGGGGATGGAGGAGGAGGAGGAGGAGGAGGAGGAGGAGAGTCTAGCGCGTGTATTTATATGCAAGAGGAAGAAAGAAGACAAGGGGTTTCGGAGGAGGTGAGTCCTGGGGAGGGGTAGTAAATTCACACGTGCCACGGTGACGACTGCGCGTGTGTCTTATGCGTGTGCTGACTATTTCATAAATATACTTTTTATGAAATTCTTTTACCATCAAGTATTTGTCATTGGAGTTGGATTATGGAGAGTTAAGTACTGATTTTTTTAATTTTGTAAGTAGTGATTTTATTAATGAATTAGATTGAGAAACTGAACGAGGTGATATAGAAACTTCAACTTATTTGATGATGAGTGTGGGTAAATTGGATGCTAAGATGAGAATAGTATGTAGTAAAGGTGTCATATTGGTATGGCCCGCTAGAAATATTAATCTTCTTTGTGTGTATGCACTCACTAGTAGGGGTGTAGGTAGGTATAGAGAATCAAATTTCCATTTTCTCTAACAACTAATCCCCGGAAAATCATGATTCCAAATCCAGCAAAAGCATTAATTGTTTTTGTTTAAATTTTGGGGAAAAGATTCCATCTTAAAAAGCCTTTTTATCACAAATATGAAACCAAAAAAAGTCCATTCCGGAATGGCGTGCCCGAATTTTCTCCAATATTTTCGTCCACTTTATCTAGAATTGAGATATCATTATCAATTATGGTAACAATAAACCCACATCCACACACAACCAAACTCCTTTTTTTGTGTGTATGTATGGAGTTACTGAATTTTCTTTAAAATTCACCCATAGAATCTTAGGATTGAGTTAAACTTTTCATAAGACCATTTTTTTTTTTAAAGAAAGATTAAATACTGTGTACCTTTTCCATTTTGGAAAAATTTAAAATTGATATCTTAGTCAACATAAAATTAAACCATTTTAAAGTAATTAGTCGCACTTACATCACCGTTTTGGTCCATTTCTAACCCATGTTGATTTTAATATTTTTATTATACAATTAATTAATTGATTGATCGAGTGGACCACCTACGTGCATGCATATTGATGAAAGTATTCACTTGCATAAAGAACCCAAAAGAAAATAAAGAAATAAATGATGGGTCTTTTGTTTCTATACAATGTCCGTCTGCTTCTCGAAATATATTTCTCATCTCTTTCGAGTTACACGGAAAACCACATACACAAAGCATCATAGTCTGATGAAGGATGGGCGCATGCTCCCACGAAAACCTTATCGTCATGTCCCCCCGCTCTTGCGCGTTAGGTTCGTAACCGTGGAATCACTATTTACAAGGATGATGTCGTGGATGACTCGCCATCCCATTGTTACTGGTTCATTTCAAGATATGGCGTCATGCACGTCAGATTTGGGAAGATAACGTTTCGGCTTTTAATTATCTCCCTTGAGCCATTTCCATTCCGACCCATTGAAAAGCTTTTAATTAAGAGACCCCATGACCTTCCTCACTGTTTGTGTTTCTTTGTCTTATGAATGCATTGAGAAGCCACTTTTTGACTCAAGGTCGTTCAAAAACCTTTGTTGCTTTTTCCATGACGCAACGAGCCAACACAACCCGGATGTTTCGTGGTTATCATGTTAATCGATTCAATCTTCCGCGCAAACAACTATCACAGCTCATAACCATCGAGTAGTGTTAAACAAGAGGAATCGACGCAATATCTGAAAAACGAAGCGAGAACTTAAAACATATCCCATAACCTCGATCACCCGACATAACATGGGACGTGATGGTGAGATCGATGTTGGTCTTTGGACTTCCCTTGTTCATTTCCCCCGGCGATTTGGTCATAATCTCACGGCTGCCCCGAAAGAATTTTCAAATCCTAATGTTGGCTTCATTTTTCCTCCTTTCGAAATCCGAATTCTCCCCATGTGATTTTAAAAGAAATCGTAAGGTCGACGGGGGACCCATGGGTTGAAAAAATATGAAAAAGTGAGAAGCAAGTGGGCCTGTGATTCAGACAATAATCTGGTGTCTGCAAATAAAATGGTTAAAACGAGCGCGCGCGGGCGGGTGTTATGAATAATGTCAAAAGATACTTTTGAATGTTCGTAAAAAAAGATAGAGTTAATCCCTAGATATAAAGTTTGACCTCATGTTGAACAAGTGAAACCCTGCAGTATAGTTGACCGAAGAAGGACCAGGACAATGTCATGACATTTTGGACAAGAGAATTACTTCAACAACATATATGCACTTAATTTTGACAGAACTTGTCCTATCCATTGGATACCAGAGGGATTGGTGTTCGTGGGGGACAGAAGGGTAAGATAAGATCTTGAGTAAATTATAACGTGTTGGGGGGGGGGGGGGGGGTTGAATGGCAGCTTATGGCATTGCGTAAGCAGTTACGCAAGCATAAATATATATATATATATATATATTAATTATATAAAATGAGGGGGTCATAAATGACGAGAGTTAGGGGACTGTCATCGTTCTGTCTTTTTCATATTTCTTTCTTTCGTGTTGGAATAAATAATTTTCATATTTCTCCTTTTTCAATGTGTTAACGAAACATTATAAATTTCACACAAATATACTACGCGTCATAGATTTGCTATTACACAAACCAAGCATAAGTAAAGCCTGTCCCAGTTAAAACCTGACCCGAGACTTTTTCGCCTCCCCTCCCCCCACTAAAAATCTAGGGTTTCATTTGCCTTTCACACTTGGAATTCCATGTAATGACAGGATATGCTTGTAAATAAACAATTCCTTTTTTTTTTTTTTACTATTTGCTAAATAACATATTGTCATACTACATCCAACGTAGCAAAACACATTGTCTGAAACTCACCCCCCCCCCCCCCCCCCCAAGCCCCAACTAGAACACGTCATATGGGAAACGTAGACGATTAGACTACCTTTCTTTCTACCAACTCCAAGAACCCCCCACCGAATTCGAATCTAGTATGGGCCAGTTTTTTTCTCCTTCCTCGTCAACTTTTGTACCTTTTCTTGTCAGGCATTATTTAATCTGTTCTCCTAATGGATGGATTTCCTTTCTGTCGATCTGTTTGACGACTTCATAAGCACCGTAATGTCGAATTTAAAACATTCGACGCAAAGAACGTGATTGATGTTCTTATCACATCGATTTCTTTAGCGTGAGCACAATACTCGGCCGGGAATTCCCAACGCAAATTCAGGGGAGCAATCAAACCCCCTTCAAGTTTAACTTGGCACGCCTCCTCCCCTCCGACGACGACCTAGGAAAGGTAATCACCACAAATTTGGGAGCAATCAGACCCCGTAAATTAAGCCGTCTCCGTGGCCTAGGGAAGGGCCCGATATTAAGTTGGTTGGGAAACGAAGATTCGGACCAGGCCCATATCGGTTTGGTTGGTTGGTAGGATCTTAATTCATTTCCTTATACACGATCGTAACGTAAGACGAGGGCCACGCGGCATGGCACATTGGCAGACCCTCACGATGCAAGTTTGGCCATATCTTTAGGGCCACGTCAGGAGTCACGTGTCTACCAACTAAATGTTCTAGCGTTATTACATCGATTTTTTTTTACCGTTGTTTTAAAAAAATAATTTATAAATTATGTTCAAAGTTTCAAAAATACATGATTTATCACGTTTTGAAAATTCGATTTAATTAGTAATTATATTATATAGGCCAAATTAGCAAATATATCATGTACTATAGCCCATTTTTCCGATTTATCCCGTCGTTTGAAACGTATCGTACAGTAACCCCAACTTAAGACGATACTTCGACGTTATCCTTCGTTATGTGCCATCTTGACGGAGTCCGACGTGTCGCACATGTAGCTCTAATGCCGTTAAAATATAACGGCCAAATTAGCAAATATATCATGTACTATACCCCATTTCTCCGATTTATCCCATCATTTGAAACGTATTGTACAGTAACCCCAACTTAAGACGTTACTTCGACATTATCCTCCGACGTTAAGGGTCTGTGAACAACATTATTAATTCATTGGGATCTACTGGGGAGCAGTTCGCACTGCTTTCTCCTAAAAAAGGAGAAGGTGATTATTGTCCATCCAGACTGGGTGGTCGTGGCTAACAGCCCTACTTTCGGATGTGTCCTTATGAAGGATTTTCTCAGCTCCCTTACTAAGAAGGTCAATTTCAATGGTACTGCACATGAAAACTATCGCCGCATATACATTCCTGATGGCACCCCCTCAGATGTGATCCTGGAGAACCTCTAAGAGTGGGGAAGAATAAGAAATTGACAGTCGGGGGTTTATTTCATTCATTCCTTAAAAGGTTTAGGGGCTCGAGCTAACTTTGGACTCTGTGAATCTTTTATATTTTTTGGCTTAATTAGCAATTCTATCCTGTACTTTTTTCATTTTTTCCGATCTATCCTATCATTCGGCTAACGGTGATTTTTAACGCCGTCATAGCCATGTGTACGGACACGTCGGACTCAGTCAGAAAGGAAGCTAACGGAGGATAACGTTGAAATAATGCCTTAAGTACGGGTTACTGTAGGATACGTTTCAAACGACGGGATATATCGGAAAAAATGGGTATAGTACATGATATAATTGCTAATTAGGCCTATTATATATTATATTTTATTTTTTCGATCTATCCTGTCGTTTGAAACGTATCATAGAGTAACCTGTACTTAATGCATTATTTCGACGTTATCTTCCGTTAGGTCCCCAACTGACGGAGTCCGACGTATCCCACACGTGGCTATGACGGCGTTAAAAAATCACCGTGAAGCCAATCGATCGGGGAAAAGACAATTTCACCCCACCCCTTTCTTACCACGGTTTCAAACCCCTTATCCGCACCACCAAACTGGCTGGTAGGAAGTTTGTCTTCCCCTTCCTCCGTTTACTTCCTCCTTCTCCGTCTCCGTCACGACAACCTCGTATCGTATTCGAATCATCGGATCCCTAACAGCAAGCAACCCCCTTCCAAAAATCTCACGGAACCCCAATCCATCCATTCCCTAACCATCTGCTTTACCATCGGAGAAGTAAAGATGCCGCCGGAGAAGGATACCCGTGCCGACCCCTCCCTCGAGCCTCTCCTCCATTCCGACGACGACGACGACGAGGATCGATGTTGAATCCTCTGTTTGGGTCATCGCTGTTTGAAAGGAATTGAGATTTTATCTAGACCACGGAAGGATTGGAAGGGAGGAAGAGAGAGGGAAAGGGGCTCGTGGCGCCCGGCTGATGTTTGGCTCACTGAATGGGATGGTGAGCATTTCTTGTTCAGGTTGCTGGCTCTATCAAACCCTCAGGATTATGATTCATAGTAGAAGAAGTCGTAGCAGAGAGCTCGGAGAATGTCCTGGCTGGGGAAACCCCAGAGCGTGCGGCGTTAGGTCCTTTGGCCGATGCTACCCGAGATGGCAATTTGTCTGATTTCGTAGAGGACGCAGAGCCGGCCGAGCTGGGGTAACTGTGCCTAATATTAAGAAACAAAAGAGTTCTCCATTAAAGACAACATTTGTTAACTCATAATCTCCGGTGGATCCTAATGAAGTTGGTCGTGTTCATCGTGATGGCGGTCGAACACGCATAAACGCCGGCCAAGCATATTGCAGTCGATCCTATAAGGATGGCCTTCTTTCTGCTGGAAGCAAGGATTGCAAGGGAATCAGGGCGACGACGAACAGATCCGTCAGTCGGAGGCTGCTTGGGAAAAGACATAGTAGCCCTTGGGTTAGGGGTTTGAAATTGTGATAAGAAAGGGGGTGAGAAAGGGGGCGGGGTGAAATTGTCTTTTCCCCGATCGATTGGCCTAATGGTGATTTTTTAACGCCGTCATAGCCACGTGTGCAACACGTCGGGCTCCGTCAGAAGTGGGACCTAACGGAGGATAACGTCGAAATAACGCATTAAGTACGGGTTACTGTACGATACGTTTCAAACAACATGATAGATCGGAAAAATGTGGTATAATACATTATATAATTGTCAATTTGGCTTTTAATTTATAAAAAAGTCAAGTTTTCAAAATTCGTAATTTAAATAATCGAGATGCCCTCGCTATGCTTTAAAATTTTTATGGAGAATTTTGAAAATTCTTCTTTTCATAAATTAAAAAATATATTTTCAAAACGGACCCTAAAAACGATAAATTAAATATTTTTAAAACTTTTATTATATTTCATAATTTTTTATGTACAAGCTCTTATTTTTAGACTCGCAAAAACCGACGAACCACGCACTCATTATTGAACCTTATCCACCAACCCACCTGCCTCTACCTTTCTTTCCAGTACACCGAGAAGGGCTAGAGATCTCATCCACCACCAGTCGACATGGGCGTTGTGATCATCGACGGTTCGACTGTCCGATCCTTCGTCTCCGATGACTCCCAGTTCAACAAGGCCGTAGACGAGCAGTTCGTCGCGCTGGACGCCAATGGAGACGGCAAGCTCTCGAGGTCGGAGCTTCGGAAGGCGTTCGAGTCCATGAGGCTGATCGAGACCCACTTCGGGATGGACGTCGCGACCCCTCCGCGGGAGCTTTCCGAGCTCTATGACAGGGTGTTCGAGGGTTTCGATAGGGATGGGAGCGGCGAGGTCGACGGGATGGAGTTCCGGAACGAGATGAAGAGGATCATGCTGGCGATTGCCGAAGGATTGGGGTCGTGCCCCATCCAGATGGTCCTCGAGGACGATGATCCGAGCCTGCTGAAGCGGGCCGCCGATTTGGAGGCTTCCAAGTTGGGAGCGGGATCGAAGTGACTTTTAAGGGTGTTCGCCTTCTTGGCGTGTATCGAATAAGGCTGTCGGAAGGGTTTGAGAACTTGCCTCTTTAATATTTACGATCCATGTGTTCGTTTCATCATGATTGGTAGCTTCGAGGTTTTAAGGGTGTTCCCCTTCTTAGCTTCGATATGCTCGATTTGTGACCGCTGTCAAGGTTTGTCGTGTTGGAGATCGGTGAACTGTTGTTAGATAAAGTGCAGGAGTTCCTGGGCGGCCTTGCCGAGGTTGAGAAGCCTGATTCGGCCGACTGGACCATGGAAAGTTTAGGATTGTAAAACGTCTTGTTGACAGAGGCAGAGATTGTCCAGTTGAAGGGGCCGGTTGTTCTGCTGATTTGCGGGTCATGGGGAAGAGGTAGTCGTTGTGACAGGGGAAGCAATTGAGTGGGAAGGAAATGGTCACTGCTGAGCCATGATCTCGACTCAGAGAGATCAACAATGGCGTGCAGCGAATTGAGCAACCTTGAGGGATCGGGCGGTCTGTATAGTTAAACTTGAGCGGCGAAACGAAGCACATTAACCTAGCCAAGGACTAAGAGGGAGGAGCTAACTTACTCAAGGGGAGCTAACCTTAATCGAGGTTGGCATTTGTTGTTTTGATGTGATGACAATTTGAGTAGAAGTGTGTTGCCAATGTACATACATGTTATGCTATATAAAACACACGACTACTTTAACTTGAGAATGTGAGAGATACGATTCTATGTAGAGAAAGCCTTCGTTGCCTTAGTCATTGCGAAACTGACATTGGCATTCAAAATGATTACTTAAGTTCTTATCTTGTTATTTAATCAAAGCTAATTATGGTGATATAATTAACTAATATTAGAAATAATATTTCAGACTTATTCCTAATAACAGAGCGGGTTGTATGGAAAATGTCATAGTGGAAGCCATATAGTAGGCATTGGGCGTGTAGTGCGATGCTAAATCAGGGTCATGGTAACTGTACACGTATTTACCACGTGGGTGACGAATACCAAAACTTCATTTGTACGAGAAATCAATTTTTCTTTTGTGAGGATTATTGTTTTATTTTGTTCTAGGTAACTCTTCGTGGTGCTTGGAGGCAGGCCATAAAAGTGACACGACAATCTCCTTCGTGACCGATTATTACATGTGTGATAGCAATTATTTCCTATGTAATAACCAACTGCTGGGAAGAAGTAATCCTCTATTTATGACAAGAACAGTTCGACTACGTGAGGAACTTTGTAAGTCTTGTGTAATGGTATTTTGTACTCAATATTAATACAGTGGAAAACACCTTGTGAGTTACCATTGATGTAGGTCAACTAGTTTGAACCACTGTAAAAATTATTGTATCATTCAACCATACCAAGTTGATAGTTGAAGTGATTCAAGTCATCATATTTTAGCAACATTTCATTGTATGACGTAGTTTCTTCGTCTTGAATAAATACGTTCTCGTAATTCATGTTTTTCGGACATCAAATGTTCAAGCAAACTGAGAACGAGTGAAAAGTGTATAATACTAATTTACTTTCCTCTTAGTGTGGTTACGAGACCAACACCAGCCTATCTCAGTTTTCATGTGGTGCAGGCTCGGCTCATAAATAGCTAATTTCCGCTCTTCATTGCATCGACATTGTCCGAATCCTCTGGATCCTTAACTTTTCTCTGCCTCATATGCAATGTAGCTGCGGTATCAACAACTAACATTACAAAAGCCTTCCAACCGTAACCTAAAGTGAGGCTGTATGGATGTATTCTCCAGATTGTCAACGATCGGATAAATGCTCGTCGTCAGATTAGTTTTCTTATACCAGATTTGTGGTTGCCGCAAACTGATCTCCCACCACAGCAAGCCATAACCATCTCTTAAATCTCCACTGAGTGTTGTCGTTTCCAGAGGTCTGAGGCGAGCAACAACGACGAGAGGCAACACATTGAACGAGGAAACAAATAGAACTATATCGATCACGAGAAAGAGAAGCATCATATGGAGTGAAGATCATAGACTTTGCCAGCCACTTAGTGCAGTCATCTCAACTAAGCTAGAGAATCTTTCATGGCAAAACACATCCTCGCAAAACAGGGCTACCTGATCGCTTTCATCTAAACATGGCATGTCTTGGGGACATGACCGCTCCTCTATTGCGCTCTCAAGGCGGACAACATCGTCGAAAAAGTGAAACAGCAACTTTTCGAATATATAATACTGTCATCCCAAAAACTAAAAATAAAATAAAAATTTCTAACTCGATCAAATATGAAATCTTCGCATCGATGTTATGTACTATAGGTTTCGATTTCGTTTTCCTATATCTTCCCTTATTATATTCCGAAATTGATAAATTGGAAAAGTGAAACAACCACATGTAGAAAAAGCATGTCGAATTAATACAAATAAGTAAGAGTAGATTGCATTAATTTTCATGCATTTAATTTATGCACCTAAATCAAAAGGCAACAAAGAGAAAAGGAAACGACATTTTTGGGATTATAATTATTATAATTTCTCCTTTTTCCTTCATTAAATTCGTAACTATATTTCTCTATGATCCATGAATAATAAAATGTGACGTACCGAATGATTTTAAGAACTCTAATATAAAATTTTTTTATAAAAAATTACCCTTTTAATGCTTGGAAAAATTAATAGAATTTTTTTAAAAAAAGTTGGGCTTTGAAACTTTTAGGGTATAATTACCAACTCAAGAGGGAGGAAAGAAATTAATACGATTCATTTCGGGAGCGATGGATAGACAACACAAAAAAGGTCACGTTATTTGTCATTCATTCATACCAGATTTCACACACCGAATGAGGGACTTCCTCCGAATGGAATGAAGACCACGAGATCAAATCGGTAGTGTTAGAATATGGTTTAAGGTTTTTGTATTAGTCGGGTAGAATTAATCGTATCGAGGACTCCTCGTTATGGATCACAAAGTTTTCGTGCATAAGGGTTTTTTTTCTCACCAACCTTTCTCTTTTCTTCTTTTTCATAAAGAAAATAGAAGAAAAAAAGGGCACGTCATTCATTAACCGGGAGTTACATCCTCATTCAACCAAAAAGTATAGTTTTGTAATAAGAGGACTTCTTCCTTCCCGAGTGAAAAACCCAGTGTTACAGCGGGGTTGGCAGCAAAGAAGAACGGCGAATACACTCATCAAGAGTCTTTTACTCGTCATGGAGGCCAAATCTGCGGCGAAGGCATCCAAAGGAAAGTCTCCCGTTACCCCGGTACGCGGTCAACAGAGGAAGTCTGTCGAGTCGACCGGCAACAAGTTGTCTGTGGCATCGACATCCAAAACTCCTAAGCAAAGGGTAATCCATCCTATCCTTTTGATCGATAGTGTTTTACTGTGGTTTGGATTGTTTCTCGATGAATTTGCATAAGATCCACTGACTGATCGACAAGATTTTAGCTCTAAAACTTGTACATATGCATATTGAAAGCCTCTGCCACCCGCTATGATGCTACCGATGTGCGGATGTTACCGTTATGCGGATACCCGACGCCAACAAACCAAGAGCCCTTAGATCTAACCAGAATTCAAGTCATATTTACAGGGGCGATTAACCGCCCACGGAGCTATTTGAATCGACTAGATTTTGAGCGACGATTTCATAGTCGACCGTTGGTCATTTAAAAACTTAAGGCGGTAACGTCGCGCGGGAAAATCTAAATGGAACAAGCAAAATACTTTTAAGGTATCTGGCTGCACACGAAACAATCCTTTTTAGAGGCTCGTAACGGTAAGTCCGCATAATATCAACGTTATGTGTATGTAATAGTTTTCTTTTAGGATGTTAGATTCAAACTCGAATTTCTGGATGGAATGTTATTAACTTCGTCATTTGATTTGCGACTGATTATGAAGAGCGCCTCAATAAGAAAAGGAATCCTAATCTGCTACGTAATATCTAATAATGAGACTCGCGTTATAGCAGCAGGATCATTTTTTTCACAACTTCATCTCAACGAGAATACGGATGTGTTCATTTATTCGACAGGAAATATTCTGGTACACCGTCCGATACACCACCGTTGTCGTTGTTGTTATTTAAATAGAAATTCATCATCTTCATCATTGAAGTATTTATGACATTATCCCGCGAAACCATAGCTTTTATCCAACATGTTCTGCAGGCTCCACGAGGATCAGCGAAGGGCAAAATCTCGGAGACAGGCACCAAACCAGCATCAACTTTGTTACTAGAGGCAGTCAAGAAGATTGTATCTGTAAGAGAGACTAGTTTTTGTTTTGTACCAAAGCTGATAATTATATGAATAATCTTCGAGCAGCATAACCTGAATGTAGTAATCACTGTGCACATGAAGCGTTTATTTTCGCAAGTATTCTTAAACAAGATTATCTCGATCTTGTGCATGTGACCCTAGCGTGTATCTCGATCGTAACATTTCTACGATTCATGTTTAGGAGCCCATCACGGCCTTGAGGAAATCTGCAGATCAAGTGTATCAAGTAAAGGAGATATCGAGCTACAAACCAAGTCCGGAGGTAACATTATTGTTGTTATGGATTTCACAGGCCAAATTCCATATAAATAGATGTTTCATGTACAAAGCATTATGACATCCCACGGGCGATTTTAGTTTATTCCACGTTCTTCCACTAATCCCATAAGTTTGTTTTATCAAAGGGAAAACCTATAATGGAATGGTATTTATTTTTGGAGTTGCGACTTTTTTCGACAGGATATGGTGCCGGATGTACCTACCGGATCAGATGAAAAGAAGCCGACTCTACTTATTGAGGAAAGGGAAGTGTCTTTCAGATTCCCGACAGAGGTCAATCTGGAAGGACTCGACATCGAGAACGTATGTAGTCCGACCTTTGGCTTTGATACTTAACCTCATGATGTGTTTAATTCTTGTTCTTGTTCTTCACAGTTAGAACCATCTCGTGGAGGAAAATCCCAAGCCTCAGAAAACCGAGTGCACAAGTTTTCTTTTGCTCAGAGACTACAAGAGTGGAGAATCGGACGAAAGATGAGGGTCAATGGAAGACGTGATATGGTAAGTCATCGTATGCACGACGTGTTGTCAGTGACAGAATTCCTATGGTGAAATGATACGGCTGAATATTGCAGTTTTTTCATCATAAGATGTCCGGAGAAAACTTGCGTTCGGTGCTCGAAGTGATTGAGTTCATCATGTACGAGGTTTCTCCTCGGGGGAGGAGAAAGACGACGAAGGAGGGGGAGGATGACGATGACGAAGATGTACGTATAACATAATTAGCAATGTCAGGAAACACTGTTGTCATCTGCTATCTTGGGATTTACTTTTAAGTTAAATTTTGGTCACAGGACCATGACGAGCCAGTGGAGGAGCCTCGTATTAACGAGCTGACGGAGGCGTGCCCTATTAACAAGCCGGCAGAGGAGTATCCTATTAGCAAGTCGGTGGAGGAGTCTCATATTAACGAGCCGACAGAGGAGTTCCCAATTAACAAGCCGGCAAAGGAGCATCCTATTAGTAAGTTGGTAGAGGAGGCTCGTATTAATGAGCCGGTGGAGGAGACTCGTATTAAGGAGCCGGCAGAAGAGTATCTTGTTAACGAGCCAGAAAAAGAGTATCATATTAACGAGCTGGTGGAGGAGTATGGTATTGAGGAGTCGGAAAAGAAGTATTGTCTTGACGAGCTGACAGAGGAGTATCGTATTAACCAGCCGATAGAGGAGTATCCTATCAACGAGCCGGCAGATGAGTATTGTTTTAACAAGCCGACATATGAGTATCCTATTAACGAGCCGGCAGAGAAGTATTATTTTAACCAGCCGATGGAGGAGTATCATATCAATGAGCCGACGGAGGGGTCTCGTAAAAGGAAAGAGCCTTGCACCGACCCGATCATCATCGAAGATAGCCCGCCAACTGAGACCTTAACTTCGGAAGACATCGATCGCATGATTGATTCAGCCCAAAACATGGAGACACAGGTCGCGGCCAATGAGGATGTCCTCATCACAGAAGTCCCAATGTGCACGGGGTTCTCTGACCTTTGTGAGTATATAATGCCTAATCAGAGGAGAGGTTGAGCTTGCCTCATGTCTCTTCCGATGTTATCGACATGCCGCATATATCTTTGAACTGTATGCATACTACATCATAGTTGATTGCACCGGGATCATCCTGATTCGAATGTCTGTGTGCATTGCCTATGAATTTAAATCCATGATCGCATGCTGCTCTGATTAGAGGCTAAGGACCAAGTTTTGCAGGCGAAAGGATGCGTAGTTTATGTCTTTTATCTTCAAGAGGAAAATGAATTTCAGGAGAATTTTGATAACTTAGAAAAAGCCTAAAATTTTCTTTTCTTGATAATCCTGCAAAATATGCACAGTGAACTGAACCTATCTTCTAAGTGATCTGCAATGCAAACACGAACCTACCGGTTTTCCGCCCTCGAATCTGCTCCTATTTCGTTGTCCCAGCAGGCGGCTGCGACGTAGCTACACCCGAGCAATGGGCGAAAAGGGAGGGTGAACAACGTAAGACGGCGTGGCATTAACTATCTTCCTTATCGGGCCAACCAAGAACTGCGAATCCTCCTTGACGAGCAGCTCCAGCGAATTCCCGTGCCCGGGATTTCGTTCATCATCATCCCTCGAGGCCTTTGTAGCTTCGACACTATGTAACATGGCAATGCAGATGGAGAATGCTTGTAAGGATGATAACCGGGCGTGGAAACTGATCTCATAGAATCCCTCTCGGAGGAACTTCATCGTCAATGCCGGAATCCTATCTTTAGTCCCCTGCACGGTGGTTCAAAACAGAAAGGTAATCAGCAAAGTGTTTCGCCTGGTAACACGATTCGACAATAACGAAAAAAAAGAAAAAAAAGAGGCACTTCACCTGGAGCAGGAGTCTTAGAGGCTTATCCTCTTGGACGAGAATTTGGTCTTCGATGTTTATGCTTGGATTTCCAAGAACAACTAGAGGGCACCCCATGTCCCAGCCGCTGCAGTCACAGCCTCCACCCGCTCTCCACCTTTCCAAGAGAGGAGAGGGTCCCGAGCCCTCGGTATTGGGCAACCCGTGACTTCCAGCTGGGACAACGACATTCACCATGTCTTTATCAATATTCCTCTGCTCAGCGGCAGACGGATTACGCAAGCTCTCCCTCTTCTCGCATGGGATCTGAACAACTACGGCCGCTATCTCGAGTTCCGGACCTAATTCCGTAGAAGCAAGAGGACGATCTCGACCCATGACATTGCGTTTCAGTCCATGCCAGAGCTTCATGGCACTGCTTATGTCATCGACTCTGTTTGTCCTCCCAACCGATCCAGGACTCGTCCTTGAGGGAGATTGAGGTGTGCTTTGCATCACATGTGCAGTATCGTACAATACGAATTCAATCACCGTCGAATCATGGAAGTTTCCGTCACTTCTCAGCTCCGACGAAATATGACAGCCAACCTGCATTTGGCCTACCACTAATGATTCCTTGCGACAATCTTCTGAACCCTTGCCTTCGGCAAAGGTTTTTTTCCGATTATCGACGGAGTGGAAAGTATATACCGAATCAAAAACGTTGTTTTGCTTCCATGTTTCAGCCACTAGAGCTTCCTCGGGACATTCCAGCAAGAACTCGAATGACGGAACCCCGTGTTTCTGTTTCCGGTTGAGTATCCCGTGCAATTGGACTGCCGAATCCTTCGCCAATTTGCCATGTGCCGTAAGAGGTGTGGCATTGGTAACTACAGCTGGATCTTCTATCGTATGACTCAGGGGACTCCGCGAGGATTTTGATTTAACCAAAGGATCCAGCATCATCTTCACAGGGCTAAACCGAGTTCTCAAGCTGCTCTGGGATGATCGACGGCTTTCTGAAACAAAAGAGGAAGGTGGCCGTTCCACCTTCACCGAAAACGACTTGGAAAACGAACGAATGGATTCACTGGATCCCCTATCCATGTTATCCAGAGTCTCACAATTTTGTCTCGAACCTCCAGCCGAGCTGGGAACTGAACTGCAGTCGCATTTCGAAGCCATGGTGACCCGCGAACTTCTCGAGATCACGGAAGACCTATTGGACTCGACTTCGTCGTCCGAAGAACACAGGGAATCAACTATACTGAGGCATGAGCTTGTGTCGCTCCCTCGTGGCAACTCAATCTTCCTCCTCTCGAATTTCTTAAGGTTCCTCGTCCTTCCGACCTCCGTGGAGCTCTCGTACACAGAACCTCGATTCATCTCCAGACCGCCATCCATCCCTTTGGGCCTGTCAGGAACGCTCTTGCAAGAGACGCTCCGGTACTTGCCAAAATTAATCTCGAAGAACTTGTCGTTGAGGACGAGCAGGTCATCTCTCCGGCGACTCCTCCTTGCCCCACTTCTCCTTTCGGAATGGCGAGGCGGGAGGGCCGTCTTGGGGCACCGGCCGATCTCGCAGATCTCGTCGAAATCAAAACCGGCGTCCTGACCCATCTGGGATTGCAACAAACAAATTAAAACTAAGGGAACCAATCAGCAGCAGCATTTCCCAGTTTTCAAACTAAACAATTTAAAACATAATCACCATATTACTAAATCGATCACCGCCCCAAAACTACAACAACAGGACAAAAAACTGAGACGTCAAGGAAATCCCAGATTGGGTCCTAAAACAAGCAAGAATCCATTCAAACCCAGACTCCAGAATCAGACAAATAACATAACCCCATGAGAAATGAAAGCAAAAGTGAAAGGGTAACAACCACAAACCCCACTCAGAGAATGACAAGGTCCCCATATCTACCCAGGACACCCCGACCCAGCGAGAGGTAGTAGTATCAAGCAGAGAATCAAATCTTACCTTTCTCCACAAACCCAGATCTCAGAGGGGAATAGTGGGGTGGGGTTGAAGCACAGGGGACGACCGTTTCTGCTCATGACTCATGACGAATATGATGTGATCCAAATCAAGATCCGACAGAAGGCTTTCCTTGAGCTAAACTCACAACCCACTCCACCTCTTGCTGCTTCTTCTTCTACTTCTTTATCACAAGTATTGAGTCAACAAACGACAGCAAGCTAAGTGACTGTGAAAAAGGGTAAGCCCCCGAATAAAATAAAATAAAAAGGAGGAGGTGGGTGTTGGTGTTTTTGTGTTGGGTAGGTTAAAGAAGGCATGGAAATGATGAGGGAGTGAAATAAAAGCCAAAGAGAAGAGAGCAAGGAATGCATGTCAGTCTCTCCCTCTCTCTCTCCCTCTCCCTCTCTCTCTCCCTCTCCCTCTCCATCACTTTTACTTTTTCTTCTTCCTTCCTTTTACTTTTTTTCTTTTTATGGAACTCTCTTTCCTTTACTAAACTTCTCATTGTTTCGTCCTAACAACACTGAACAGGGGAGGAGAGAGGGAGAGATAGAGAGAGACAGTGAACTGCCAAACAGAACAGGTTTCGTTTCATTGCATGTAGTAATAAATCTATAAGCAAGCAAGGCTGACGTTTGGGGGTGGGGGGGGGGGGGTAAGAGTTGCCAGGAATATTTCTACGTAGATTTTTTTTTTTATGAAAAAGACATAAACAGTAGTATTGTCATACGCCAGGGGCAAGAGATGGGTGATGATGTTTGGGAGGCCATTCTACTAAACTACTGGTGGGTCTGCTCTGTTCCTTCTGCTGTTACAATTGCACTTATTTTTTTTTTTTTTTTTTGGCAGTGGATCTTACTACAAGGTGGGGTTGGGTGTCCACTGTCACCCTTGTGAAGGGGGGGAGGGGTCGAGTCAATGGTAATTTATTGGATGGGTTGAATATTTGGGGTTTTGGCCTCCTCCTCCTCGGGCTAATATAAGATCTAATTCTAATATTGTAAATATTTAAGTTTTTGTTTTCTGGAGTTCCGCCCCGATATTTGTGTAATTTTGAACCCAGAAGGATTCCATCATTGTCAAATTACCAATACGACCCTCATGATTTAGATGCCTTTTTCTGGTGGTGTTCTCCACGGTTAGTATAAAAATCGCTGTTATGGAATCGTATTTCATGATATTTTTTAAAATCAACAGTACGAATATATCACAGAGTTAAGGTAGGGGAGTTGAGATGGCGACTCTTGTGATGTGTAATGACGTTGAATTTAGTCATAAATGATCGTGGTGTAATAACAATGTTTATAATAAGGGAAGAGAATCACCGCCCGAGGGGGGTGTGTTGGTCAGGTCAGGTCAAAGTGTGAACAGCAGCGCCACATCCAACCCACGGAATCTCTCTTGCTTCCAAGTTCCCTTCCCCCCCCCCCCCCCCCAAACCCACTCAACAACATAAAAAAATAATTATATGTACCCAATAAAGTTAACAGTTTCCCCACCACATCTTCCCATAAAATCCATTCATTTCTTCGTCTTTTTTTTTTTTTGAATAATTGGATTGATTTTTGTCTCTACTCCCCCTCCTTCCACCACCCACCTACTTCTGCTACTGCTACTTCTCTCTACTTTACACGCGTTGCTCCCCTATTCGTCCGTTTTTATTAACATTACTAATGTTTTGAAAAAGGGAGGACCTGTTCCTGTTCCTGTGGTTCTGTTTATCACCTAAAATCTCCAGCCCTCTCTCTTTAAATGAAGCAATTTAAGTACCCACCCCCCCCAATCACTCTCCACTTACACCACGATCTAACAAATGAATACGAATGTCGTTAAAATTTAAAACGAACGGCATATTTAAGTAAAAAGGCTTATAACTGAGTGAGAGTCCTCCCTAAACCAAAACTTAATCCTCATCCCGAGTGCCTGCCTAATCATTGTTACCCACGCCCTTCTTTGGGGGGGTTGGTCTGTGAGGGGAACAAACATTAATGCACCACAAAAAAAAAAGGCATTATAGATGATACGAGTCTCTCTCTAATCACGGTTGTTTACACAAACCCCTCCCCAATGGTCACCACACACAGTACCAAATCAAAACTCAAAGTCGGCTTGTTTGCGTGTGTTTTAAGGATTTTAAATTCAAGACGTACGCGTTTTCTAGGTTTAACCAACCCCCTCACTCACTCAATAGTTACCCCCCCCCCCCCTTCTCACAACAATTCAATGTACAACAACATTTGCATAAAAGAGTCATTAAAGAAAACTGTTGTTGCCGAAAATTCTGTTAAATAAACTAAAACCCCTCACCCAAATTGTCTAACAAATGCTAATGTTGCTGCTGCTGCTGCTCCTGCTCCTCCTACATTTATTGATCATGATAACTACGTTCATCAACCCACATCAACTAAACCCGCCAGAAACCCTCCCTCATCTATTGTAGCTCCTCATGTACAACTCTTACTTGATTCTCCGCTATTACTACCGTTACTGCTCGACTATGATATTTCCAACGATACCCTATACATACTATGGCACACACTACCTTCTCTGTACGATCTAACTAGATGTTCAGGGGTATAAAGAGAATTCACCGAGACTCAAATCCTTACCTGCTGTGCAGACTCAGCGGTTTCCTCTACCCTGGGCTTGCCCAGCGATTTTTGCCTCTCCATAACTGGCATGTACGCTTCGGTGCTTTTCTTCATGACATCATCCACGGGCTGGGTGGCATCACGGGGACTGCTCAGCTGCTTCTCCACGTTCTCGAATTTGGTTGTCGCCCATGGTGCAGTTCCCACGCTCTTCGTGGAATTTGGCCCATCTATTGTCAGCATTGAGATAGCGTCCCTAGAGGCATACCAGGAATGTCCGCATGCAATGCATTCAAGCTGGAAATTAAAACGCTTTTGACTGGTTAGCTCCATGATTGCATGTCGAATGCAAATAGAAGCAACAGGATAAACAAATGTAACGCCAGAAAGTATTCTTTCATCATACAAACTCCTGGTTTGCCGGAATAATGGAAGAAAAAACAAGCCCTTCTGTTATTATAATTGAAGTTTTGGTGTGCGGAACACGGAGATAAAAGGCATCCAATAAATTCTCATCAGAATACCCATTGTCTGCTTCACTAACAAATGTTACTGCTCTAACTATTGAGATAATAATTTATCTGAAACCCGAAATTGTTATTCCTGTTTTTTATAAAAAGTAACCCAAATACTTCAAGCCAAATTTTTTATTTCTTGCAATAACCTTGACCAGATGCCTTAAGCTCAGGACAAAGCAACGTTAAAAATTTCAGCAAAAATTACCTGGTATCTATCGCCATGTCCAGCCTGGATGATATCTCTAACCCCAACTTTAAACTCACTACATCTGGAACAGCGAGCATCCGTCATCTGCTTCATAAGCAACAAAGAGGGAGATGATGAGATGCTTACGAAAATGAGAATTTCATAGCAATCGGATATAAGAACGAGCAATAAAAAAACATTACCTGCATGCTCGCAGATTCTTCTGGCTCATTTCGTGCAGTTTCTTCTGCAGTCAAGCCCTCCTGTTACATTAAAGAGGGAACACCAATATCTTAACACTAAAGGAATGTGATTGTTTATACAAGGGAAATAATAGAGAAGGTATCTAGCGGGTAAAGGAATAAGTAACCATTACTACATTTCTTAGTCCATAAATTACAGTGAAGATCAAACCTTGAGCTCAGTTGGAGACATGTTTAATATCTTCACAGCATCCAGTTCTCCAGTTACAAATCGATGTGCAAGAAAGGCATTGTTCTGCCAAATCCGAGGAAATGTCAGAGTATGCTCATATTTGAGTATGTCCCCACAGAATATCTACAATTTGCAGGACAGTTTTGAGCAAACTAGAGGAGCACACAGGAAAAGGGTATAACATTCTTTCTACCTTCAAATTAAATGAAAGCTGCCTCATCTTCTGGTTGTACTTCTGGAAATCGGACGCAAATGTTTCATGTGAAGAGTTCTCCAGAGCAACAACGGGTGAAATGGCAGAATCAGGCCAAACCAAAGTCTTTTCGCCCTGCGAAAACAATTCTTGCATGAGATCAAAAGAATACAGATGTAATGTAATTACTCCAAATTTCCCTTCCTTCTCATGGTCCAATTAAGTACTGAAAATGTCATCTAGCAACAAAAGAAAACAATGCTCCAAAGACGTAGAAGAAAAAGTACCACGGAGAAGACCTTTGACTTCTTTTCTTCAGTCAACCGGTCATTTTCTGAGGTTTTATCATCCACCTCATCCTTGGTTCTTTCAGTGTTGAATATGTATTCCACTGCTTGAAGAAGCCTCTCCAACCATTTGTCACGATGCGAATCTCCAGTTCCCTCATTTAACTTGGCTACAATTGCAGTGTATTCAGTATTTACACAGCTTCCTGGTGTTTCAGCTTTAAGGTTTTGATCTGATCTACTCATTGTATCTTCATCCCTTCGAATAACATCTAGTGGAGACATATTTCTTTTCTTTAAACTCTTTTTACCCTTCAACTGATCTTGCTGCTCACTTGCTACATTGGAGTTGCCCTCCTCAGTCTCGAGGTCTGGAACATTTCCCAATTGTGCCATGGTTTTCTGAACAAGAAGATCGATTTCATGCTGCTTGGTGTCTTCGTAATCCTTATCAGTCAACTGCCATAATTTCTTTTCGACAGTATCATAAACCTTTTGCACAATGAAACCTGGGTGCTCCTTACGCCGCGGAAGCTGCTTGTGTCTCGGGATAAAATGCACAACACATTTGTGCATGACAGACTCTGCTGGAACCTCATCACGATGGAAACTGTAAAACAGCTCCCTGGTGTCCTGGGACTGCCAGTTCCCGCCTCCTTTCTTTTCTGCCTCTTCTGGACGGTAAAACCATTGCCCTGTGACCATTAAGCCCCCGGTCTTTGTTTGAGAAATATCCTGTAAAATAGGAGAAAGAGATCTAATCAAACAAGGCACCAAAACACAAGGTGATCTGCTAAAGTCAACAACATTAGTGACCCCGGTTTCATCCATAGCCCCCAAAAAAATCCAAGGTGGTGTTCTACAGCAAAAACTCCATCACCATACCCCCTGTCTCTCTGAAAGGATTTTCCCGCATGTAGCCTTCATTGCCAAGGTTTAAAAATTCTCATCTCATCTTCATAGTTGGTTTCCACAAACTGAGTTCAACCATATCATTGAGGTCTAATCATGAGGTCATATCAATGGAACCATTAACGTTTCCACACAAACCACCAAGCCCCCATAGAAAACCTTCAAAAATTTTCAAGAATACAGAAATAAGATCCTGCTAATGTGTAGGATTCATTCCTTGATAGTCCATGTCAGGTCTAACAAAAATCTAAGAAACTACGAAATGCACATTTACAATCATGACATCATGGAGTGTCTATGAATCTTTCAAAACAGTATTTTTACACTTGTAACAATTGTTCAATAACATAATGAATAACAGTACGAAGAATTTTCCAGTCCAAATTAGAAGCAATTAGATATTCCATAAAGCATCGGATAAGTGTTCATCTTCCTCGCTATTTTTGGATTCCATAACTTATTCTGAATCAGCAAGTTGAGTGAGGCATAAAGAACAGGACTTAAGGATCTTTTGTATTATAGAACCTCAACACATTACCTTGATGATAGCCACATAAGGCTTTTGATTTTTCTCTTCCGGTACCAAGAGAACAGGATCCTCCTGCAAGAGAGGCGACACATAACTTTTTTTTCTTTTCCTTTTAAATTGATGAGGCCAAACAACTATACTTCCAGCACTGCCGAAAAGAGTGTACAAGAAGAAAACAAAGCGAAAAGTTTCACATGTAGAAAGCACACAATCATCCTGTAAAATCTCCTCTGACGGAGTTTGAAATCATGATAGAATTAAATAAAACAATTTGGCTACACTTCAGAATTGTAACTTCTTTTATTACAAGAAAATTGTTAAAAGACATGCAGAGCAACAACTGCTCAGAGGTGATGGTGATCAAAGAGAAGCATGCCAGGTTCACAGTCTCACCAAGATGTCTCTACAGGGCTGACTACTACTTGAGATACAAGTTGGCAAATGAAATGGAAGAGAGTTCTCCAGAAAGAGATTGAGAGCATCTAAATCTCCTTTTAGGTATCCAATCAATTGCTCTAGGCAACTACTTTCAACTACTACATAATTCAACAGATTGAACTCCTAAAACTGAATAATCAAACTGAATTTAACAAGCAAGAAAATGCCAGCTGACGTTATCTAATCCCCAAATATTTAAGTGCAGCTCTGGGGCGACTGAGAGACTCCAACCAAACTATAATGACATGAAAAGCTCCAACAGTTAAAGCAATATTTCTCAAAACTGAACAAAACATTCCACCCAGAATATTATGCACAACTAACGGAGTTCGTCAGAGCATCATCGATCTGTCTGGAAGCATACATTATTCACAAGTAACTGAGGGCAATTAAGATACTAAGCATGAAGTTCAACTATTCCATCAATCGACTATTCCATCAAAACGCAATTGCTCCGCAGTTAGTGATACCACGCTATACCAATCAAGTTGCCAAGCACGGATGGCACAAACGATCAGCCAGGAGGCACGTTCAATTCATGAAGCCGAAAAACATAACCTCTCTCCCGCTCCTCTCAAAGCTCATGACCGAACTGAAAGAACCCTATCATGACAACAAAATAAACACAATCCAAACAAAAGAACGCACTCACAAGCTCGAACTGATTCCCATCGAGCTCAAATGCGACGTAGTGACTCCTCTTCCACCTTCCCTTAGCGGAAATCCTAATTGGCTCCCCGATCGGCTTCGCCTCCTCATCCTCCTCTTTCACTTCCTCCTCCTCCTCCTCCTCCTCCTCCTCCTCCTCCTCCTCGTCCACTTCCTTTTCCTCCTTCTTCCTCCTCCTCTTCAGCTTGTTCTCCGCTCCTTCCCCATCCCTATCCCTATCCCCGTGCCCATTCTCCTCGTTATCTTCATCGTCGTAGTCCAGCATCCTCACAGTCTTCCGCCGCTTTCCTCCTCCTCCGCCGCCGTCGTGGACGGGACCATCCGTGGAGGACCTGGAGGAGGTACGGCCGGCACGGTTGGAGGAAAGCGGTTGGGAATCTCCGTCGTCCTCATCGTCGCTCGTAGTCACTTGGAGCAGTCTCCGGTTCTTCCTCATTTCCTCCCGTCGGAATCGGAGATCAGAGTTTTGTCTTTCCCGAACGCGGAAACGGCGAGAGTGAAATAATGAGGATTTCGAACGAAGCGGCGAAGTTGTGGGATTCCGAATTTAGTCTTCATAATTTTTCTATTTTTCAAATTAGTCCTCCACATATTTTCCCTAATCTTAATATATTAAGGAGTTGAGTCAAGACAGCAAAAGGCTGTGCTAGACATAAACATGCATTCGCCTCATCCTTGTGGCCTCATTCCTCCGCAGAAGACGTACGACCTGCACCTGCGCAATCGCCAGACTAGGAGGGGGTCTAGGGCGCAGCGCCTTCCAGAAACGCACATAAGAACAATAACACGACCCGCAAGCATCGGACTGATGATTAGGACCCAGAAAGAGCTAACTAAGGTGAAAGTTCCCATTCATTTACCAGAAACATTAAAGCAAAGGAAATGTACTTTCCAAACTATACAAAAAGCAAATCACATCAAAACATTGACCCAAATTCCAAAATGAAAGATGAGGGAGATGTTGAAGGTGTGTTTGTTCACAAGTTGCCAATTGCCTGCACTGCACAATTCCCTGAGTAAACAAGGCAAAAAATGTGATGCAAAAAGAATAGGCTCAAACCTTCTTTGATTTGTCCTTCATTTTCTCCTCTTTTCTGTACCATGTAGTCAGAAAAATCTGTGTATCATATCCTCTCAGTCTCATCCTACAAAATATTTGAACTTGGCTTCTTCCCTTTCCTTTTCCTTCTGTGGTTATGGATTTTGGAAGGCTTGCGCACAAAGAGCGTGGGGTACTACAAACCAGCTTATTTTTTTTCCTTTCGGCAGGGTGTCAAGAGATGCCGTTCCTCTTATTTTCAAGGACTGACCCTTCTTCTAGAGCGACCCTTGCCTCGGTCTCCTTCTGCATCGCAAAGAGTGCAGCCGCTTGCAGGTACGACGCGATGTGCCACACCGGCGAGATTACCTGGGCTTGCACCGCATCCTTGTAAGCCTCTTCTGGCATGTTCATCACAAGAAAGGAAAGGCTACGGCGTGCATACACGGTCGGGGATACCATGGTGCCGACTTCGATAAACTAAAAACAATCCCAAAATGAATTCATCATTAATTCATGCCTTGACTGATAGATTACGGCAAAAGAAACCTTAGAAGATGCTATTACTGGAAGATTCAAAGAGGTGATGATACTATCTATAACTGGATAGAGAAAGAAAATGCAAGTAACCTGAGTATAACAGTCGACAGCAGCATTAAAATCCTTGTGTCGAAAGGCGGAGTCACCCTTCTTCTTCGAGTTCAAAGTTTCTTGCATTTGGTTCGTCCACATTTGGAAAGAAAGCTGCAAAGAACAGGAAAAAATAAAATGAGAAGAAAATTGGTTCACACTGCATCACGTCAGATCCATGTAGCACAAACACAAAGCGCTCCCATGGAGCAGGTATAGGGATAATGTGTATAAACAGAACATTATCATCTCAAATTCATACCGAGCACCCACCAACCACCATGGACTAACCTCAGTAGCAGACCCTTCATCATCTTTATAGCCCACGCTTTCCAAAACCTCATGTATTGAAGTCAAATCCATCCTCAAGCATGCCTCTCCAAGAGGCGACAAAGCCAATGATGCATCCGTTCCATGAGGAAGGCCCAGTAATTCACTCGACGGAACCTGTCAGCAAATCCCATGAAAGTTTAACAACTTAGGCCGAAGGGAAGGCCCTGATTGCTTATACGAACTTTTGGCGTTATGAGATGTTCCACGGTCTCTTCAGATTTGTGAAAGCCGTTTAGTTGGGAGAGGAGAAACTACTAACCTCAGAATCCTTTTGAAGAGGAAGTAATGCTGCGACCAGGGACTTGGTGTTTGGCCGTTCTCGAGGCTCAGATTGCAGACAACGGTAGGCTAACCGCACTAAATCAGTTCCATCAGCTTCTGAAAACTGACCTTCAAGGCATGAATCTGTTAGCATCTGAAGATTCTTGTCCCGGATAAGGTCGAGTGCCTGCAAAACACAATAAACATTCCTATCAATCCCATGGTATACAAAGTAATGATAACAATCTAGAAAAAATGCACGAGCATAATCTGTTATGAGGAATGACAACTTACTCGGCTTGGAGGAATATGCTTTCCACTAAGAAGATCAACCAAAAGGGTACCAAAGCTGAAAATCACACTTTCAGGTATGACTCTTCCTGCAGTTAAGCAAATGAGAAGGAAAAAAATTGTATAAAACAATCCAAATGGAGACATAAGTAAGCTATATGGATAAATCGCCATTAGAAAACAAAACATTATTAAGCCGGAGTTCGGGAGGGACATCATATACAACGTCCTTTCTAGCACAACTATTCCATGTAAAGATAAATTTATGTTCAACACGACTACAAAGGCAACAATGTCTGCCTAAAAGACAAGCACACCGCGCATAAAAGACAGTAGCTCAAGATAATATCACACTGACATCAAATACATGAGACTGGATGTTTCAAGAGACAAAATTGCACCACTGAAACTAGAAATCGGCAATATGTTTATCTGACAGGAGGATATGCATTTTGGTTTGCTGCAAAACTTCACGTAATAAGTTGGCCTTTTAGCTAAAAGAGAAAGGAAAGTAGAATTAATGGTACAACTGTGGAAGTAGAATGCCAAATCACAAGCTCATTTAATTCTGTCGATTTCCTCATTCTAAGCACGGTAACTTCTAGAAACAACAACAACAGCCAAGCCTTTATCCAACTACAGTGGGGTTGGCTACGTAACTCCTACAAACCATTTACCAATATCGGATAAATGAACCAGTCTCTCTCTATATCAGAATAAGCAGTCATCCTCTTTTTGCTAAAATCATTGGCGGTCGATACATCAATAATGTTTTCGCATCATTATAGCCACACATTCATCAAACACCAGAATGAAGAAACCAACAGCACATATGATTAATTTTAGGGGTCACAAGAATGCTATGCTTAACAACCATGACTGTTGATAAATTTTAAGTTCATGTTGAGCCAGTTATGGAGGGAAAGATATTCTCAAATTTTGTAACAGTAACCTGAGTACATATATACTCCTTTCCTCCCTCACCACCATACTAGTAGGAGAAAGTTCGGCACATCAAGGCCATTTGCTTGTCATTAAATTCATTGCTAGAGCACCACAAATTTGCATATCTGCTCTTGCCAGCTTGAAAAGCGACCCAGTATGGAACCGCTGTTTAACCATAATTCACAACTGAAGTGTGCATATACTTCAGCCAAATGCATGTGCTAATAAAGCATTTCCTCACATGTCCATTATACAATGCCAAGCAGGATTATTTGTCAGAATAATACGCAAAGTTTGTCATAGTTAGCACTTCAAACGGATCGAAAGTCCTCAAATACGACACCAATGGAGATTTGGCCGTTAGCACACTTATGGGTTACGATCGTCTTACTTCTTTATGTGACTAACGAATATTAATATAATGTAATACCTGTGCGTAGGTACTCGGGTGGAGTAAATGCAAGATTTGTACTGTAGCTTTTTCCATCCCTGCTGTTCTTCATGAGACCAAAGCATGAAAGTCGAGGGTTTCCTTCCTGGGAAACCGCATTCATAGAAAATTGTCGTGACTTTGGCAGTAAAATATTGAAAAAACAACAAATTATTCGCTTACGTCTGGCAGTTAAATATTGAAAAAACAACAAATTATTCGCTTACGTCTGGCAGTTAAATATTGAAAAAACAACAAATTATTCGCTTACGTCATCAAAGAGCAGTCTATAAGCATTCAGATCATGATAAAGATCACGTCCCTTGCTAGTACAATATTCCAAAGCTTGAGCCAGATGTAAGGCCACCCTCAAGCGCATTGCCCATTTCATGGGCTGAGCATCCCCTGAATCCATGCAGAAAATAGAAATAGGGTAAATATCAGTGAGATCCTTCTAATGGAAGGATCCAACATCAAAGTTACAAGAAAGCATCCACAACTCGAATCAGGCTATCCTTTGCAGTAACAATTTACTAAACTGGAATTTTTCACATGAACTATAGATGACTTACTATGTCCAGTCAAGCCAAAGGTGGAAATAACACAACACAATGTGATAAATTAATGCCATAGCAGGATATTACAGACTAGTTTTGCAGAAAACGCCAAAACTTGAGCAGAAACGCAAAGAACACCTGCCATATTCATGGGGATGTCATGAAAGTTTGCATGGTCAAATAAAACTTACAATGGAAAAGGTGCTTAGCTAACGTCTCATTGGGTATATACTCTGCCACGAGCAACCTTTCATCGCCTTCACAACAACAACCTAGTAAATTTGCCAATCTAGGGTTTCTAAGATGGCCAACAATTCTTGCTTCCTCCTACAACATGAAATTCACAGCATTTAAAAAAAGAAAAGAAAAGAAGAAAGAAACAGATATTTGAAGCAGTAAAATGTATGAGATGTCAAATAAGTCCCAGAAATTTGAAAGGGAAATAGGCTGCCAAACCCCCGCAACATTAATGGCTTCAATTTTTTTTTGAGATCGCATAAGTAGACAACTGTGATGTAAAGAGACTCACCAGGAATTGTCTTGCATCAGGCCAAGCAGACCTGTTGAACCGCTTAACAGCAATTCGCATTTGATTCTCGAGTTTCCCTTTGTATACGACGTTGGGAGCTTTCTCACCATGTTCAGAAACTATGTTCTCCACCGCAAACCAAGAGGTCGCTCTTCTAAGGTCGTCATAGGTGTATTCATGGAAAGCGGGCAGATTGTTGCCTTCTCGTTCCACTTCCACTTCTGAAAACGGGAAGTACACCACAGTTACAATTGATATGACAAATGATTTATGGGAAAATCCAAATATTCATAATTTGTGATCCATTTACCGATTGCTTCGACCTCTGAAACTGTCGGACGACGACCATTCTCCGAACCACGAAAACACACTGAGAGCCTCGAGCATTTGCAACCCATTTCAGTGACAAGATCTGATGACGAACTCAGGCAAGACTAGAGGCTCAAACATCCACCAGAACTGCGCAACATTAATCGCAGAGATTAGGAAAACAATTCCTTTAATTGGCAAAAGCTAATGATTCCTTGTATACTACGATAACTACCACAATCAACAGTCGCAAGACCACATCATCCACTTGAAAGAACATAGGAATTCAGTCCTATCAGACCCACGCCTACCCAAGACCTGTCCTTCTGTATAGGAAACTTGTCCAAACTCCCACAAGGCTGCCGAAATACAACTAGAACATCCACATGAAAGAACATGAAAACTCAACCATATCATACTATGGCAAATGGAATAACTGAGATGTCACAAGGAATCGCCCAAACACGTCTAAAAGGGTAACCCCCCCGGGTAGGCTTCCTGGGGCTTTTTTCTTCATTCGTTCTACTCACCAGCGCAAATGAACAACAAAGCAAGAACCAACAAAAACCAAAAATAAATAAATCTCAGCTCCCTCAGCAACCTTGGACAAGAACCACAATCCAGAAAGGGAACACGGATAAGGAGAAAAAAAAAAGATCAAATCAGAAAGAAAGCATATACCTCGGAGAAAAGCTAAAACACACTTGAATCAGACCCAGAAAAGGTCACTAAACCCACAACACCAAAAGGCAAATACCCTTTTCTAATCTCGGGGCTTCGATCCCAGGACTCCAAGAAAGGATTCTGGGTACCGACAGCACGCCACAAAGTTCCGATCTTTTGCCTCCTTTCCCAGACCAAAAAAACCAAAAATGAACTTAACTTATTCCTGCCAGAAGAACAGAAACAAGGAAAAAAAAACAGGAAACCAAAAGGAAAATGAAGGAGAAGGGAATGGAAATCTATGTCTCTGATGATTCAGAACAGTCAAAGATGGAGAAAAAGACGAAACTGCTGCCAAAAAAAGAAAAGAAAAAAAGAAGTGAAGTACGGTACTCTCTCTCTCTCTCTCTCTCTCTCTGACCTTTGCTAACTATATATTTAATTTTTTTTCTTTCTTTTACTTAGATTTAACTTTAATAAAAAAACATTTCAAAAATAATAACAAAATCGCTTTTATATTTGGAGTAATTAGCATACATTAAATTTTTTTGTTGTGTAGTATTAACTGTTTAGATGTATCTTTAATTTTATTACAAAGCATAAATAATCGGATATAATTAGTAAATTGGAATCTGTTGACTTAAATGCCAGAAATTCGTTGGACAATCTGAAGATATGATGGTATTATTTAATAAAGTTATACGACTATTAATTTGTGTTTCGAAGACAAGATTTTTAACTATTTCACTATTTTAGTGAATATAACAAGACACCGTATTTCTGTTTCGAAAACATTACTACAACGTCTCCTTGGCCATCACAGGCGCGCACCAGAATTACTCGAACGCGCGCCCCCGACGTCAGGGGGAAAACCATTTGGAATGAGCGGAACGGCCGAAGAGCCCGGCCGTCGATGACAGACTCCATGATCGCTACATAAACAGTCTTCCTTCACCTTCTCATTATTCTTCTTTCTCAGGAGTATCTATCATCTTCAGAATGGCATTTCTTATTTAAATTTTTTAGGCATCGGATTTGTTGTTTTCTAAGAAGAAAGAAAGCGAGGAGGGGTTGCTTCTTCTGTCCACCGACACGACTCTACTATCAAGTTTCCTCTTATTTTCCTACCATTAGACACGAAAACAAGAGGGAAAAAAAATGATACTAAATCACAAGTTTCGATTTTTACAAAATTTTAATGAGAGAAATGTGAATTGATAGTAATGCGTTCAGGCCAAGATCAAACGTTCCACAAGTAGTTGTCCCGCCGGTAATTAAAATAATTTAATGATAAAATAGTATATGATATTATTCAAATATTTGACTTTGTGTAAATCGTTCGTTCATAAGTTAGTAGGTTTAAAATCACGAGACTAAGAATACAGTTGAGATGTGACGCAAAGGCGGCTCTCTGACACGAAGAGTAGTTAAATATTTTAAGAAAGTAGTTGAAATTCACGATATAAATGATATTCTTGTATGTAATATAAGACAACACAATCACAATTCAAAGTATCCGTCGAGCTCTTTCTCTCAGTGTACCCTGTAAGCTTCTGTAGGTATCGCTCTTTTTACTCTTTATTCATACCGAACCACATTTTTTAATTAAATATTGTTATACAAAAGTCACTATTTATTTTACATAGTTGAGTTCGAGATGGCTGAGTCATTTAGGAGGCTAAAACAATAATAACTATTATAATTATAATTATTGCTTAATAAAATATATAATTTACAAAATCAAGATTTGGTATTTTATGTATTATGATTTGTTTAAATGAGAAATATTGAGTATATTTCAAATTGGGATTTGTTCGGTGCACTAGCAATCTAAGTTTTGTCTTTTCAATTGCAAAAGCGTGTGGGATCCATTTTTAGAGACATAAAAACAACAAATCTTTTATGTTTCAAATTGCACCCAAAAAAATTAAATAAACTAAAACCACGTTAAATGGCATTTCCCGACAAATGAAATAACAACGAAAGATGTAGACAGAAAACTTTGTCAAAACATCAAGAAGATGTGATATGCACAGATTTTTTGAGCTTTTGAGGACATGAATGAAGAAGACCTGTGACCTTAAAATGTGGAACTGAGATGGAATCCACTTGATTGTTACATGAAAACTTCATATTTAATTTGTCCGAAAACGCGTGGGATCCATTCCTTCTTCAACAGGGAAACAAGAAGTTCTTGAATGGCATGAGTCGGAAGTGACAAGAGAATCTCTCCCAACACCCACCAATGTGTCGGTATTCGTAAACCCTTATGAGCTATATCTATCTATCTCTCTTTATCCTTGGACGGTAACATCATGTCGTACACTAAGGTTCGAACTAATATGTGACCTATCCGTGGGGGAGGTTGGTGTTTCGTGTTTTTCGTTAGCATCGAAGAGCCCCCGAGGTCATCGATATCGCCGGCAGTTTTCTGGCCGTTGGACGTAAATGTAATAAGAAGTGAGAGAACTCGAGCTCCGAGAACTGTCTGCAGGTTTAACCTCTTCACTGCGTCACTCGTTTGAGAAGATCATATCCAGGCGAGGGGCAGGAAATTCGCCTTAAATAACACGAAACCTTAGTCGTTCGACACCGTGCCTTACGAGCAAGGAGCGGAGACGCAAATCTAGGGAATATGAGAATGAGTACGTGCACTTGAAAATAAACGCGAGCGAGAGACTATACAAGGGAGAAGTATTCGTATTCGCGACCGACAGCAAGCATTCTACCCTTAGGCAACTTAGGTTCGACTTGGTCCGCCGAAACATGACTGGATCGAGACGCAGAGTTGTCATTTTGGCAGGCAGCATACACCTTCCAACCGGATCAGATCGAGCTAACCTAACCACCGATGATAATCACAGCTGGCTTGACATTCATGGATTAGACGCAAGACTAGATCCTAATCACAAAACAACTTGGGATTTTCGAAATTACATAGGACAAAAGTGTTCTTCGTTCAAATGGGAACAGAGACGCGCATGATTCAAACAAAATTGTATTCCAGGCCGTGTAAAAATTGAAGTTTGAACTCATTGACCATCTCAAAATTCACGTCATTCCACTTTTGAAGTAATATATTCGAAGCTTCTCCTTTCCTTTTGACGCCTTCCAGACTTTGAAAAAAATTTCAACTCGGGAATTGTTCTCGGAAGCTGACTTTCAATTCAACACGCAATTTCTCTTTTCTTTATAAACAATAAATAAATAAATAATTTTAAAATTTGTGAAAATAATATTTTATCTGGTCAGGATCAAACACAGCACGTGAAGTTGTCAACTTTGGGTTATATTATACATTATATTTAGGTCAACTTTAACTAGTGCTTTAACCACAACCCTTCAACTAATCATTCTACTCTTTATATTATACATTATATTTGGAGGAGTTTGGTTTTTGGCGTAAGAAATTTTAAAATGATAATGTGGGGTTAAATGATTTAGGACGGTCGTAGTAAAGTTTGTAGGGATTTGTCCGACTTAAACTCGTTACATCCCTTAAAAAGCCGCAAAAAACTCTATAACGTGTTAAAGAGAATTGAATGTCATGATGAAGGAGAACCAAATGATGAGTTTTGATACCAAGAGGATCGGATCCCTCCCCTTTAATCATTCATGTCTCCAATCCCAAAAAGGAAACAAGGCCTAGTAGTAGAGTAGGGCAATTATCCCAAATTCCCGCCATGTTTAAAATCTCCAAGCTCGGGACAATTACCATCTCATGAAACTACACTAAACCAAACACAAGAACCGCGAAAACAACAACGAAAGGAAGCATATCTTGCCACATTTTCTGAAATTGCTGTCTTGGTTCCGAGCAACAGCGATGGTTAAAAAGGACACGTGATGGGCTCAAGATAAGTTATGCGCTTCGCTACCGTTACCCCCGATTCATTTGTCATGGGTCGTTTGTTTTAGGAAGGGATGCAAAAGCTACGTCTGATTAGGGTGAGTTAGGCATTTAGGATTGCTTTTAGATGCTTAGGATGAGGGGGAGATGAAATCCTCAACTGTCCCGTGTTTGTTTGTCGCTCTGTCGATTTGGGACCTATTCCCAGGATGTCCTTTGAGTGAAAGGCTGAGGAGTTGTAGATGCTTAATGAGCTTGAGCCTATTTAGTTTGTGGGAAATGATTTGGTACTGGCTCAATTAGTGCCTTATTGGACCATCTTTCCGGTATCGGATGAAAGTTGAATGAATGCCGTTGAAAGTCGAAGTCCTTGAGTGGATTGTTGGCACATTTCTTTCTCGTTGCGATTTCTGGGTCGGGCTTATTTTAGCTGTGCTGCTGCTGTTTGGGGTTCTGCTGATTGTGATATTCTGCCATTAGAGATCTTACAGCAGAGTCGTTAACAAGACACGGTAACACACAAGACAGAAATCGGAGGAGGATTATTATCGAGACAACGTTCGAATGAAGCCTTGCAAAGATAGTCCGGCCATTGAGAAATTTGTCTTACCAGCCCACCTTGCCATATTTGAGGTTACAAAGCCGTTGCCCTTTCCTATTCCTTGATGTTGCCTCTTTACAGCTTCTCTTAGTTGCATGGGTGTAGTTAAAATTGAGAGATCTGATATTTAATGGTAGGAATAGGAATGGCTAGACAGACATCGACGGTATTGAACTGATCAGCTCCGCATCCTCTCTCAGATTCCATCCATGGACAATGGCCTTCATCTTTAACCACTCGAATTGTCTTAATCAAGGTTTAATGTACTTCATCAAGCTTGCAGAAACAAGAAAGAGAACACATGATGGGAACTATGGTATCTCCTCCATTGTAACACCAACTGGTCATGCAGTGTCTTTTTTTTTTTCCTTTTTGGCAAATGCAATGTTTAAAACAGGCTGAGTGCTAATATATTACAAGACTCGCAATTATTCCACAACTGACATGGGGATCGAGATAAGTTGCCAAAACCAACGAGATTTTGCCCCGGCAACCGAGCATTGCTTCGTAGCAACCGCTAGTTCGAGCTACAGGTGACTTCCAAAGCCAAAATCAGCCCTACCCTAACTGAAATTTCATGCTAAAACTAAGCAGATCACAATCAATCGTTAACTAACAAAAAATGAATGCTGGTGCCATTCCCGACCCAGTTACGATCCGACTCGAAACTTCTGCGAGAAGAAGAATAATAGGATACAAGAAGACTCTTTCCCCAGAAACAGTTTCCAAAATCACAGTCGCAGCCATCAACTTCAGCCAAAAACACATGCCAAAAATGGTTTGGGATACTCACAGGTTGAGGCCACAACACTGTGGCTACTAAATGAGTGCCCGCAGATCCCCTTCCTCACATTGTGTAAGGTGAACCTTCGGTTACGATTCGTTGAGAGAAAACAATTGCTTGAAGAACTCATATGATGTGAAAAAGAGCGATCCTTGCGATACATACATAATCAATCTAGGCGTCAAGCCCCTGAAGATCAGACAACAATGGATCAGTGAGAAAAAAGAAACGCAGGCTTCTTCATATGGTATCATATTACAGAAGCTGTATAACAACAAATGCCTGCATAATTAACACCTGTAGAGGCTCTTCAAACCTTCGGTCCTAGCAATTTCCAGTAGGGTTTGGAGAACACCATTGTACTGACTAGCAGTACCCGATTGCTGTCAAACATATCCATTCTATAAGCAAAAGTGTAAAAGAAGAAAACCTTTCTCAACTCAACAAAAACCCGAGATGAAAGCAGAATACGAGGGTAACATGGGTCCTAAAGGGCTAGGATGCATATTTTTGCACTGTCTCACAGTAAAATCGATTCCCAGATACTTATGAAGATTAATGAAAAATATTTTCAGAAAACAAACAATATAATATTGTGCTTGATTTCAACTTTTTGTTCCATAGCCTTGGGTCCGCTATCCCGACCCGATCATGATTTTCCTACCCCTATGTGAGTAGGTCCTTCCCCTTTTTGGCCGGTTGTGAATCCATGATTTGACAATACATCCTCCATCCATGAATACAAGAAACAACACCACTAATGTATTTTTCTCACTAAAATGGGTCGGCCGTCCAATAGGTAGACAAAACACATCAAACCTGTGTCTGCAATCTTGTCTTCACAACATCGAATGGAGTAGTGAATAAAGCAGCAGTGGATCCGGCTATTCCTCCACAGTGAGCTGCAGTGAAATAGTGTTGGAATAACTCACAAATATGACGAATAGATTGAGAAGTTAAACATCTAAATAATAGTTAAAACACAAATGAGCAAGTGGACCCACTAACCGTCTGAATTGTATTTAGCGGCACCCCAGAATGTAGTGGGGAAAGCATCCACATCTTCAGATTTTCGTAGGTGTAAAACTGCAAAGTGAGTTTGTGCTCAACTCAGATTTCCTTTACCGAAAAGAGATTTTTGCGTCAACCCCAAACCAAAACTCTTCCCGGGACCATTACCTTAATAATAGAGTGAGGTATATTCCTGCAAAGGACGGCACCCCAACCAGCATATAAAGAACGCAATCCTCCATTTCTGATTATCCCAAGAAGTGCATTCGTGGAATAGTAGATATAGGGATATATACAAGAAAAAGAAACACCAAACATAGAGCATCTACTTCGGCATCGTTGAGATGGGGAAAGATGTGCATCTGCCATGCGTTTTTCGATGTCAGCAATAGTAAGCTATTTGGTTTCAGGGAAAAGGGGAAAGAGGTGTAACCAGCAGTTCTGATAGCGAGAGTCGACTTGCACCTGCTGTTTTATGCGCTCGCTTGGTGTGAAGACGAACGACGTAGCGATGCTGGCAGAACCACCTGCAACACAATGTTCAATGGAATAATACTCCTGCACATGTGAGGTGCATGTGGAATCACCACAAGTGTTTCTCAGAAAAAATATAGTCACTCATTCAAGGACTTCTATACAAGAAAAAATAAATGCAGATGCTGGAAGATGGCATTAAACACCATTCATTTTAGACTTATGGGTTCTGAGTTTTAAAAAATAAGAAAATTCAGGATGTGCTCAATGCATGTAAAGCAGAGTTGAACTTCCTACTTGCAACTGGAATTTTTTAAGTAGTTCCAACCACAAACCAAGGCAAAAAGACAGAACATTACCTTAGGAAAAAAGAGGAATCAAACTTTGTTTTAACTGATTCGTAGGTGAAAGTGTAAATTGCAGAAATTGGTACTGATGAGGCAATGTTGCTGGATATTCCTCGATAAAGACCAGTAAAACCTAAAGAATAGAGGATCACATTAATTAGAGCTGCTAGTTAGCCCATATACCAAAAGTAACATTTCAAGAAGGTATGGTAATGATATGATAAACATACTAGCGCCTTTCTTTTCACGAACAACAAATGCAAGGAAATTATTCTCGCAGCAAGACTGAACGACAGATGTGGCGAAGAGACCTCTGCTCCATACAGCAAGACTGAATGACAGTTTTGATTGTATGAACTGGGTGAAGACAGATGCTAACGAATATACCAGAAAATGCCCCAGTAAAAGCATGCTCTTGTCTCGCAAATGGCCCCTCCTGTTTACTACATGCCTGAAGGTTCAACTTGTCAGTTTCCTTCAAAGAAATCTTCTTAAAGTTTGCCTGTCTAACTTCAGGCAGTTCTGTGAAGGGTCTCCTACCATGACATGGGTCAACTTCACCAGATTCCAAGGGCACTGATTTTGGAATATGGTCTGTAGTAAGACTTTCTTCTCCTTGGTACCATTATCCACATCAAGTGAATTCTCAGAAAGCAAATACCCATAGTCTGCCGCATCGGTAACTTCTTCTATGCCGTGATCCGATGCCAAATGTCTAGATTCACCATATACTTCAGAGCCACATGAATTTCCCTCTAATAAAGCACATGTATCAACCTCCTGAATATTATTTATGGTACAGCTACTTACAGAAATCAGTTTGCTCATCCAGCCATACATTCTCCTCAGTTCATTTGTAGTCCCAAAACTTGAAGGACCCCTTGTTTCCCATGGTCGGTAAGAAAAACTTCCACGATTTCCAAGATACCACTGCAGAAGGGACTGGTCAGCTTTTTTGCCATATCGGAGCAGTGAAACCGCACGAGAGACCTGAACAAAGTCCACATTAGAGCGTGCCTGCGACCTAGAAGAGTGATGGCTCGCCAGAGAACCAGCCTCGATATGGCCATCAAAATCTCCTAATCGCCATGTGCCACTATTACATTCTCCAAACGACAAGTCGCTGGATTTGTGGTTGGGATAAGCCTTTTGGGAAGAACCAGCCAGGTAGCGACTAGTGCAATCCCAAACATGGCCAACAGCCGAAATGATTTCGGAGGCGTTCAACAGTTCATACGGTGCTTCCGTCAGACTTCTGCTGTCTCCAGTCGAAATCCTTGAACGAGGAGTAGTCGAGTCATTACAAACGAAATCCACAAGCTCGGAGTAAGTTCCATCAATCAACTTCGGCTTGCATCCAATCCGGTCGGCGTCTTTCTTAGACACCCCGGTTATTTGAGGCATTCAGTACAGACCTCTCAACTTTCAGATGCTACAGCCATGAAGTGACCTTCGAGAAGGACGAGAAAACCTAATCAACGACAAAAATCAATGACTTCCTCCCACAATTTTCTCCCTCATCAATTCCGAGGACCATCCACAATGAATTCTGGAATCCAATAAACCTGATTTAGTAGACAATAGTTATGAATTTCATTCAAAAGATCAGACCATCCACAATGAATTCCGGAATCCGCTAAACCTGATTTATTAGACAATAGTTATGAATTTCATCCAAAAGATCATTCCCTCAGAAACACTATAAACAGCATGTCACACATTCATAAGTTGGAAAAAGCAACAAATTCTACTTGGAGGAGAAATCCACATGAAACACGAAAAACGAACGATACCCAGATTCAGAAAAGTTCCAAAGCCGAATCGAAATGCCATGAAGAGAAAGCGGGTTGCCTAAAAAATCAATCTTGTAGAACAAGGGAGCAAAATCACAAGGGCGGAAATTAAAGTTTCTACAACAAACAGACGGCAATCACGGTCTATGTGATGCAACTCCACAGGAATATGGTTCCCAAACAACTCCAACCCCTCAAGGACTAACACAGACGCAACGCCACGGTTACCACAGACTCGGACCAAACAGGGAAGTTGGACAAGAACACTAACAAAGACAAGAGAACCGAAAAGGACGAATACCCGGCAAGCAAAAAAACTCATCAAAAACCATCGCCCTCGACAGATAGACAAGGAAGATAAGAAAAGAAAAGAAGAAACAAAGTGGGGAGCATCGAAGTGGATGGAAGCACTCGCCACACAGAACGCCTAAACTGAGGAGGGAAATGAAAGTCTGCGTCGCGCAGGGGGGCCAAAAGGGATTTCCCATTCTTCATTTTGTCTCTTGGACTTCAAACCAAACCTCAAGAAGAAGTTCGGGGATTTCCGATAACGGGCCTGGCCCATGTTAAAAGCCCAATAAAGGTCCAATTATACGTGGGCTTGGACTTCTGTTCAGAAAACAAAAACCCAACCAACACCAGAAATGGTCGGGTTGATTAAGTATCTCATGTTTAGTTAAGTTTTGATATTGCTGCCAAACGTGTTAAGAGGGTTGATAAATATCAATCACGTTATTCTTAATTATTCTCTCAAGAAGTTTATTAAATTTAAGGTCAAATCATAACTATTATTACTATTTTTTAAATAAGAACTTCCATTCACCTCCCAAGAAAATCAAATTTTATAATAACTTTTGTTGATTTTTTTAATAATCAAACTACTTTTCAACTCTTGGAGCAGGAATAGTTTCTCTACTAGTTTATTCGCCCCATGAATATAGGCGATGAGACGAACCGGGCTTCGGATTCGTCCTATGATGGCTTTTCCCATTATGATTCCATAGACAGCGAAGCAGACGTGCACCAGGACGGATACGATGGCTCCGACAAAACCCAAGAGGATGCAGTATTCATCACCGACGTCCGTAGCGGCATTCTTGACCTAGGAGGACAACTCGAGGAGCCCCGGGGAAACCGGTTCTTCAATTACCGGTACGAGTACGACTGCCAAAAGGTTGATGACGAGTTCCCAGGGGGGAGCCGACAATGGCTACGACGATGCCATCACTTGGTTATGCAGGGTGCAATAGGTTGGTTCGAGGGGTTGGTTAGAGGGTTTATGGAATTGATATTTGAATAAACTTCCGTGTCAGTAATCAACATGTGATTATTTGCTTTGCAAAACTCATATCAGCGGACAGACAACGATTAGAGAATATGGCATCTATTTGAATGCCACTAAGCGTCGGAAATTGGCATTCAAATTGAAAAGCGACTTTCTGTTTCAAACGGTTACACGAGAAAGTTTTGGAAACTCGAAATGTATTTCGCAATTCGGAGAGACCTCTTTGATACATGGCCACTTGGGAGCATCATCACGCAGGGCTATCACACCTGTGTCTGCCATATGGGAGTATAAGGATGATCCCCTCGCGAGCGGGTACTGCAGCCCTGAGAACATTCATTCTATGCCCAAGGTAAGAATCGCCGAGGCTCAATAAACAATGACATTATGTCGATAGACTTTGGTTCGGCTGTCGGTGACACTTTGAGGTGAAGGAAGAAACCCGGATCTTGAACTTGCGGAGAAGTTCAAGTCCGGTGGGATTGCCCATGAGCTTTGGATAGAACAACCCGAGAACATCCCTACATGTCTTGCTACCAAGCCTTACAATAAATCAGCAGTTTCTAACTATTTCAAGAAGTTGAAACCCTGCAAGTGATCCTACTAACGACGATAGGCGAGCTTGCCTGCCTCATGGGTCTCATTGAGTGCACCCGACGAGATGTATTTGGATACTGCAATTGTACTTTCTTTCGAAGTAGTTTTAAGTCGTTAATGATAGTAAAATTGGCCGAAATTAACCAACCTTATTCTAACAGTCATGTACAAGCAAACTAGGATTGGGCCTGTTATCTGTAATCCCCTCTAACACTGCATGAAGGAAGAAATCAAGCAATGATGTGGCCGTCGATCTTATTCCCGCCAATTTTTCTACCTGGGATTTACATGGAGGACTCGGTTGAACCAGATGGAATGCAGTATCATATGGAAGATGTCGTACCTCACGGGCCTCGAGTGCCAAAGGAAATGCTGCTGTACCTTCTTCACGTGCAGCTGCATCCGGAGGTACTGCTCCTGCGGGATTGATAACAGTATATCTTTCAGCCTCGGGATATCTTTCTCTAGCACGAAAACGGCAAAGGACTCCCAGTTCAGAGTCTCGAAGAACGGGGGAACAAAATTGTCGGAAATGATCACGGGGACGCAGTCGTAGAAGATGGCTTCCACGACCCCCGGGCTGTTGACCTCGTAACCCTTTGCACATATGCAGTATTTGCTGCTCTTCATGTGCTGCACGTAGTCCATTTTGCCCTTCACCTTTGGCAAGTAACCGAAGATCTTCATATCTGGGTCCTTGTTCTCCCAATGCTTTAGCAGGATCGGCCTCACGTAACCATGCATGTTGCCAGCAAAGAAAGCTAGAATGGACCTCTGAGAAGGAGGCTTCCCCCCGACATATCTGAGCAGCCTCTTTGGCATTCGTACATAGGTCTCTGGTAGAGATACATCCTTGCCAAACACGAAACCTTCCTTGACATCAGCATTGCAGAGTGCTCGTATGCAGCGTGCCATTACATACTTTGTCTCAGCAGGTGCCTGCCTGGCCAAATGTTTCGGTCAGTCTTAAGAAGAAAGTGGAAAATTGCTCATTCAAAATCTTCACTGTTCATAAAACAGGAAAAAGTCGAGATTTCTGACAGCTGACTGATAGTTTATGATGGGCTTAGATGAAAGAGAAGACTAAAGTGACTACCCAAAGAAAAATTATGAACCTCGTCTAGTGAAGATAGAGTACAATGTAAGAGACGATTTGGATACATGTTTCAGCACACAATGGGCAAGCCAATGTAGTTATAGCCACAGGTCAGACCTAGTAAATGTAACTAGTACGGTTGGTTGAATACACAAGCCCTTGCTCTAGACTGAACTGCACACAAAGAAGTTGCTAGTAAATCATTACTGAGAGTTACTTTTGATAAACTTTTGCCCATAAGATGCTTTCCCATGTACCATGTCGGTCTGTTGTTTGCCACGTTGATGCTTGCAATTTTAAACGAATGGAGATAATAACAACACAATTTTCCAAAATCACAACTTAAAATGAAGGAAACATACCCAGTCATGGCAGGCAACCAGAAAATGGTCTGATCCTCCAGTTCTGTTCCAGTGTGGATGCTTCTCCATAAGAAGGCGCACGTAGTCCTCCAGAAATCTAATGAGGTTCTTGTGACTATGGGAATTGGCAACATACAAGGTCTCCTCGAGCATTCGAGAACTAAAAGGCATGTAAAATAGGTGGGCATTTCTCGCATTTTTAGTGACAAATCTCCTGTTTGTTTCCATTTGCTTCATGAACCATCCTTCAGTAGCATATATACCATTCAGAACAGCCTGATGTAAAATAGGCTTTTGTCCTTCTTTGTATATGTATACCTTGAGCATCTTTTCCATCAGCTCATAGCTCCTGCAATATTTTGGATTAAGTTTCCATCAGAAAATATTACCATTACAGTTAGACGGAGTAGCCTGTTCCATCTTAAGTTAGGTAATCTCCTTCCCCATTTTCTGGAGACAGTAAAAAGCACTCAAAACCACTTCACTCACTGGCAATGTACCTCAACAAAGTTAACCTGAATAATGGCCCTAGCTTATTGATGAACTTAAATTCAGAAACATGCCACAAAGCCAACAAGAATATTTCCCAATTATTTGAAATATAAGTTCCACACTTCTTAGCTGGATAAGGACTTAGTGGTTTGCATTTTTTCCATCAGGATATTCAAATTTTCTTGGAACAGACAATACAGGATATCTTGCACAAACAAACGTCAATCCAAATTACATGCAGGTGAATAGCACATCTTTCTAGGAAAGAATATCATCCCCTAGTTTGAGTCCCTCCAAAATTATTTGAAACGGAAAATCACATTAGACGACATTCTTTGGTCCCTCCAAGTTTGACTGTACAAAACTACACTGGACCAAATAGGCAACACTCACACATGCTCTAAGGGTGGCACAAAGTACATGGAAAATCAACGCGTATCACAACATTATCTACAGAAACAAATATGAAAGATCGCTCACAAGCCTCTAGCCCTCACCTTTTGAACATGGAAAAGTTACGGAAAAGAGGAGGATACAAGTCAGGATCATCCTGCACGAAGGGAGAATTTATAATTTGCAGTTTTGCGCCCAGCAATTCTTTGTCAACTGTAGAAGACCATCTCGGTTTCTGCAAACAATAATCGACCCAAAAACTTAAATGATCTGTCAGGTAAGAGACACCAGGACTGTCAAAACTTACCATTGAATGATATGAGGAATGGCTCTGAAGCAACAGACTTTTCATCTCTGCTATGGATATTTGGATGGGTACTGGTTTGTCATGCCCTTCCTCCTTAATAATTACATGATTTGGATCAGGTTGGCTGATTTGAATCTGCTGGGAATTGGTCTCAGCAGCTGGTGCTGAATCATTCTGCAAAGATGAGTTGAAAGACATAGGAGAATCCGGACCTCTCATGTCGGGCTCAGTAATTGCCGGAGAACTTATATTCAGAGTCGAAAGCATTGGTGATATGGCTGATGCAGAGGACATAGAGAAGTTGGCTAAGTTGGTCTCGTTGTCTCCTGATAATCGGAGAGGATTTCCATTTTCATTGCATGTAGATTGTGCAGCGACAGTCTTCTCGTCAGCCACAGATTGGTAGCAACAGCTATCAGTGCTGTTGGAGGAAATACTTTTGTCGCAACCCGGCAACACAGCTTCATCCAACGAACTTCTGATATTTGTTGTGTTCCCATCATTGAATGAAACATCCGCATTCAACTTCACAACAGAAGATCCATCAGAAGCCCCATTACTTTTCAGTGCAGAACCATTGAACAAATTTGAACCATTCTCATCAAATCTATGTTCGTCATTATCAACCATTTCTTGTTGATCCTTAAGAGAAAACTTCTTTGGCACCAGTGACGTGGAAGGAGGCTCGCCAAGGCTGGCATTGTCTCCTTCCCTTGAGACCTCAGGCGTTGAGATCAAGGACGAAAGGAGGCTTCCATAAGGAAGCCCGAAATACTGAAACAGCAGAACCGCTGAGAAAGATATCCCCAAAAGCCACAGAAACCTCCTGCTGTCCACTCGACATACTAAGAAAGGCTTCTGGTCCATCAACAGAAGAGCTCTCAAAAAGTTTTGTCGGAAATTATTTCACCAACCACAACCCTCACAAGCCCATATTAATCTTGCAAAATGAACGGTTCAAAACTAATCTTGAGGTGAAAGTAACTATAGAGTTATCCAAACAGCTGATAAAAGTCACTCAATCTATTAAGCCAACCACATGAAGTTCCAGTATAAAACCAACTCTTCCCCATTCGACCTGCTTCATACCAAAAACCAGCATGCAAATCTTCCAGACTGAAGCACAATGCAACAACCACAAATGCCAACAGAACAAACTACTCCAATCTTCAAACAAATGAATGGCCACAATCTAAAACTAAACTTCTCATCCAAATCATTCCAGCAAATAAAGTAAACTGGACACGTCTCCAGCCGTAGATGAAAATGATCCATCAATTAAAGCAGCCTGCATGCATATTCCAGATCACAACCTTGGAAACAAAAAACAAAGAAAAAAGAAAGAAACCGACATGCAAGCCATCCAAGACTCCAGTCGGCCAAACAACCACCAGAAAACGCTAAAAACTCCAATCAAACCTCAAAATTGACTATCATCTTCGCCGCCATCAGCAGCATTAACGAAAACGAGCTAGTCATAGAAAGCCGACGTCGAGGACCAGAGATGTTCGACCACACCAGGCCAAACTCAAACAATTGGAGGAGACAGCTAACAAACGTCAACGAAGAAGACGCTGTCATCGTAAAAGCGAATCGAACAAAAAGAAAAAAGAAAGGACAAGAGAAGAGAAGAGAAGCGCAAAAGGAAATTTCACTCAGGAAACCAGTCAAGCCAGAAGCATAGAAAAGCTACTAACGTCCATCTGTAAAACCAAGAGATCACCAAAGCTTCAACTGACCGACGACTAAATTCCCGATTGACTTCCACTTCGCAGGCGAGGACGGCAGAGGACTCTCGCCGGATGGTGGTCTTCTTCTTCTTCCTTCCTTCCTTCCTCTGCTGCCGCCGGGGAGCAGAGAGAGAGAGAGAGAGAGAGAGAGGGGAGTAAAGAAAGGTTCAAAGGCTGCAGGGAGGGGGCGCCGTTACGTTAACCGGTTGGGCAGTTGGGTTTTGGTTGGGGAAAAGGCCCTCGATGTTGGGGTTTAATTACGGGGAATTGCCACTTGATGAACAGTATTAGGAAGCTTTGCTTAATACATAATTAGAGGGTTTTGGGGGAGTGATTATGGGAGTTAACGTGGTGATTTTTTGGGTTCATGGGCGGAGTAATAATAAGTCAGTCAGGCTTATTACACGCACCTTCAACGTGTCCTTTTATTAGAAACTCCCATCCCTGAAGCACAGTCGGTTTTGTTTATGCAATAGCGAGTTTTGTAACAATTATAATTTACTCCTAAAGTTAGGTGGCATGAATGAATGGTTGAGAACAGATTCATAATAAATAAATCATAAGAATGGATGATTGGGCTATGGCTAATCATCAAGATCAAAGCTTCTGCTGTCATGCCATGCATCGTGGGTTTCGGGGTCAATCATTGTAGCATGATGATTATCATTAGACCGTGGACTTCCTCCACCACATCATTACACGATCATTTTGATCGCGTTAATCAAATACCTGAATTGTTTGAAGGGATTAGTGAGTTTCAATTACTGACAAAAATATATATAATGCAGTGATCGATTACTTAAATAAAAGGGTTATCATTTTTTGGAAGAACTAAGTCCATGCTTAAAGTAGCCAGCTGGGATTATGTACCAAGAGTTAGCGTTATTTTTTGGAAGAGAAAACATTTTCTTGAAGTAAACTTACTTCCTTCTTCCAAATAAAATTGAAATGAAATATAACAAGAGTTATCATTACTTTTTGAAAGAAAAAACCCGCTAATTGAATTAACGGATACCATATTGAACTTGACATTCCATTGATCAATCACTTTTTAACTTGATCTGGTTAAACACCATAAAATCGGCGATTTAATTGTTAAAAAAAAAAAAAACAGCGACTAACTTCATGAAACAAGTTGTAAAATAAGTACGGAAAATATGGTTTAACAGAGAGAGCTGGGTGCGGGGAAGGAACTGTACAAACAAACTTAACTGAGAGTATACACAGTGCAGATCAAGCTCGGACAAACCTTGGCGCCCGACACCTGCATGTACAAGTATCCCCGTCATTCTTCCTCTTCGTCATCGTCATCATCAGGAAGCCCCATTTCGTCCCCGATACCTTCCAGCAGCTTATCCACGTCCTCCCCTAATTCAACCAGCCTGGCACTCAGCTTCTCCACCTTGCTCTGCTCCTGCCCCAGGCAAACAAACAGATCGCTCAGCTCCGCCTCGCTCTCCTTCTGAGCTTCCTCCCTAGCCTGAGCCTTGGCCTCCTCGATGTCGATCGCAGCAGCACCTGCGCTGTCTCCATTCCTTAGGGCCTTCACCTCTCTTTCCAGGTTGTAATTGGACTGCTCAAGGCTATTGTAAGCGTCAGACAGGCTCTTGAGGTCGGATTCTGCCTTTGCAGCCATGTTACGATACGTGGACGCCTCTGATTCCAGCTTGGCCTTCTCTGCCTTGAGGAGTTCTAATCTCTGACGCGCTTCCTGAAGATCTCTCCTCAACGTATCGAATTGGACCCTCTCTGAAACTTCGATCACCCTTGGTTCACTGCCTCCTCCTGACTTCGCGAGTTCCTCCGCCAGCGTTGCATTGCGTCCAAGCAAACCCTGTTGAACGTTTCATCCTGATAAAGGAAACAGCAACAAAAAAAAGTGCAATGGGAAATAACTCGTTGTACCTGAATCTCAGTGCACTGTTTCTCCACGAATGACTTCAGCCGTTGGATATAGTCCTTGTCACTTTCCACATCTTTCCTGTCTAACTCAGCGGGAACTACTGCCACCTCAATCTTTGGACGACTGTAAACCTCGACGATCCGTTCTCTGATCTTCTCCTCCAAATCCTTGATGAACTCAACGAACACACTATCAAATATGAACGAGAGAAAGGGTTTGTCCTCATTGGCATTGTCACGAGAATCGCCATCATCCATGTCATCGAAATCCACCATGCTAGATGTGTTAGACCTTGTCAGCGGCTTACGTGGCTCACTCGTCTTCAAAGCAGAGAAAACATTGGTTCTCTGCATCTCGTCGAACTTCAACAGGAAAGCGGTCAGCCCGATTTTCTGGCTGATGGCATCCACTATGCTGAAAGAATCCTTTCCTTGTTCAATGGAATTATTGTATAGAGTACACTCCCCGAGCAGAACTGCTGCCAGACCCCTTGTGCACACAGTTGCACATTCGCTTGATATGAGCTCCAAGAGAAAAGTGAGGTGTGGACGAGAATCAAGGAAGCAGTGTACTGCGTTAGGGCAATTAACGAGCCAGGTAACCAACAACTTCAAGATCACTGGTTGGACAAATGTACTCGCCCTGTTCGGCTTTCCTTCTTTACTTTTCATAGAAGATGCAACAGCCAAGAACTTGACCATGCGATGAAGCAACGGCTCTGAAGCTCCTAGTGAGGGTGTAGGTGCCTCGAGCTCAATTTGTATTACCTGAAAACCTTGAATGGATCATTTTCCTCAAGAGATGGTTTCTTTTATTAAATTAACACAGAAAATGTTCTGAGTTATTGTTTCCACAGCATACAAAAGGACAAGACGCAAACTTTTCTCCATTATTTTGGAGTAGAAGGATGGATAAGGTCGAGAGTTAATGTTTCCAAATTCCGCAAAAGCATCCCAAGGGAGGACAAAGCGAGAACGCTCGAAGTACCAGTCTTACCCATCCTGATTTGGACTAAAGTAGCAGAATTACTGATAAATGTCCACACTTCTTGTTCTCTTTTCTTATCATTTGCTAATTTAAGTACCACACTGACTCTTAAAAATTGCCAATCTTGACCATGTTTTGTGTACAGTTATCAAATCATATGAGAAATTTCTTTTTACTGTTCAGATAACGGAGAAATATAGAAATGATGAGAGCATACCTTTTCCTTGCACTTGCTGTTGTCCTTTAAAATGTGAGATAATATGCTAGCGGCCCTGCAGCATGTCTGCAATTCAAAGTTCAAGCCATCAGTGGAGTGATTTGGGGGTTGGGGGGGGGTTGGGCTTAAGGAGTTGTCAAGTATATTAATTCAAAGGAAACAGCTACTTACCTCAAGATCACTATCAGTCTCGGGCACAGTAAGACCGCGCAACAACATGCTGCAAAATGATAGAACCGTCACATATTTCACCCATAAAATATTTAAATAATCAAAATAATAATAATTCAACACAAAAAGCATGTATGCCACCCCTTCAACAGGAAATGAATAAACAAATGCAGTCCTTATGAAAGGCGCACCTTCCAAATGACATATGCACATCCTCCTCAAGTGGTGACAGCATCATTGTTTGAGGTTGAGGGATCAATGTGGACGCCAACATTGCTTGACCATCGGCATTGTTCTGATTCAAACAAGTGCCAACACGTTACAAGGGGAACAGGTTGGGAACAGTAAGCTTGCCAAAATTAGTACACTAAGCTTGTCAATCAGAAAAAGAAAATTTGAACCTCACAGAAACATTTAAACACATAGTCAGCTGCAACGAACTCTTGCATGCTAGATGTCCTTAAAATTATACGCAGAACTGAATTCAAAGCAGGTTCTTCATGGGGATGCTCTCCCAAGACTTTGTTCACGAGGGCATCTCGATTCTTGGTATGTTTAACGATCATGTCACCGATGCATCTCAATGCCTGTAGTTTGCAGAAGAGTGAAGATATATGTAATCAGAAAATTTAATAAAGAACCATGCCAGAGATCGGGGATCGAAGAATGCAAACAACTACTCCCAGAATGTCCAACGGGTGTGAGAAAAGAACTGGTGGATGTAAACATAATTTTGAGCATGCTGGATACAAAAAATATCAAGTCATTTGAAGAAAAACATAACTTGGAACTCCAGATTTACTTTGAAGTTTCTTGATGCTGATTTTTTGTAGTGTAACTCCAATGAACTAAAACCTTATTTACGAGGATTATAACATATAGTAACTTGAAACTCTTTATGCAAGAGTTTCCTCTCACCACTACGACTGCCAACATACTTATGATTACATAATTGAAGAGTCCTCAACTTAGAAATTCCATTCAACAGATAGTTCAAACCAAACATTGTACAACTGAAAGTAAGAGGAATCCACATTTCTATTGATATTATGTTATGCACCACTGACAATAGCCAAATGAATGCATTTGGATAGCACAATAAAAAAACCGGAAGTTAAAGCCATCTAACCGCATAACGGACAGAAACAGGAGCCCATTGGCTTTCAACACCCAGAAGAAGAAGATGATCCAAGATCTTTTTCTACACAAAAAAAAATACATTATTAAAACAGGTGGAAATCAACATGACATATATAAGAAGCTTAAAACCAGGAGGTAACCTGAAACAAGACGGATTTGTTGGTGGATCTGTGGGACTCATCTGAGGGATCAGTGTCTGGACCTCCTACGATTAATAGGTTGATAGTTTCCAACGCACTCAGAAGATTAATTGTCTAGAAAATTATTTGACAAGAAAGAACAGACAGCAAATTAGACATGGAAAACACAAGAATGGCGACAATCATGTGATGAAACAAAACATGAAAAAAAATACCTTCTGCTGGGTGAAGCTATAACTGCTAGCTCGTAGTTTAAGAATTGTTATCAGGGGTTCAAAGCCAATTGTTTCTCTCAGTAGAATCTATAACAGAGATGATTCAATATGGAGAATCCATCATAGCTGGAAAACCAGAAGAATGCATGAGGAGAAAAAAAGATATTTACCTGGTTAGAAGAATTATTGCGGAGAATATTGTTTAACAATTCGAGACAATCCTGCATATGAACCAACAAATTTAGTAAACTAGTTCTACTTACTTTCAGTAGCTAAATCCAGTAGAATTTAAGCTCAGTCTGGCAAATAGACATGACATTAAACAAAAGATGAAAAAGCACGAAGCACGCATTGAATAACCTGCACAACAACACCACCTTCGGATCCACCTTCCTCTCCGATTATGCTAAATATCTTCTCAAATGCACCTTCAAACACAACTATTTTTTGAATTTCCTGATCATTATGAAGATATCAGAAGGCCTTCCCCATCAATAAATATATTGTAGGTCAGAAATGATTCAACCAACTAACAGAAGCGTAAGAGTACTCACTTTGGCCTCACGAACGAGGTAAGTGAGAAGCAATAGGGCCTCATTTCGTATAACCTGTTATGCATGATGACATCAAAATCAGACTACAGATCAAACTGAAATCAATTCAGGCTACAAAGAGAGCTAGAGAAAGTTCAGTAGTTAATAACTTCCACCCCACCCCACACAACGCAAACAAAACAAGTTGCTAAGAGAAAAAACTCTTTCAGGAACAATATCCAATAGTAGAATATGGAAGATATATGAAGCATTGTGATTGCTTGATAAAATGAGTGGGTTGGTACCTCTCGATCCATAAGCATATCCATTAGACGAGTTACACCATGAGGGATGGTCAGAATATCTTCCTGCAACCTAATGATGAAAACTCAGAAAGTGCTTTCTACACGAAAAACGGACTTAGACTGAGGAGTACTTGGAATAGTGGCCTTGCATATACCTAGTGGGGGTGCTAGTGAGTAGAGCTGTCAAGAGTTGAAGGGTGTAGTATCGGACATAAAAATCCTCCTCTGACTGCACAGTACCAGAGGATAGCAACTTCTCATTCAAAACGGTAATATGAAAGCTATATGATGGCCTTAATAAAAGACTTACCAACAAACTTAGAAGGAGAGATATACTATCCGACTCTCTGGAAAGTAAATCCGCATTCATCAAAGATGGCTGCACCACATTTGCTTGGACTTTCACATGATCAATGGGAGTTAACGCGCCAAGAAGAGTCTCAAGGGTGCCACGAGTCTGAATGAATAGATAGGAACAAAGAAATCAAAATGCCAAGAAAACCTGTGTTCATGAAACTTTGATTTTTTTTTCCTAAGAAAAGATAACCATGTAATTTTAAAATGCACATGATGATGAACAGCAGTCTCACTTCAAAGTAAGAGTTTTGAAATCTTTTGATATTTAAAAAGTTAATAATGAGACAGCCGATGACAAGACTAGAAATGGTCATGCAGTCCTTTATAAAATTATAACAAATAACTAGTAACTAAACTTCCTGACACAATAGACCAGTTTGTAGAAAAAAATCAATAAATTTTCCATTTATCAATTAGCGCCCCCAGCACTTAAATTTGGTCACTAGAAAAGTCTGATAAGAATGTCACATCATCAAACAAGTAAGTCGTACCATCTCGACATCATCCCGCTCTTCCCTCAAGACACCCATGAGGACAGGAAAGCCTGCATGAGATACAAAGGCATTACTTCATCGGATATCCACTGAAACTGCAGTTACACACGCGATCAAAAGTGAGATTGTCAACGACATGCCAAAAATTCCAAGCTTCAAATCAACCATTGAAATAAGACTAAGCTATATGTTGAACAAAGAAGCCTTTACCCATTGCACCAAAAGCTAGCTGGGCAGCATGACTTTCTGCTACAACTGACTGGAGTTCAGCCATAGCAGCCCTCCGGTCTTCAGCCAATGAGCCATTGCTGATGCGATCCAATAGCCGCTCAACATAACTGTGGCACGACAAGCACATTGTTTGATTGAAAGTTTAGAAATATTTTACCGACTGTTTCCTTTTACACAAGGAAGATGTCAGCATGGCTTATTTAATTACAGATAGATATCACAAACAGAATAAGCATAAATGATGTTAAAGATAATGTTAACAGAATTCATCCAAGCCAGCGGATGTGTGCAAGGAAACAGTTCTGTAAGAAAAGGAGCAAACCTATCTTCCGATGAAGCACCATTGTCATTACCAAAAACAAGCCCAACAACACCCTGCGAAACAAAACACCAGTATCGATCCCATAAAATGGTCATGACTTTTAATAATTTATTTTTCTAAAAATAATGATATTGTCCCCTACCTTATACCCTGACACCAAGTCCATCTTCCTGATTGACATCTTGAATGTTCAAGCACCCTACAATTTTGTTTCGCATCAATAAATTGCATGCACGGAAGACATAACAGAGACAAGGATTCATTGCTCAACCACATCAGCCAAAGGAAGAAATTTACAATTAATAAATAAACTTTTGCTTAGATTTGGGAACCACCTACATATAAAATCATCAACAAATCCCTGGTATTCTCATAGTTTACCCTTCTTGGAAGGTGAAAGGACTGGAAATTGCTGAAGTATGGAAATATAGCAGCCCATTTCATGCGAGAAGAAGACAGCGCCATTAAAACTGATTACTTTTTTCTTCATGACATACTAAATGGGAACATTCCCACGCTTTGTAACTGTGGATATAGAGAAGGGATTGGTACCCACAAAATGTGGAATGCTCATTGGCATCAATATTAAATGCAGATTTCAGCGACGGGCCAAGACTACCAAAGAGAGTAACGGTTCAAGGAGTATGCAATCGAAGCTTTAGGTCACAGAAGATAAAAAAGCAACAGCTTCAAGATGTCGGTATGGCCCACACGGTGTTAGCCTGAGAGGCCTCCTACCTCAAAAGAATCGGGGTTCTTTTTATAGAGATAATCCAATTACTAGGGAATAAGAACAACGATAACTAACAAAAGCCAAACAAGGTCAAAAAGGCAACCGGTCAAGACCTAGACAACAATTCCCGACCAGAAACCAAGGGAAAAATGGAAGACTTGGTAAGAACAAAAGCAGGGGAATCAAGTCAAACCTCGATGGGTGGCAATTAAATCCACGGCGAGGGCTCAACTCCAACGAGCCCGATAGAGGCAGATGAGCTCGGAAGGAATGGAGAAAATCACAGTAAGCTCCGATCAATCGAACTGCCCTTAGAAAATAGGATCTGCAGACCAAACCCTAACAAAAAGTTAGTCCCCGGAGAAGCCCATCGTCATTAGAGAGTATTAACGGGAGAAGAGAAACCAACCGATCGGACTGATCTGGAAAATCTAGAGATCGACGTAATTGGACTTGAGGGAAGAACAAGGGCAGGGAACGGCGTCGGAGGACGGCGCGGGAGGCGGTGGACCGCGACGGACGCGGTGAGAAGGGAGAGTTGCGATGCAAACCGTCTGAAAGCTTCCCCAGCTGTTACCCCTTAATTAAGTTTTAATAATTTTAGTTTTTCTTGTTTTTTTTACACAAGTTCAGAATATTTTGAGCTCATAGTAAAACAATTGTCAACATATTATAATATCAAGTCGCCATCTCATTTTTTGAGCACGCCACTGCAACTATGTCAAGCCTGGAAAGCAGAGAGTTTTATACGGAAATACGGTTAGTTTTAAAAAAAATTTACGAAATACGGTCCCAGTTTCGTAAAATACGGTTTTACCGTCGATGGGGCGCGTTTTGAAAACGCGTCCTCCGTACCAAAGGAAGGGGCGGGTTTTTATGCGAGATGGGAAAATGGCATGAGGGCGCGCCGCGCCCTCATGCCAGGGGCGGGTACCCGCCCCTTAGACACTTTGAGAAAATTCTCCCAAGTATCGAAATGACGGGTGGGGAGGAGGGGGTTGAGGGGGGGGAAAACCCGCCCCTTGAGGGAAAACCCGCCCCTTGAGGGAAAAAAAAGGGGGGGCGGGTTTTCCACCCGCCCTTTGAGGGGGTTGAGGGGGGGGCGGGTCTCCAAAACCCGCCCCTTGAGGGGGTTGAGTGGGGGGCGGGTCTTCAAAACTCGCCCCTTGAAGGAGGGGGGTTGAAGGGGGAAAACCCGCCCCCTGAGGGGGGTTGAGGGGGGGCGGGAGGGGCGGGTTTTGAAGACCCACCCCCCTCCTCCCCACCCGTCATTCCGATACTTGGGAGAATTTTCTCCAAGTGTCTAAGGGGCGGGTTTGAAAACCGATACCTGGCATGAGGGCGCGTTTTGAGACCGCGCCCCCATGCCATTTTCCCATCTCGCATAGGGGTGGGTTTTGAAAACCCGCCCCTTCCTTTGGCACGCCGGGGGGCGCGTTTTGAAAACGTGTCCTCTTTATAAATCGGAGGACGCGTTTTCAAAACGCGCCCCATCGACGGTAAAACCGTATTTTACGAAACTGGGACCGTATTTCGCAAATTTTTTTTAAAACTAACCGTATTTCCGTACAAAACTCGGAAAGCAGATCTTTGTTCCAAAGTACTCGTGACGTAGTCAAAAAGATGGGCGTAGTAATCATTTAACTTTACCCTCGCATCACATGATACCCTGACGGTACATGGCCGAGTTTTACCTGCAAACCGCAGTCCCGAACATTCCCCCCCTCCACCACAGGGCCAAGGCAGCGCCACTAAGATCTCCACCAACAAAGACTCGATAAACCGAGCAACGATTAATTTAAAAAAAATTTATGAAATTCGATTCGAATTTCGTAAAATATGATTTACCTTCAAAGGGGCGAAACGCGCCACTCAAAATACTAAAAGGACGGGTTTTAAAAACCTGCCCTCCGAACACTTGGCAAAATTTTTATTCGTAAAATGAATACCCGCCCCTTCAAGAAATGCGCAAGGGCGGGTTTTCCCTTTAATAAATGCATACGGACCCGTCCCCCTAGCTGAGTTTGTCAAAATGATTTTGTAAACTACGAGAGATCTTGGATGCAATTCCTAATTATCATGTTTTACGAAAATCGAATGGTATTTCGTGAATTTTTTTAAAAAATAACCGTATTTCAATATATGGCCAGCCATTTCCCTTTTCCCGGGACCTCATTTGAAGCCAAGGTCGACTAACAATTGCCATATAATTCGTGTCCCAGCGCAATTCCAATTTCTACCGCGTCCTCAACTATAAATTTCAGGTAAAGAATAATTAACTATCTTCCGAGGCTCAGCAGGAAGCTTTACTGGATTCGGACTCAGAAGAAGTCATTTTCAAACCTCGCTCCAAGACTCATAAGTGGAACATCAGTTACCCTCTTGAAGACCCCAGCCCAGTCATCATAGCTCCATATTTTCTAACACCACCAACTCACCGTCAAAACAAATCAAAGCCTGTAAGTCACCAGCGTAACTGGCAACAATATTCCAGAAGAAGAGGAATTGCCGAGGAGGAAAACCTTAGTCTGCAGAGATTCTCACAACCCAGCTCAATCTGGAGAGGTCCTTCAAGCCTGGACCAGGTAAGGTTAAACTTCTGGAATAAGAAGGTGCAGAATAAAACCAGTAGGTCTGCCTCCATTCTAGAGGCGTAGAGTTCCTGACGAGGGATGAGGATAACCTTTGACAGATAGCATCTATCATATGGGAAACCATTTTCAGGGCTCAATTATCAGCATTAATCTAATCCTTGCCGTAACATTAAAAAACCACAGAAATTTAAACAGGCAAGTCACAATAATTCCAAAGAATCCCAAGGCTTCTTTTGGTTTGATTTATACTACATGTAGAATCGCCCACATTCCAAAGGCTAAATCACATAACATGCTAAAAAGTGGTTCGCAGAGCTTCACCATAAAGTTCTATCAAATATGCCTTGTAATTTTAATCAAGTGATCCAAGATTCAGTGCTATTCCCACTCAATTGTCGATGGAGGCTTTGATGTAATATCTTGAACAACTCTGTTTACCCCTCGGACATTATTGCATATCTTTCGAGCCACATCATCTAGAAACTTGTGCTCAAAATGATACCTGAAATTGTCAATATGGAAAAGATTTGTCAATAAGAATGGAAAATAAACAAAAGCAAATGGGATGTGCATTTTAAAAATAATTAGGCATAGACCTCAAGGGATTATCGCAACATATCGGTAAAATTCACGCCACAAAATACAATGACCATGCAGATAGAGGATACGATGGCTCAGAACAGTCACATTTGATTAATCTGGCATATTCCAATCTTCGTGAATTGGAACCGAGTACTTTGAAAGTTAACATGACAGCAACGCTAATACTTCTGCTTTCTTACCAAACCCTCGCTAAATTGGGGAAATAATCGTCAATGGGATATTGGCACCATCAGTAACTTACTGGACATCGCACAAGTGAAAACTCAAACCCATAACATAATCAATGTGATAAATCTGCCAATGGAGCACCCCCAGCCAATGGAGGGATCCTCTTTAGATATTTTCAAGCCTTAAAAAGAGAAAACTACTTTTAATTAATCAAAAGGCTCACCAATCCGCAGTCATTCCATCTTGACTTGTGACGGCTCGAAGGGCAACAACATGAGAGTGCGTCCTCTGATCACCTTGAACTCCAACAGACCTTACAGGCAAAAACACTGCAAAAGCCTGCCAAATTGAGTCATAGAGCCCCGCATCCTTGATGGATTGGATGAATATTTCATCAACCTGGAAAGAGAATATCTTAGATGGCATTGCATGAAAATTAGAATGTCAGCAAGGAGGGTTCTCACCTGTCGAAGGATCTCCAAAGCATTGTTTTTTGTCACATCGCCTAGAACACGAACTGCAAGGCCAGGGCCAGGGAAAGGGTGACGCTTGAGAAATCCTTCAGGTACATTCAAGATCTTCCCCAGCTCTCGTACCTTTAGACGAAACAAAATGTTAAACTGTGAGAGGAGAATCTAAAGAGAATGAAAAATAGACAATAGACTCCATTTCAGTAACCTCATCCTTGAACAGAAGCTTCAGAGGTTCGATAAGTTTTAATTTCATGTCCTTAGGTAGGCCTCCAACATTGTGATGACTCTTAATGGTGTGAGAATGTGTCCTCCCTGAACCAGGTGGGGGACATGATTCAATTACATCAGGATATAGAGTTCCTTGAACCAAATAAGTTGGCTTCGTTCCCAGTTTCTTTTCCAAGTCATGTGCAAAGTTGTCAAAAATGTTAATGAATTCCTTCCCAATAATCTTTCTCTTTATTTCAGGATCTTCAACACCCTTGAGTTCACCAAGGAATTTCTCTGTTGCGTCTACACAAGTTACTGGCAAGTGAAGGTCGCGCTCAAAGGTTTCCATCACACGCTCCCTTTCCTTGTATCTACATAAAAAAGAAATCAACATACAACAAAAGGAAAACTTAATCTCCAACATTTTTCCAATGAAAACTAATTGAATTAAAAACATGACTCTCACCTCAGAAGACCGTTGTCAACAAAAACACAATGAAGCCTCTCCCCAATGGCCTTATGAACGAGGGTTGCAGCCACTGTTGAATCAACCCCTCCAGATAAAGCGCAAATTACATGATCGTCTGGCCCTACAGTACTTTTTATTACTTCAATTTCTTTTTCCATCACGTCTTCCATGTTCCAGCCTGGAGAGATCCCACAGATATCAAAAAGGAAATGCTTCAAGGTCTCCATTCCTCTGGGTGAATGAGAAACCTACACCACATGTAGTCCATATTCAGCTTCACAGAAACTTACACTGAGGCATGCAGCAAATGGGGACAAATGTACAAGAACTCAGCAAAAGAAACACTGTTAACAGGGACTTTCATATCGTTAGAGACCCCCAATAACCAAAAAAACGGCATATACATTCAACAAAACTCTGTACATTAGACCTGCCTGTGACTTTCATCCAAACCACACCCGCAGAGGCTGATTCACAACGAGCAATCCAGTCAATGTTAAGTCATGATAAACATCTAGTCTAGATTGAAAAGAGCCTCCCAATCCGTCAGCTATTTTCTACAACTGCACCCACGACGACATCGCTCGAGCACAACAAAACCAGCACAAAACTAATTTCGCAAACCTCGGGATGGTACTGCAACCCAAACCACTTCTTCTCCCTACTCTCGATTGCGGCAACCGCGCCCTCCACACTCCTTCCGACAACCTCAAACCCATCAGGCAACTTCGAAACCTCATCCCCATGGCTCATCCAAACAACCTCCCTCTCCCCAACCTTCTTCCCGCCATAAATCCCACCGGTCTCATTCCCATCAACCACGACCTCCATCCTCCCGTACTCCCTCCTATCCCCTTCCCTAACCTTCCCGCCAAGCCTCTCCACGATGAGCTGGAGACCATAGCATATACCAAGAACGGGGATGCCGTGGGAGACAGCGTACTCAGGGAACTCGGCTGGGAAGGAAGGCGCGGAGGGGTGGTGACAGGAGTGAGGGCCTCCGGAGAGGATGATGGCGCGGGGATTGAGTGAAGTAATGGCGGAGAGCGGGGAGGTGCCGGAGATGCAGAGGGAGAAGACGGAGAGGGAGCGGATTCGCCGGGTGATTAGGTGAGTGTACTGGGAGCCGTAGTCTAGGATTAGGACGAGGTCCGACGGAGCGTTGCCGCCGTTCATCGTGTCGGCTGGGCGGCGGCGGGGCGATTAGGGTTTTTGTCAGGTGAAGGCTTTGGCGGGGAAGGTTTTGGCGGATTTTATAAATTATTCTGGAGAGATTTAAGAGATATAAATTATTCTAATAGTGATTATAAGAGGCAAACTCTTCCTAATTAATATCATAAAATTTAAAACTCCCCTAAATAATAAGATTTAGAACAACCCCCGACGCACAGCATCAACGTTGCTAAATAACTGGCTACCTTTGTGATAATATAAAGTTATGTCACGGCCCGCGGCCGGGAGAACTGATCACCGCTTCAGTGTCTCATGGACGACGTCGTCGATGATCATTCCCGTCAGCTCGACTGCGATCCCTTCTTTCTCCTTCCCGAGTTGCATCCACGATATCCGGCGCTTGGTAAGATCCCTCGTGATTATACTCTCCAACGCATACAGCTGTTGGGGTGGTGGTAATGCGAGATCCCAGTCCATTCGTTCCATCACCTCCCTCGTGACATCCCCATCGACTACACGGCTTCGTTGGTATGAGTGCCATCGATGCATTACTGCCTCCCCGAGGACTTCGGAGGTGTAATCACAGAGTAGTTGGGCATTGATGCCGGGCTGGAGGACACTTGATCCAGTGTCACGGATGGTGTGCGAAGTAAGAAGTTGGTTTGCCGTTTCGCAGCTCGGCAGTATCGCATCCCAGCTCAAGTCTGAGGATATCAGGACTGACTTAATGAACTCTGTCGTTTGCGTGAACATATCGGGAGGTGTGTTGGAAGTCTCGTTACTGAGAAGCCATGATCTCGGGCAATCTGGTTTTGATGGACTGTCAAGCGGGCCATCAACGTGACTCTCAGGAACAGATACAGGGCTCGAGCGTTCTTCCTCGGCTCCATCGGAGGTTGAGGTTGAGGCTTCGGATTCCTCTGTGAAATTACAGAGGGAATCATCCGATGTGGACGAAGCTGTCTGTTCCTGGCAAACATCCTGGAAGCAACCAAAGGGACTTGAATATCGAGATTTAGAAAGGATAGAAGAGAAAAGAACGCAGATCTTCGCATTACCTGAAGAAAACGTTTGGCGATTTCGATGCGCTCGAGCTCGTGTCTTTGGGAAGATTGATGGTCAAAAGTGTCATATTTTCCTGATCGCATAACAGTTGGAATTCCAGCAATGTTCATGGATTCTGCAATTGTCTGAGTAAGCTGCAGTTGATCCTCAGGCTCCTTGATGGACGCAGCTTGCTTGTTGGTTATCGATTTACACTGATCCTCGGGCATCCTATCATCTCTCGGATAACAAGATCTCTGAGCTTCCGTGATGTATTCATGTTCTCCGAACCTCTCGGAAGCACGACAGGACATGAAGTTACGCTCCGGCACAGCAACCGATCTCTTCACATCAGCGAGAATGACATTCGACGACACCTTGCCCTGATCTTCTCGACTAGTTCTTCGGATGAAACTCTCCTGATCGAGCTCTTTGCGCTCGCAGCTTAAGGTGACGGCCAGTGTCGTAGCCTCAACTCTCGACACATCATTTCTTCCCTTTTCCAACTCTCTCGACTCCTCGTGATTCCCACCCGCTCGATGCTTCAATGTCTTTCTGATGCTCCCAAAGGGTGCACGAGATTGTCTGACCACTCTAATCCCATTCCCCGAGCCACCACCACCATCTGATCCAAAGTATGACCCACGCTTATACTCGTCGTGCCTGTTTTCCGATCCAGGCTTCAAAATCACTATCTCGCAAGATTTGTCCTTCTCAGCGCTCCTTCGTGGCAAGAGCTTTTCCCATATTTTCAACTTTCTAGGTGAGAGCGTCCCCGAGCATACATCCTTAGCTCCCTGTCTTGCTGCCTCCAATTTCGGCACAGCCTCCGACTTCCAGCCATTCTCTCCGGATTCTCGCAACTCTCGAATGTGCTTTGCCAAGAACGAATTTGGGTCCTCCAACAGCTTCACGAATAGCGTCTTATTCGAATTCAGGATAGAGAGCGCTTCCATGAACTGCTTTGAGTTCTCCCTATCAATGAACTTTTGGTTAACAACAGCCTCGGCAGACTCCTTTGTCCGCAATGGCTTCCGCACATTTATCATCGTAAGGCCCTCATCATGCAACCCCGTGATGCTTCTGCATCCAAGACCGAGGCCTAGGCCATGGCCATGACTTCCCCGGCTCTTCGGCTGTAGTCTGCCGCATGATATATCGGTTAGTGCCACGTGTCGTGACCTCCTTCGCCCCTTAGCTTCATAATCCTCGCGACGACTACCGGCACATTCTCCAGCTTGAGTAATCCTCTCGCCCCCGGGGCCACTATTGTCCTGAAATCAAATTCCTCTCTCAGAATCCGTTGAAATTTTCCGAAAACTTAACAGTTTCCAGGTCAGTGCGAGACGCCGGCTAAAATTCAAATCATGGACATCTAAAACGGAGAAGCCAGGACTCCTGTAAACGCGGGGGGGGGGGGGGGGGGGGGGGAGGGCTGCACTTACGACTGAGGACATGATTCTATCATCGGAGATCGAGACTTGTTCTGGAAGTGGCACAGCGGCTTTCACGACTGCATACAGGACGAGTTAAAAAATCAGTCATCCCGCTTAAACGGGCCCGACCAGAGTCAGGTTCTCTTTGGCTACTGCTTAAGCTTCACAAACCAGGGCTCTCTCACCAGAAACGCGCCGCGAGGCCACCCGGCAGATGTTCGAGACGGGTTCAGTGGATCCGAACGTGCAGGCGCACCCAGACTGGTACTTCCCCAGACTCCCCTTAGTGATCCCGCGATCCATCTGGCTCGGCGAATCAGCAGCAGTCAGAGCTCCAACAGCAAGTCTTCGTAGCGGCAGGTCTCTGAAAACAAGCACCAGTCCATTCATATATTACGCACTCAATCTAGCAAAGCTTCTTCATTCACCTTAACAGCAAGAACCAAATCATCACGAATCACGCTGACTCAAAAATCCCCCACCCCCCTACACACCCACAAACAAGAGACCATTTCAAAATCAAACATGAACGACCAACATGGAAAACACAAAAAAGCATGAACTGGGTTTTGTAATATGAACAGAAGAAGCAACTCACCAATAGAGATTTGCTTCTTCCTCCTACTCCTCCTGCCTGCCTGCCTGCCTGCCTGCCGAAGATTATGGCTTGAGGGAAGAGAAGTAGTAGTTTTTTCAAAATGCGGAAGAAAGACCCAAAAATAGGAAAAGAACATAAATTTGGGGTGGGGTTGTACTTAGAGAGAGAGGGAGAGGGACTGGGTGGGGGAAGTAAATGAGGTGAAAGAAATGGGCGGGGTGTTGGTGGTGGCAGTCAGAGGAGGAGATTTAATGGTTTTGACGACTGACACAGATCAGATCAAACAAGAGACGAGGAAGGACAACTCTCTCCCCTCCCCTCCCATGCAACTCTGCTCCAGCAAGCAGCGAGTGTTTCTTTTCTCCTCCTCTAAATTAAAAATAAGAAAAAAAAATGAGAAACTGAAAAAATTGTAAATTTCACCCCAACCCCGACATCAATCAATGATATTTGTCAGGTTTTATATATAGCAGTCCTTTCCTCATGCTTAAGCTAAACCCTTCCGGAAGATGACAATAAATAATCCAAAAACCATGATGACGATCCCGATCCCAAAAAAAAAAAAACAAAACTCAAAATTCGTATATATTATTGTTGGATTGGAGGGAAACCATTTGTGTTTTTTTTTTTGAATTCTTTAATCATGATTTCCAAACCAAGACGAAAATTATTTTATTGGGGGGGTGGGGGGGGCCATCTGGGTACAAATCTTACGAAACAAGAACATAAGACATGGATGATGTATGAGTTTGTAGTTAATTAATTTAATACTAATTGAAGGCGGCTCTCTTCTACGGGGCATTCTCTGTTTGTGGGAAAAGTAAAGTAGGGGGGGGGGGAGGGGAGGTGGTAATAGTTGAATATTATGCATTAATATTTATGTTTGACTAATTTTAAGGATGGGGAAACTTGCTTTAGGAGTTCCACCACATCCGAATGTCTGCCTAATCTCTCTCTCTCTCTCTCTCTCTGTATATATATATTACTAAAACTTGATTTTGTGGTAATGAAATTTAAAAAATAGAAATGAGTTTTTTTTTGTTTAACGTTACTTACACGATTTAAATTAACCATTTAAATTTTACGGATGAAAAAAGAAATCCAACGATAAATTAAACAGTTGACTTGTAATGTTCCAAATTGGGCCAAAAATTTAATCAAAGATTGTAAAAGAAAGTTTTTAAAATTCACAAAAGAGAGGCACAAGTCGATAATTTTCCATTAATTTATAAAAATTAATTGGGTTGGGAAGTGCAGCTCTTCCGAATCAAAACCCCGGTTATATTTTAAATTAATTAGATTTGTCATGACAAAAGCAACCCCCCCCCATTTGCTTATCGTGTACGCAATTGTATAATTGTTTATATTACTATTTTACTTAGACAGAACGATTGAGCCCCCCATGTCCCATCTATTTTTTTTTTTAATAATAAAAGGTTACTTCTCATGTTAACATCAATATAATAATACGATTACCAAATACATTATTACGGATATGTAAATTAAAATCTTAGTCCTTTTTTTTGTGGTATGGGATTGACCGATGAATTAAGACGAGGCCGACCAGTTTTTTTTTATTGATCTAAATCCACCCCAAATACATTCATAACAAAGTCCATCCAACTGGGTTAACTTGCATATTATCTCTTCTTCTTCTTCTTCTTCTTCTTCTAATTATTATTTCTAGATAAAAAAGGGAAGGGGGGGTCAAATTTTGCCACCTCCATGAACTTTGATTTCTTACACCAGAACATCAGGGTGTTGGGTATTATTAAATCAGACATGGTTTACCACACAAATTCCAATTGAAGCACATCGATTTCGATATTAAGACACGTAATCCTTTAATGCTACTGTCTTTTAGTTTCGTTGACAAGCAAAAGCAAAATCATGTGGCATCATCACCACCATTACCACCTCCTTCTTCTTCTTCCTCTACTCCTCCTCCACGTCAGTTTTAATTTTTGGTAAGAATGAAAACTGTAAGTTGACGGGAGGACACGTACACGTCCCCTTGTGGTTCGTCGTCTCCCTCACCTGTCCAATCACCATCTATGCTATTCAATTATCCTTTATGAGCAGAATTATAAGATTATGCGACGTGTATGTGGGCCGAATAATATGAGAGTGATGGAAGGCTTTGGACAAGTTTGCCGGCTTCAACATTTTTTGTGATTCTTTTCTTTTCCTTTGTGGTTGTTTTTGGTAATCTTGCTCCTGTGCTTATTCCACCCAAGTCCGGCCGTGGTATGTGCCTGACCCTGTGGGACTGAGTCCGGCACCCCGGCTCATAACCAACTGCCAATGAAACGGTTGGAAAGGGGCTCGACGTCGTGTCTTTGCCTTGAACCACCCAACTGCCTCTTTCAAAAGGGTTCCTATCTGCTTATTATGTTGTCGAAAATAACGCGTTGTATAGCTACCCCGTCGAGAACATGGACCACAACATCCTTTCTGCCGACCTCAATCGTCAACCGTTACGATGACGGGTTGGATTTACATCCGAGTGCGAAGAATATAGTCCATTTTTGCTGAGGGAAACAATGCATGGGATCTTTCCTGTACTTGTTTTTAGCTAATGTTTCGCTTGGAACTAATTTATCGATGCGATCTATACTAGTCCGTTGCATTGGATGAGTTCTCATCTTCATCCCGAGAAATGGGTTCGTTCCTCCTTGTCGTTTCAGTGCGAATCGGTCGTGTTTTTGAATCGATCAAAGATCTCACGGCAGGACTTGCACAACAAGCATATGCTCATCCTCTTTGTTTGCTTCTGTTTGATTTCTTCCTCAGGAATCGCCGTCTCGCTTTCTTGCACCCTGTGCAGAAGACACTATTAAGAACAAAAAAAGGACGCAGACATGCCGGAGTTTGAACACGAGTTCGACGAAAGTAGCAAGCTTTGGTTGATGGGCGCACCGCGTTGAAGTTCGCAGAGCCACAAGTATGGGCCAAATATATGATAGATCCAGTTTAGTAAAGATTAGGATAACGAAATTGAGCCCAAGTAAACGCATGCCCATGGAATTAGACCCAACAAGATTCAAAGGTGTAATTGGACAAATTCGATCCAAGCTTTAAGAGTCCAATCCCAAGATCCTGATAACTAAGGACCGAAGGCCGAGCACCCTCTCTTCGAACTCGAACTCTGCCACACCTCCACCATCTGCTTATCCTTCCTTGTTACGAACATTTTGTTACCTCCGAATGCGAGGTTGGACACGCGATTCCCTTCCCCCTCGACGTCCCTCGCGGCCGGACTACCCATCGCGTTCTTCCTAAACACCCTCTCCCGTACCCCGTCCTCGTTCCTTTTCGACGGCACCATCACCACCTCCGACAGCAGCTCGATCTTTCCTTTCTTTGTGCAGAACACGTGGTTACCGTGGCTCTTGATTTTGCAACCTCCTCCCTCCTTCTTATTGTTAGATGATCTCCTCACGTCCCCGAGGCACTCCCACGACTCGTTGCCTCCATCATTTAGCTTCCTCAGGTCGATAAGGTACACCTCCCCGGAGTTCACCCCGACCTTGAACATGGCGGATAGATTGTCCGATACACACACGTCGGCAAAGCAGTCGTTCGTGTCCTTTATCTCCCAGACAGGGTTCCCCGACCTCAAGTCCCACAATCGGACGTTCCCCGTCACCCCCGACGGGCCACCATGTGATCCCGATGCCATCAACAGGCTGTAGCTCGGGATCCATATCAATTTTGTGGCGGGGATTGCTGAACCGAGGTCGGCCCCAAATATCTCATTGTGCGCGATCTCTGTGACGGGCGTAAAGCTGTGCAGATCGTAAACCACGATGGCGTTCGAGTTCCTCCGACCAGATTCAAAACTGACAAACATGCTATCCGTCGACGATCCGATCGCCTGGACGGTGGATCCCGATCTCGTCACGTTTTCCCAATTCAGGCTCTCCCGGACCGACCCCTCCTCCAGATCAATAACCTGCAACCCTGAGAAATCGGTCGCCCCGGCGGCCGCCAGCCCCGACGAGATAGCCAGGAGGGAATCGACAGCCGTGAAATGGGTAAGAACCGTCCGTTTCCTGGTAAGAGACCAGTCGAAAGAGGTGATCTTGCTACCGTGAGCGACGTGGACGGACCCATGGGGTGAGGCGGTGGAGATAGCAGAGGGGGAGTCGCGGCCGTTAAGAAGCAAGGCGGCGGAAGGCTCGAGGGAGAAGGGGTCGAAACGGGAGGGGTCGGAGATGGCGGAGGAAAGGAGGTGCTCGAGACCGTAGAAACGGGACTCGGAGACGAGGTCGGGGAGGGAGAAGCCGCAGTTGGTGGGGAGGAAGCCGGTCCTGAGGAGGGAGAGGAAGGGGGAGAAGAGGTCGGGGTCACGGTCGATGAAGTGGTGGTGGTCGGGGGAGAGGGTGGAGAGGAGGGAATTAGGGCCGGCGAGGGAGAGGGTGGCTGAGGTTGTCTGGAAGAGTCGGCCACCGACGTTGAGGGTGACGAGGTTGTTGTCGGGCTTGGGTGGTTGTGGTTGTAGTTGTTGCCAAGGGTTTGTTGTTGTCGTCATGTCTTTTTGAGTTTGGAGTTAAAAGGAAGGTGGGGGAAAGAGAGATTTAGATTATATGAGACGAAAAAGAGATTGGATTGGAGACACCCCGGCCCCAACTACAGATCTGGGTCAAACCAAAGACAGACGAAGGAAACTCAGACCGACAGACAGCCAAGTGGTCGAAAGGAAGACAGACTCGGGACTTCCCTGTCCTCCCGGTAGACCATTTTTAGAACTCTCTTCTTCTCTGAGATCCCTCTGCACACTTCACTTCTGACATATAGAAAGTCGCCTTTTAGTATAAACATCCTGACATTTAGAAAATACTACGCCAGTTGCTGCTCTTGTAATACGGAAAAGTGGATCAAAAAAGGTTCCCAGCTATCCGATTGACAGGGCAAGCTACATTACATCATGACTACATGTTATATATATATATATATATATATAACATTCATCAGCAATTTGTCACCCCTAAGCTTTTCTTTTTTATAATCCCTGTTGTAAATCACTTGGCTTAGTCCACCCACACAAAGTAATTGAAGCCTGCTGTTCGAAAACATATTATGTGCTTGCTATATATACCCTGATCCTTCTTCTCTTGAAGCAGAACGCCGGAACTCTGGAGACCCCATAACCTGCATCCTCGGATTGTTACTAGCTGGTGCCGCTCTGTATCACGGGAAAGGACCAGTTTATCGTCGACAAATGTTCTTCCTCCACGAAAGTTTCTCCGCTCCACCCGCTGGCGATACCTGGGGGCCTGTGACCTTCTTTCCCGTTGCCTTCCTCAAAGGTGAAATCTCTGGAGGAACCCAGCGTGATGGATCTGCGCCTCTGATGTCGTCTCTTCTCCACGGCTTCACTGGGAATTTTCTCTGCTTCAGAACAAGCTGGTGATGATGCCTCCTCCGTGCACCCATTGTTACCATTGGTGTCACTGTGTTGGTCGCCACAGTTAACGCTGGCGGAATTAGGAGATGGTGCTAATCCCTGTTCAGCCAGTGCAGGAGGGTTGCTACCTCCTTCTCTTGAGTCTTCTGTAGGCAACTCAAGTAATGCAACAGCGCCATCCGTGCTGCTGTCGAGTGGGTTGAAGATGCTGCTACGTGGACTGGGCCGCATGGAATCAGGAGTCAAAGTGCCGGAGTTGTACGTCGATCCCCAAAGTCTGGCGCGTGATGCATCAATGTCGAAGATGCTGGAAGTTCTGTCTGCCTGCAACTTGAGAAGGCTGAGACTGGCCGCAATTTCGCTACCTGGGAAAGGCGACGATGTTCCAGAACCCGAGATTCCTGAGCTAGGAGATATCCGGTGACCAACAGGGCTTCCAGGAGAAAGTTGATAAGGTTGAAATTCGTATTGATATAATGGGAATCTCCGACCAGTTTCGGGGCTTCGTAGGTTGGGGTCTATAAACTGGGCAAATGGCACCTCAGGTGACGCCGGCGTGGTCATATTCATGGACTCCGATGGAGGCGTGACAGGAGCAGTTGATGGCTGGGTTGTGAAGGTGGAGAAAACAGGTGGGGAGACTAATTGGGTTTCATGAGCGTAAGGGCCAATGGCAAACATGGAGTGAGGCCCGGGAGGGGAGTATATGTTGGCAGACATGGAGGTGAATGAAAGCAAACCTGTTGGGGATTGCGCAGCTGAGGGAGGCTCAGATGGGATGAAAGATGCAGGAGACGATGGAGGCGCGACGAACGGAAGGGATATAGGTGGTGGTGGCAGAAAGTTCAGAGTAGCCGGAGCATCGGCCACAGATTCGGCTGCTTCCGGAGATAGTATAGCGTGTCCAATGCGCTTTTGATGTCTCCGGAACCCAAAACACCAGGAGAGTTTCCATAAGCCCCTCCAACGCTTCTTCTGCAAAGGAAGAAAAATGACAACAATGATCAGGTGGGCCTCTCTCAATATTGCAAAGGTTGATATTTCTCAATGAAACATGATACATAAAGTGATAAAGGAGAGTCACAGCCCAAAAAAGGAGCTTTATCGCAATCGTCACCGCCCAAAGAGCATCTGGTGATGAAGTTGGCCATACTGTGGCCTTGCTAGATCTCAACATGTGGTGAAGTAACTAAGTCGATGCCCCATCTTATTTGGTAACAATAGACAGAAGTAACATAGTGAGTTTATCCCATGACGATTCAATCCCATCTCCTCGAGTCGAGTAATTCGTTGAGTACGGCGAAGCGCATCGCCATAACAGCAAATAACTATGCGATGCAGTGAATTGGTAAAGCTTTCGAAGAAACCATGGATACTAGACGCTCGAAGAGGGAAAATTATAGGGTACTAGAAGAAAGGGATGAAACAAAGTTTAAGGAGAAACCACCCCAAATTCATAGGCAATGCTAGAACAGAGCATCAAAACCATTCTTCTCCAAACCAATTCCAACAAGTACCATCCGTCGATCACGATAAACAGCCTAGAATCCGTTTCCCATCAAAATCGACATCCCCGAAACAAAAACTGAATTCTCGTGGGTCAAGGGCAAAAAAAAAAAAACAAAAAAAAAAAGAAAATCGTTCCATTTGCCACCAGCAAGGCTTTGACGAAGGATAGGGAAGACCACTAGTTCATAAGTCGGGATCAACAAAACCATCATCAACCTCATATCCAACAAAACTTTGAAAAGGGAATCGGACGAGTGAAAAATGATAGGAAAATCGGGAATCAAAAGACCTGGGGATGAGGAGGTGCGGCAGCCGTAGCGGCACGGGAGGCGATCATAGACGCGGCGGCGGCGGCGTTGATCGTGTCAAGAGCGGAGGCAGCGGCAGCGACGTTGGTGACAGAAGGAGCAGGGGCAGGGGCAGCCCTTCCTCCTCCTCCTCCTCTAAGGGCGTACGCGTTCATAGCTAACCTTCCCAAAAGCCTAAGAAGACGCAGATGGGATGAGTGAGTCCAAAAGGTCCAAACTTTGGCAGCGGGTTGGTTGGGGGAAGAAGAAGAAGAAGAAGACGACGATCGCACGTACTTCTCTCCTCCAATGCTCAACGGCGTCGTTTTCGTCCGTGGAGGGGAAATTTGGGTTTTTAGTGAAACCAATACAAAGAAAGAAGACCCCCGGCTTCCCTTCTTGTTCCTATTCCCATTCCCATTCCCACCAAAACATTTATTCTCTCTTTTTATTCTACTCATGAGATCTACTTAAAAATTGAAAAATTACTACTACTACTACTATTATTATTATTATTTTGCTTTTTGTCTAATCATCGTACCCGAAAAAGGGAAAGAGAAAGTGGTGGAATGATTTAGAAAAGGGGGGGGGGGGGGTCGGGTTCATGATTAAAATGTTAGATGTCCAAAATTTCACTTTTTAATTGATAATTCATAGTAATATCCATCATTTCAATTTTGACCGACACCCAAAATGTCTTTTTTTTAACCCCCCACCCCATGATACCCCCCCCCCACCCCCAAAAAAAAAAAAACCCTTCTCCCTCTTACATTATAAATACATATAATATTATGAGGAAAAAGAGTCAAATGATGAGGAACAATTTAGGGTAATGATTGAAGAAGTTTTCCCGCTAAAAATTCACCATCCAAAGTTTGGTTAATCCCACGTTTGAATAGGGAACGAAGAACAATGTGATGTTTTGATTAATGGGGTTCGTTTACATCCCAAAGTTGAGTTAAGACAGCCCTCGAGAATAAAGCTCGATGAACATTGTAGCAAAGTCAAGTGGGGATATTGAATGAGGCTTGTTGCACGTGTGATGGGCTGCTACTAACTGATATTATTTGTCCATTTGGGGGAGCTCTCTTGTTTGTTCCTATCTATTTAGAAAACGAGGAGACTTACTAAAAGCAGGGCAGGCTTCCTACAAAAGCAGTAGCGTAATGTGAGGAGTAGCTTTGACCCAAATCCAAAACCCAATTAATCAATCAATCAATCAAACCCCAAGAATCTGGATTTCAGATGTAAACCCAAAAAGAAGCAAAGAAAAAAAAATAAAGGCAGTTTCAGAATCCCATCAATGTTAATTTAGGAGGAGCAACCCCCAAAATCCAATGATGTGTTGTTCCTCTGACCATGTCAGAGGAAAACCCCAATGGGGAAGACTCGTCACTTTTCCCCTTTTGGAAAATCTTGGATTGATTCTCTTGCAACATGCATCTTTTTTGACCACAGGTCATGATTTATCAATCAATACAAGGGGGGAGATTACAATAGTTAATCATGCTTGGATTTGGTTAATGATTCCCTACTTGGGCCTAGCTGCAAATGAGCCCAATAAAGCCCATAATCACGGAGAGGGCATAATTGGGCCTACGCCTCAGAAAAGCCATAATCCAACCACGACGATGAAACATTTTCCTCCTGACTTACATACACTACGACTTCATCTCTCTCGCATCGTTCCCTACATTATCAACACCACCAAACCCCCTGAACAATGTCTGCTACTACATTATTATTCACAGCAGAGGACATCTCGGAATCTGAGGGTGATGACTGCCTGCTATCGGTCGATGCCATTGAAAATACAATATTAGGCCGAAAAACGAACGAAAGAGGGACCTTATAACACAAGAACCCTATGCCCTCCTAAAAAGAAACTACCAAAATAGACAAAATAAAATTAATATAATGGTCTTGAGGATTTATCAGCCAGATTCCAAATCATCAACGAAGGGAACACCGCCAACGCCCCGGATTTACAGAAACTACGGATTGTCATCTCACAAAGTCAAATCTCTCAATTGATATTAGATACTACTCACACACAGTCCCATGCATGCATCCACCCTTTCTCATTATAGTTTTCCGAATGACTTGAGGGAGCTCCGGTTCAACTCCCTCGTCTACCTCGAGACGGAGCGCTCCCTCCGTCTCCTGTGTGAGTCAGGACGATCCCCTTCCTCCCGCCTTCCACGAGGGGTGAGGGACCTATCACGTCGGTCTCGGTCCCTTCGGTAGCTATCATCGTCGCGTCGGCGGCGAGGGGAGTAGCTCCGCGACCTACGCCGGCTATCCCGTCCTGCATTCAGGATATAGCGATAAAACAAAGTGACAGGACTGGCTCAATCGATTACATTCTACTACAACAGAGGCAGTTCAAACAAATCAATCCATCAAAACAAGCTAGGGTGCCTAATCATGTTGCTGTGCTACCCGAACACAAGAGTTCGTCGACACCCTGGAGTAGCAGCAAATGAAAAACCACATGGAACAGGTATGAAAGCTAACCTTGTCTTTCTTTTGATCCTAGGTACTTCCCGGGGGTTGGTGACCTTCCTCGCTTCCTCTTTGCCTGCAGCATCCAGATGAAATGAGAAAGCGTTACTCATAAGAAAGGAGAAAATTGCCGCGCTCACGGGTGTTTGTCCAATAGTTTATATTTAAAATATGAGGAAGTTCTAATCTAACATAAATCAGAAGCAAATAAGCCACCAAGCAGCCTCAGAAGAAAAACAAAGAAGGTTAACGGTTAAAAAAGAGGGACTGCAGAAGACTGGTACTCGTGTCTTAAAGGTAAACCAGGCACACCGCCAATGCCAGCTGCAAAAGAGTTGCGTTTGATCGATGGTGGGCCAACAGCAAAACAGTTGAGTTCGATTGATGGTGGGCCATCGACAAAATAGTCGAGTACGTTCGATGATTGGGAAATTGTCGAGGAGTTCATGAATGATCAATGAGTTGGGGGTTCAACCAACACGTTCGCAACGCCGATGCAGCCCTCATGAGGAGAGGAGAGAGATTCAACGGTTTAGATCTTAGAAGAGAATTCGATGGAGTCTACAGATCGGACCTGTCGCTAAAATCAATTAGGCAAACATAAAATTTTCCCAAAAGGAAAACGAGGCAAGCAACTCCATACTATACATAAGCTAACGAGCAGAAAAGAAAGCCATACCATTTCAACAGTGATCAATCTGCCTTCGAGGACGGAACGATCCAGATACTTTATACAGCGCTCTGCATCCTTGTTGCTTTCCATGGTGACAAAGGCAAATCCACGAGATTCTTTGCTGCGAGGATCTTTCACAAGGTTGCATTCCAGAACCTAACGCAAAGCTTGTATGAGACAGGCTCGATGAATAGCAAGAATTTCCTGATGACCGTTTGATTTCAAATTCCCAGGACTATTGGCAAAGAATCAAGTCTATAAAAACATGCATCTTTTCATAATTCCCTTCACAGACAAGGTAGCAATGTTAGAATCAGAATTTCCGACAAGTAATCATAGCAGGCGCACAACAGATGCTCAGAGAAAATGCTACATATTTATATAAAGCTCACCTCCATAATTTAGCTCTCTTATTTCACAAATAAAGATTGTACTCCAGTTTAAATCACATGGGAAACCAGCGGCTATGATGTCTAATATCTTGTCCTTCGTTTATCCAGTGATCAGGTCTATGGTCTACCCAACCAAAAACTACCCACGAACATGCACATGCATAAAGGAGTACAAGGAAAGAAAGGCAGGAGAAACCATGATAAATATGCAAATACTGTTTATTCTTTCATGGGTGCAATCAGAATGAATTATCAGAAATGAAAGAAAGATTACTTTTCTCCACCAAGAAGGGAAAGGCAATGTTGTTGAATTTGCATAACAAATTTCATGTAATGCATCCCATAACTAATTTTCCATAGCCAAAAATAGGATATTCAAAGTACTAAACTCTAAAGATCATCCAATTAGACAATTTTTTTTTTCAAATCAACCACCTTCAAATTAATGCTCGAGACTGAACAAGCAATAATGCTAACCCATGACATAAATTCTCAGATGTACAAACCTTTCCTTCACGGCTAAAGAACTTCTCAATATCACTTGCAGTAACTCTGGTTGATAAACCAGTCACATACAAGTTATTTCCTGGATTGCTAGCATCTTCAGATTCTCGACTCCTGGAACAACAGATACCTTTTCTTAAGCAAAGTCAACATGACAAAGCAAACAAATATAATGCAGATAAACAGAAAGAAAATGCTACCGAGAGCGAGAACGGTTTCTTCTCCTTGGAGGAGATCCAGATCTTGACCTAGAGCGTCCTTTAATGGGCGACACAGACTTTTGAGGAGATGCAGTTCTGAAATAATTGAGGGCACCAGCCAAATTAGAAAATCATTGACATTACTAATAAAAGGTGACCAACAAAAGACCTGATAAATATTATATCAATACAACTAACCTTTCTCTCCTTGTGTACGGCATCTATCAATAAAAGAAAAAAGAAAAGCAGTCAGTACATTTCAAAATACTTGTCTAAATTGTTTCCTAAGCAAATAAGATAACTGGGAGAAAAAAGAAGACTAAAGTCATCCTTATTATTAGAGTTTCACCCTTTGCCAAATAATCATGGACGAGGAAAGGAAATCATCTGTCGACACAACTCAAGCAAACTGAAAAAGCCTCGCAGCATGGCAGATTCCAACATTCCAAATACAATCTCATGGTTATAACAGTCGATGACCAACCAAAATGAAACCCATCAACAAAAGAACCAGATAGGACAAAACAGGTCACCGCGATTGCTCCTGACCGATCCACCGTCAGGCAAGCCCTTGAACCGAGATCACCGGAAGGAGAATTCCAGATCAACTTAAATTAGTCCAAAACCAACAGATTTTATTTTGGACACTCTACATGGGGACATTCCATGTGCTAGGACTTCTGTAACGGGTAACCTAAACCCCGGACGTTGATTCTAATGCTACCTTCCTTGCTTACCAAAAAAAAAAAGAGTCCAAAACCAACAAAGGAAAGAGAACACTTTCAAATCACTCTTTGAGCAGCTTCCTCAAAAAGCAGATCAAAACAATATTCACAATCAACCAAAACGAAAAGGCACATACATGAAGAGGGACACCACAAACACTGGTACGGATCCCCAAATCAAAACCCCCAAGGCGTAAGAACCTAAACCTTAACCTTAACCTTAACCCTAACCCAGAACCTAAATCCTGAAATTTAACCGAAATCGCATCCCAACCCAGATGCCCCCGACAAAATCCCAACTCAACCCTGAAAAGGAAAGATGCAGCCGAACGACGACGACCGCCCAGCAATCAAAACCTGATGACAAATCCGGGGGGGGGGGGGGGGGGGCGTACGAAAAGGACAAAACTTGTGCAGGGATCGAGCAAACAAAAGTCGAAATTAGAACGCGGTGATGGGACAAGGATCGATCGATCGATTTTACCTCTGCTAAAGTATGGGGCAGGACAGGGGGATTGAAGAGCGGGGATGGCGAAGGAAGAGGGCAAGAAACCGATGGAAGGGGGAAGCTTTCTGTCTGTCGTTGCTTGTCCACTTTAAATATTCGGCAAATCCAATAATAACTACAAATTTATTATTAAATAAGTTAAAAAAATTTTCATTACTAGGTTGGTTGAAGGATTCATTGCTTTAGGATGTTCAGATCACAACTAGCCAACCAACTCTGTATATATAGAAGTACACAGACTGCAAATTTATTTTCTCACCAGGTCCACCAACAACAACATTGGCAAGGATACCAAAGTTATAATGGATTGGTCATACTTAAATATCCAAACAATGAAACAACTAACTGTTCTGAATTCAGTGACTTATGGTGCTTATCGAAGGATGAATTCCATCGTATATTATGTCCCGCATTTTCTAGATTCTCAGAGAACTACAAAAAATTTTGAAGAGCTTCTTGTAAGGTAGAGCAGGCAAACGTCTACATCGGCGGTCGACCAGAACCAAGCAACTGACCGATCAGGCTATTGACCTGCAAAGCATGGAAAAATTACAGCATTATGCTTGCGAAAACATCCATCACGCCCCTGACTGCTGCTCTTTAAGGTTGGGGCATGCTACTTCGCTTCACAAAGAAATCAATCTATTTCCTAATATATATATTATTTTCCAACCAACTGACCATATGCAGTTAGGTTCAATCATATTCTGTTTATCAAGATCAAGATCCATGTCCTTACCTGCCAATACTTGGACACACATCGATCAATGCAACTGTTTTCCCCCATATTGAGCTCAGACTCTTTGTACCTGCAGAAAGATACAGAAAAGGAAACGTCATCATGGTCGGCTCCATGTTTACGCAGCGATGTTAGTAACCCAATGATGCAAAACCCTATTTCCACCAAGATGACATCCAGGACATATCTTCCTTACTTCTTTTCGACACATTTGTTGAAGCAAGTGTTTGTTAGCCTGCATTGAAGGAAAATAGAGAAGACGATAATGCTAGCATTCATAAACATTTGAAAGGATAAAACTGGAGAATAGAACATGATAACCCAAGTGAAACTATTTAGATCAACTGCATGAGGTTGACTTGTTCTCATAATTAGCCTAACACAACAGCAAGGTGATCTGGGACATCAACTAGGCGAGATTTCCTTTGATACAAGTTCATTATAATTCAAAACAAAAGATTTTCTGAAAACACAAAAAGTACCCATCCAAACGTTGCCAGAAGAAGAGCTTCACAATCCATGCAAATCAATATAATATCCTAAGTTAGCAAGGAAAACATGATCTTTCCTCGCTAAAATCTTTAAATAAAAAACATGCCATTATCCGTCATCATAAGTGCCCTTCGACAAAAAAATTCAGGTAACCCCTTAATCCAAAAAATAACCACAACCATCGGAGTGAACATGGAACTTTTTAAAGAGTGCCGAACAAGACCAAAAAAATACTCACTTATTGAATAACTCGACCCTGTACTCCATCTCCTTCTCGGCCATACCAAAAATCTGCCAAGTGAAACAAAATATATGAATACCTGTTTCCATACCTAAGTTTCTTTCCATGGCCATTTCATTAATTCCTGTGAATAGCACAAACATTAAATAAGAATACCTGTTCCTTATCCAAAGCTGACGGCACATTATTCCCCGCCATTGTAACCTAGAACAGTTTCAGCTGCGGAACAAAATCGACGAACCATAACTAAGTGGTTGCACGCAGATAAACAATAAGGGCTTTGACAAATCCGCGCTTATTAAACAAAACTTCTGCTTTTTTCAATTTTCAAAACTGCACCAAAAGAAGCTGCCGATAATCGACCACTTGATGGGCAATATCAACTGGGCGAGATTTTCACTCTCTATGGAATTTCTGAGAATTGGTCCCAAATGAATCGAACTGCAACAAGCGCAGGGCGATTCAAGGATATCATCTCCCCTTCATCCTAAGCATCTAAAAAACAGTCCTAAATCCCCAACTCGGTCGGATCAGACGAAGCTCACGTATCCCTTCCTAAACAAACGACCCATGACATGCGAATCAGACGGGAGGGAACGCATACCTGGAACGACTCTCGTCCCCCGGTGCCGGCCGGAGAGGAAGGGATTCGTTCGCAGGTTGTGGCGGGGTGGAGGAAGAGCCGGGGGGCGGACTTTTGTTTTAGGGTTTAAGGGGGAATTACATCTAGGTCCTTGCCTTGTCCGTACAACACGGGCTCGAGCGGGCCCTGGGCGGGCTCAGACTGCAAACCTATCCAAAACATAAAGAAGCTGCTCGCCTTAACGAGAAACGTTGCTCTTAGTTTTAGAAGTTGAAAAATACGGTTCTTAGTTTTAGAATTCGTCCATTAATGAATTTGATTTATTTAATTTTAATTTTATTTTTTTATTTAAAGTAACGAATTTCTTTCTCTACTAAAAAAATAATTATTAAAATATTTCTTTCAAAACAAACACTACGTAGAAAAAATTGCTATTTTGTCTCATCACATTTAAGAATCATAATAGACGATTTTTAGAACTCGGGTGCAAAATTATTTTAAACTAACGGTAAGTATCATCTCACCTTAAACAGTGGACCAAAATTATAAGAAAATGTCGATTAATTTCTCAAAGTTAAAATGAAATGACATAAAGATGTACAGATAAATTAAATTTTTTAACCAAACTTTTGGTGGATGAATGCAGGGTGTGCGAAGAGCGCGTGAGACCCGGACATGTTCTTCTTCTTCCTCGTGATCTTACATCGACGTCGACGTCATCGTCCTTATGCAAACCCCTCACCGCCTTCTCGATGACGACGTCGCCTCCTCCTCCGACAATAATTGACAATCCCCATAAAAAGAAAAAAAGCAAAAACAAAACACAGAATACTGTAAATCGGGTGGTATGACAAATTCAACGTTGCTCCCCACTAGCCGACAAATCCCCACCCCAACATTTCCGCAACTTCCATTTCATGGCGGCAGCAGCAACGACGACGACATCCACAACCTCGACTTCCCCGAACAATCCCTTCTACTTCTACCTCGACCCTCCTCAAGATTAGGACCATCCGCCACTACCCCATCCTCCCCAAGCGCCCGCTTCAAGGTCACGACCTCCACCGCCGACCACCCGGGGTTCCTGTATCTCCCCCGCCCCAATTTCTCTTTCCATGGATTTCCCCTACCCCCAAGATTCTGGCTTCACTCAGTTCAACTCTGTCCTGACCGCTGGACTCCTCAACCCTCATTCCCCTCCACCACAGCCCCGTTCCAGCCCCACCCTTTTCGAGATGATGGCCAACGAGCCCGAAGTCCACCCCCGCCACGGCCCTGGGAACGGTCACCTCGGTCCCGGCCAGATCCAGCTTGGGCCTGGCAATGTGAGCGGGAGGCAGGGAGAGTCGTTTTCCGTCCCTGTACTGGACGTGACCTCCGGCACGATGCATAGGATAAGGGAGCTGCTCGAGGAGAGGGTCGAGGGGTTCAATGATGAGGAGACGGGCGATGTGAGGTTGCATCTGAAGTCGAAGGACGGGGGAGTGATCGTTGGGGTTAGTGTACATAGGGAGGTGTTGGTCCGCCGGAGCCGGTTCTTCGCCCAGAGGTTAGGGAGCAACGGTCACTTGGGCAATAGCCGGAGGGGAATGGCCAATGGTGGGGGCACAGTTGTGGAGATTGAGGATTGTGAGGACGTTGAGGTATACCTGGAGACGGTGCGGTTGATGTATTGTGAAGATATCAGGAGGAGGTTGATGAGGGATGCTGTGTCTCGGGTTCTTGATATCTTGAAGGTAAAATGCTAAATACTTTCGGCATGATTGCTGTATCTTTGCTAGGTGTTCGCTGTTTTGTATGTTCAATTCGACTTGGGACTTATTTTAGCAGCGGGTAATGAAAGCTGCTATAAGAAAACAGTTGATCTGTTGGCCGGTTGCATTTGGGTATCAAGTTTGCCAAACAGTATGTGCATTTAACCTATTGCTCTTGTTTGCTTCGTGGATTGATGTCATCTGTAACTGTTTCAGTATTGCATATGAAAATTCTGGTGCCCGTGTGAGGTGAATTCACTGTCTATAAGTGTAGATCAATTGGCCGCCTCGGTTAGCTGTGACATCTCTGTGCACGCATCTCCATTGCATAGAGCGATCACCGACTAGCAGAGGTTGGCGGAGGAATGCATACTTACACAGTCACCATTATGAGCCAATGAGATTATTTCAAGTCTCAAAACTGGAATAGCTTTTTGTCATTTCAATCAAGAGTTGTCCTGATATCCAGTTATCCACCGATTCTGAACTCCATGAACATGGAAGGTGGGAGAGTTTAAGGTCATATTGACATATGGGGTTGTAAGTCAGCTGCTGCTTTTTACTGTCTGAAATGATTCCTTTCTTCTATGTCAATGTTTCGCATAGCATTTCTGGGTTCGAGATTTTTGGTTATAAGATGTCATTCACGGTCTGCTGGATGTGATTGTTTGGCAATTATTGTAGAACTTTAAGATTTGCCGACATGACCATTTTGATGCTTATTCTTCCTCCTTTAACCTTGATTCTTGGTTGGTTTATTGCTTTCCTAAGAACCAGCGGGAATGTGATTTTCTGTGTTTCAATGTTTAACAGGTTGCTACAGCAATCGAGTTTGATGCTGGTGTTCTTTCTTGTTTGGAGTACTTGGAAGCGGCTCCATGGGCGGAGGATGAAGAAGAAAAGGTGGCTTCGTTATTGTCGAGTCTCTGTTTTGATGGCGGCGCTGCCGGGGATGTCTTGAAACGGGTTTCCCTTGACGTCAGCCATGGGGCTGATGTCTTAAACAACAACGACGAGGTCCTGCTTAATCTCTTGAAAGTAGTTTTGGAAGGAAAGGATGAGAAGGCGAGGCGGGACATGAAAGGGCTGGTCTCGAAGATGCTCCATGAGAATTCATCGCATTGTGACATAAAAAAAGAGTCTTTATACTCTGCTTGTGGCGGCTGCTTACAGTTGCTTCACCGGCATTTTCTTCAGGCGGCATCTTCTGATCTAAAGGATGCTACTCAGATTTCTCGACAGGCTGATAATTTGCACTGGCTTCTTGATATTCTGATTGATAGACAGATCGCCGAAGACTTTTTAACAACATGGGCTGCTCAGACAGAACTGTCAGAGGCACATCCTAAGGTCCCAGCGGTCCACCGTTTTGAGATCAGCCATGTCACGGCTAGGTTATTTGTCGGAATCGGGAAAGGGCAGCTGCTGGCTTCAAAGGACTCCCGGTGCTCGCTATTACGGACATGGTTGGGTCCCTTTTACAATGATTTTGGGTGGATGAAGCGGGCGTCAAAGGGTCTCGACCGTCACTTAATCGAGGACGGTCTCAGCAACACGATCCTCACCCTTCCTTTAGCCTGCCAACGGGATATAATGCTGACTTGGTTCGACCGGTTCTTGAACTCTGGCGATGACTGCCCCAACATCCAACGAGGATTCGAAATCTGGTGGCGGAGGGCCTTCTGGAAGCGCAATGGCGAGCAACAGCTCCCAAGATCACTTCGAATAACTGCCGACAGCTGACTGAAGAACTAAAGATCTTCCGCATCACTGAGGTTCATTCTGGTACTAACTCTGAGCACGTGACTAAAGGACTAGGCTCCAGCGATACGTCGCATAATTTGAGCGAGGATTATCGTTTGTTGTTCAGGGGAGGTTTCTGGCATTGTAGGTCAGAATTGCTTTTTTCATATTCTGGGTTGATCCAATGGCTGAGAACTTGTGAGGTGATAGGCTTTCAGCTTGTATGGGTATGAAAAGAAGAGTACATGGAGCTAGAGGTTACATCAATGTCAGGTTGTTCGGCTTACATTTGTGTCATTGATCCGAGTCTGCGACATTTGAAACGTTGGCTGAGTATTTGTACACTCACTACAAGAATGCTTTGGGTTTCGCCATTTACACAGTTCATCTGAAGTTGAAATGGTCTCACAGTTGCGTAAAGAGGTCAGCAATGACACTGGGCAGCGAAATCCCCATATCCGACATGTAAACCGGGTTAAAATTTTCCTGTAGGTTCCAGACTGTGTTAAGAGAAGGTTAAGACAAGTAGAATCTGTGGATCTAAAGTTCCATGGAGAATGCACAGCCTATATCAGTCTCCACAAGGTAGTCATCAATCGAAATGGCTCGAACTGCTTGTCAGTAAGGTGACCAGCCACTGAGACCCAAAAAACTAGATGAATCAACATCTCTATTTTGATGTCAAACAGTTTTGCAATCCATGTGTACTGATCTTTGGAAACAAAAGTTTCTTGAATCCGATTGCCTGAAGTGTTCTTCAGTCACAAAGTTTCACATCACCAAACTCAAGCCTCATGGAAAAAGAATGGTAAATCTATTTGAAGTACTGTAGAAACATATTTCTGAGTAAAGCAGCTGCTAACTCGACTTCTTACCTTTGCGCTCCGCCTGAAACTGTCTAAGGAGCTGCAGAGACTGATGGTAAAGTTTAAGATCCATGCCATCTATGTTTCTCCCCACACGAGCCTGCAACACTGCCTGAAACAAAACAAAGCACACCACAAAATCAGAAACACGAAATTTTGCCTTGAAATCCTTACTGGTGCAAGAGAGAAACTTAAGACTTTTAGTTCTCACTTCATTGCCAGCCTGAAGATGAAGTTCGCCGATAAATTGGTAAATGGAGTCAACATGGAAATTAACATCCCTCAGATGTCGTGTGTCAATCTTAAGCTTCGCATTTCCTTCCATTATTGTCGCCATACATGTCTCCACAGAGTACTCTTGTAACCTAAGGCAGTGGAGCACAAAAAACGGGTGATGTAGTTAGCGAAAAGGATAACCAAATAAAAAATCGAGAAAACATAGCAGCGGAAGACATTTTATGACAGTTAAAATCCCCCAGCGCAGACATCCAATAGTTGCTGAAGATAGAAAACGTGCTCCAAAAACGAGAAAACAGTAGTGGAAGACATTTTATGACAGTTAAAATCCCCAATGCAGACATCCAATAGCTGCCGAGGATAGAAAATGTGCTCCCTTGGTTCGGGGAAGAAGGAAAGAGTTACTGCCTTGGTAGTTATCATGAAGGCCTATGGTCTCAAAGTCTCAAACCAACATCCTGTTTCTTGGATGACGTTTGGGTCACCACCTTAGAAAGTAACACTTTGAATCCAAACTAACCAAACTATTAACGGTTGAAAGAAGAAAGTGAAAACCAGAAGGTTCTTGCTGCTTCAAAACTACATAACAAAGATGGAGGAAATTACTTTCCAGTGACTCGAAGTGAATTTCCATGTGTGAAGAAAGGGGAAGATGTATTCAACTCTTGCAGGGTAACCAGTTCCCCCGATTCTATGGTGGGCACTTCCATCGTTCTCTGCCTAACCAAGCAGATAGTTTGGATTTCAATTCCCTCCTCAAGTTGCGGCCTTTGAACCTAGATTTGGGACCAAGGTACACATAAGACAGGATAAGTTACAACAATTAGACAATGAATATAAGCATCTGACGCAAGTGTAAAGGAGAAGAAGAGCGTCTTACCAAAGGAAAGGCAAAAGTGCAGCAAACAAATCACGATTCAGATAAAAGCGTAATACGAGGTGATTAGAGCAAAACAAAGAGAACAACAACCATGAACAGAACCGAGATGGCTATAAAAAGCAAGTGTCTCAGTTTAGTTGCAGCATAAGAGACAAAGCAATGATACTCACATAACCTGCCATAATATCAAGTATGAAGGAAGAAAGGATGTTTCTCGTTGCATTAATTCACATTCATTCCTAAGGACGTTCTTGGGCTGACACAAGAAAAACAGAATTCAACGCACAGAATTGGCTGGTACATCGCAATCATATAAAAAACAAAGCGGAATCTCATACAAAAAGGAGTATTCTGTTTCCGATTTTAGCCGTTCACAGCTTCTGAAGCCACTTTTCACAGAGAAAGTGGTGGTTTAAAACGTCGTCCTGTCTCGGTTCAAACTTACTTCCACTGTTAACTTCATGTGCACGCTCAATTTGGAAAGAAAGCCCCATATCATCGTCATAGAACGAAAAGAGAAAAAAAAAAGACTCCAAGGTGAAAACGAGATGGTTGATCAAATGTCACGAAACTGGATTTGCAGTAAGGAGTCGGACATTCTAATCGAGACAAAACCTCCAGACAACTACTCACAATCAACAAAGATATAGCAAAGATTCCGGGGGATTTGTCCAAAATGAAACTTGGCATGGCACTAGAAACACGCCCAAAATGGGAATATCACCATAACAGCCGGAACTCGGGAGAAAAGGCGAGCATAGATTACTAACATCACACTCCAACGCAATATTCAGCAAGTTTTGCCGGCATAACCCCGACAAAACAGCAAGAGAAAAACAACGATCAACTCCAAGGAAGAAGGAGAAATCTTTCTGATTGATTTTATCAGTTGGGATCGAAAGTTTCTCTTACCGCCTGAAACGAATTAGGGCTTTTTGAACTTGGGGAAAAGGAAGCCAACCAAGAACAAAGAACAAAGCCCAAAGTGTCGGGTCGGGTCGGTTCATCCTCAACAAAATATCCTCCCCCTCCCCCACCCCCCTACCCAACCAACCCAAAAAACAAGAAAACCCTAAACACCAAATCCCCGAAAAAGCTTTGCTTTCTCTTGTCAATCCCTCATGGACGCCCAGCGAGCCCTGTTGGACGAACTCATGGGCGCAGGTGAACACTATTTACCGCCACCAATCCTTTCTATCGATTGCTTTGATCCTTTGGCTGTTCTCTTGTTTGATTTGTTTGTTATTTTTAGCTCGTAATTTGACGGAGGAGGAGAAGAGGGGGTTCAAGGAGATCAAGTGGAACGACGACGAGGTCTGCCCTTGCTACATGGTCCGTTTCTGCCCTCACGACCTCTTCGTCAACACCCGCAGCGACCTCGGTGGGTTTTGATTTTTAGGCCCCCCCCAATTGAAGCAGGACTTTGTTTTTATTTGTTGACCCTTCGTTGATTGATTGCATGTCACTGTTTGTTTACAGAAGATTGAGGATGTGCTTGTTTCAGAAAAGAATGTTATCCCTAACCATTAGTTTCGCCCTAAGGTTACAGGTGTCGAGCCCTGCATAGTAAGATTCGCCTTCAGATAGGTTCTTGTTCCGAAGGGCGTTCTTTGCTCTTACTGGAAAAATGTTTGTGGCTTCAGGTTAACTTTCATGAAATACTTTGTTATTGGGAATGCCAAAATACAAGTCGTAAACAAACCATAGAATCTAATTATTCTAGAAACCATGTGGCTGAGAATGCCCTTTTTTTCCCTATGCGAATTCCCCCTAAATTTCAATTCTTTTGTGGAGGAAGTTGCTTCTTTTTGTTTGGGTTTTGCTTTTGCTTTAGATGTCTATGCGGGAATGGATGGTCTAATGGAAGGCCTTTTGGGTTTGGAGTGCCAAGAGACTTTTGTGTCTCCATTTGTTGTATTCTTTGTGAATCTGCTTGTTTATTGTGGGTAGAATTATAATTTTAAATGTTATTTTTATCCGGTGAACATCCTTCGGGTGATCTGATAGTATTTCATTTACATTTTCCTGCAGGACCTTGCCCGAAAATCCATGATTCGAAGCTGAAAGAGAGGTATGATGAATCGGATGTTGGCACTGCTGGAAAGAAGTTCTTGGGCTTTCATCGTCTAATCAGGATTGGGACACTTTTGGGTCTTGTAGGAAGATAAATGAATAAGATTTCCTGTCTGTAGTGCTTCTATTAAAATCCTTGCTGTACCAGATCAGCAGTGTGGTTGTCTTTTAATGAGTTCATTTGTTCACTCGAACTCTTTGATCAAGCCTGTGCATTTTCACAGAACATAGAGACTAGTGCTTCGCTACTGTTGTACATCTTAACTGACTGACATTGATTGCATGCTATGTCAGTTTACCGTATCAGATTATTTGACTGTCTTACTGTATTTTGTGTTCATCCTTGCATAATTTGACATATCGTTCTGCTTGTAGCTTTGAGAACTCCCCGAGGCATGATGAATATGTGCCGAAATTTGAAGCTCAGCTTGTCCAATTCTGTGAAAAGTTGGTACGTGTTATTCGTCATTTGGGACGTGCCGCTTATGCTATATCAGATCTTCAACGTAATTCATCTGCAGGTGACAGATCTGGACCGAAGAGTTAGGCGTGGAAGGGAACGACTTGAACAGGAGGTTGAGCCGGTCCCGCCTCCTCCGTTGTCGGCTGAGAAGGCAGAGCAACTGTCTATGTTGGAGGAGAAAATCAAGAACCTCCTTGAACAAGTGGAGTCCCTTGGTGAAGAAGGAAAAGTCGATGAAGCTGAAGCACTAATGAGAAAGGTGTGCTGTTGTGGTGACTACTTACATTTTTGGATGAGTTAGAAGTCCACGCCCAAAAAATGTTCAATGTATCGATCGTAGGTATGTGCACGTGATAATAAATAACTTCTACTAGGATCTTTGATCTTTTGCAGGTGGAGATTCTTAATGCCGAAAAGAAATCCTTGACGCAACCTCAAAATGAGAAACTTCTGATGCTTACTCAAGAAAAAAAGATGGCGCTTTGTGAGATATGTGGATCTTTTCTTATCGCTAATGATGCCGCTGAAAGAGTTCAGTCTCATGTCACCGGCAAACAACACGTTGGCTATGGCATGGTTCGGGACTTCATAGCTGAGTTTAAAGTAATTTCTGATCTTGAATGTTTCAGTTGAATTTTAGAAGTTGCTGCTTGCCTGACTGGATGATGGCCTTGTAGGCTGGAAAGGAAAAGAAAAAGGAAGAAGAGAGACTCTCATGGGAAAAAGAAGCTGAGGAGAAGCGCAAGCAAAGGCAGAAGGAGCATGACAGTAGGAGAAGTGGGTCAAAGGACAGGGATAGATACCGTGAGCCAAGCAGTGGCAGGGATAGAGAGAGGGAAGGGGATTATCACCGAGATCGATCTCGGAACTATGAAAGTTCTCGAGACAGGAACGGTATGGGTAGACGGGACGGAGGTAGAGCGTACTGGAGATCCAGGAATGGAAGGGATGCGACCAGGGATCGGTACCGAGAGAGAAGCAGGTCGCGCTCCCCAGTAAGGCATGGGTACAAGAGGGCATCCAGAAGTCCATCTCGGTGAGACTATTTGAAGCCTATTAGTGAGATGAAGCAAAGTCCATATATTCTATTTTGAGGTAGAATTCTATCTGATGATGCTTCCCGACTCTCTAGTTAAGATTATTCCGTGTCAAACTGCTTTCTTTATCTCACAGCTGTCCTTGAGAATATGCAACTTCCTTTCATGGATACATTTTTAAGGTTGGTATCTTAGCCGAAGTGGAGATATTTTTGGTTTGTTTTTTCCTTGTGGAACTTCTGTGGTGTTTCAAATGAAAGGGTTTGAATTTAGGTCAATTGCTCTCTTTCTGTTACGTGGGGTGATACACTGACGATGGCTAGTATTTCCCATGAAATCTAGGAAGACAGATTGATTTTTTGTGTACAGTTGCTGCAAGGAACTGTGACGTTATTATCAATCACCACGAGGTAACTCAAAGCTCTTATTGGCACTCGTCCGGTGGATAGTTGACTTAACTCCCGCTTATGCTCTTGTTTAGATGATAAACTGATTGGGCTATTTTCCTCGGAACTATGAAGCTGGACTATTCTGGTTTCTTTCTTTTCTCAATTCTAAGGTAACCCTAGCTCCCGTTGGCACTTGATCGCTGGCTAGTCGACTAAATTAACCGCTTCTGCTGTTATTTAGGGAAACTCTCATATTTCGTTTGGACATGTAATGTTCTCTTCGAGGTAACCTGTATAGCTATCGGTTGGCTTAACTTCTTCCTTTTCTTGGCCATTCTTGGCTATTCACTAATCCCTTGACATGCCCTTTTCTATGGTTTTGAGGGACCACCCAACATCCCGAGTTAGTTTCATGTCATGCTATCTCTTAAAATAGGCAGGTAAAATTTAGTCGCATGAAAAGTTGGGTACTCCTCCATATTTGGGATTTTGTAGGGATGGAAGGGTATAACTTGGGCGTGCCTCCCCGAACATCCATTTTTACTGCTAAGAATGCGGAAGGCCCAACTTAATGCTCTGTGCTGTCCCATAGAGTAAGATGACTTTTGCTAAGACACAACAGTCCTAAAAAAGGTATAAATTTTCTGGCCGAAAGAATTTTAAGTGGGAGTCAGCAGATGTGTATGCCGGAGCTCCCTCTCCTCCATGATTCTAAACTTGTACAGATTTGATTTTTTTTTAGTCTGTTTTGGAGGTTTTGGAGACAGGGTCACAATTTTTTGTTTGAATCAATGAGGGTCGGAGTGTTCAAATTCATGAATTTTGTCTGTACGTATCGTGTGTCCAGCTGGAGTAAAGTTGTTTTCGTCAAACGTTGTTGAAATTGAAAGCCCATTTCATGTTTTTCTCCCCCGACAGCGACTTCTTGTTCTGCGGGTCGGGATTCCGTAGAAATCATCGGGCATTGGCTTTTGCATAAATTACGAGTCTTTTCACGTGTCGCTTTGCCAATGGGGAGTTGGAACGAATCCCGTTAAGCCTAGAACAAATGACATGAATTTAGAGCACACCCTTTTTCATTCTCTTGTTTTTTTTTCCTTTTCAAACTTGGTGAAAGAAATGACCTGAAAGAACATTAAAAAGTGGGGTCGTCCACGGATTGAAAAGGACACCCCCCGACCATGAACTCATCACACTCTTCCTTTCGTTTTTGTAAAGTGGGTTGTGGGGACATCCCAAATTCACAAATAAATTAGTCATTTTTTTTTGTTTATTTTTACTTGGGGTGTGTGTTTTCCATTGGGTGGGGGGGAAGAAACTAATAATTTTCTTTTTTAATGATAATAATAAATAAAAAAAGTATTACTACAATTCAGTGATCTCACCTTCCCCACATAAACCCACATCAACCACCATTCTACCTTTCCTTGTGGTCTCTTTCACCCTGCAGCAGTTCCTCCTCGGAGCCTACAAAACCAAACCCCACCCCCCCCCCCCCCCCCCAAAAAAAAAAACTTCTTTAGTCCCATCATCTCATCTCACCTTCCCCCTCACTAAATAATTTATTTATATATATAATCGACTATACTTGTAGTGTGTGTGTATGCGTGCAATTCAAAGACGAACGTTAACTTACCCGATCCCAGAGATTGGTATCCCTCCTCTTCTCCACCACCACGTAGTCCACATCCTCGGGGCTCGCCATCTTCCACTTGCAATGCGGCCTATTCCCCCTATGCCTCACGTACTCGCTCACCGTGCTGTCCGTCCTCCCCGGGTCGACCCTCGCGTTTGAGAGGTAGAACACAAAGGGCATCTGGCACGGGTTCCTGCTCACCGGCCTCGTGTTGAAGGCGTAGGCCGTGTAGTCGGTCTTCTTGTACCAGTTTAGGAAGGTCCTCGCCGGCATCTCTATTTCCCGCGGGGAGAACGTCCCCCTGAAGACCTGCACCGCGTATCCCCAGGAGACGGACACCGTCCATGCCCTGGACTTGTCGTAGCAGATCGACTGCTGCATGAGTGCCGCGGAGTCTAACTTCGTTGGGAGGGCGAGGCGGTGCAGGGCCTGGAGGCGGGTCACGTTTGGGAAGATGGGTTCGACGATGTCGAGGTGGTGGAGGGAGACGAGGGGAGTCACCGGGTGAGCCGCCAGCAGGCCGAACAAGTTCCCGTAAACGTCGAACTGAATTGGGTTTTAGGGATTAGTCCCCGGTTAATTAATTACACACAAATACACATGAATGAATTGGAAGGATTGAATGAACGAGAGAGGACATAAAAACCTGGTGGAAACCGAGGTGCCTGGTGAGGGGAACCCCAAGCTCGGCCATGCAAGCCTGAATCCGGTCGTCGGAGCCGTACAAACCAGGGTACCTCCTCATGCACCTGTCCTGCATCCCCTCCAGCGCCACTGCCAGCCCGTAGCTTATCGCAAACCCTCCCCCGCCATAAGCCATCCCGTACGAGAAGTATATGTTCTGCAGGTGGCTCTCCGACACGCCCCCGATGTAGTAGTACTCCCTGTGGTCATACCCATTCAGCACCCTCACCAGGTTCTCCGTAACAAACACCGTGTCGTCGTCCCCCATCACGAACCACCTCACGTCAGCCAAACCCATCCTCAGGGTCTCCGACACGATGCGCGATATCCTGAGGGCGGACCGGTGGCCCTGCTTGTTCGTGTACTTGAACTGTGAGGTGTCCCCGGATATCCTGATCGGGGGAAGGCCCTCCGCGTCCCCTGCCGCGGCTGGGACCTCCTTGTCGAGCCACACTACGCCCCTCATCGACTCCTCCGGCTTGAACCTGGGTCACTCACGCCATTTACATCCATTAATTAAAAATCCCTAAACCCCATGAAAAGTGACATTTTAATTAATTGACCAACATCCGAAAAATGTTTGTTGCATTTACGCAATTTAGAGAAACATTTCCGGCCGACATTCATTAAGAAAAAAACGAAAGACAGAGTAAAATTTAATTAAGAGAAGAGAGAAGGAAAGCAGAACTGAACCGAACCAGAGCTTAATGTAGTTCTTCCTCTGGTCCCAAAGCTTAGCGGAGGCAGCGATGCCGAAGACGAGGTGGTGGATCCCAGTCTTCTGGGGGGAAGGAGGGGGAGAGGAAGCGAGCTGGCGGGAGGTGGAGGGGAAGGGTTCGTCCCTACAGGGGGAGGGAGTAGCGAGCTTGAGGGTGTAGAAGAGGGAAGTGAGGGAGAGGAGGAAGAGGAAGAGGGAGAGGAGGAGCTTTGGGAGAGGAGGCTTCCCTTCCTTCTTCATTTAGAGTTGTATGTTAAGCTGAAGAAGGAGGAGGAGGTTGTTGTTCAGATCTCTCTCCCTGCTTTTAAGAAAAATACAGACATTTGGGTTTTTGGGTTGCCCAAAGGGAGTGTCACTTTTGGGTTTTTGACGGTGACTCAAAATAATTAACCCTTTGTGCGGTTCCATTTTTCTTTTTTCTTTTTTTTAAGGAAAAGAAATATACATATATAAAAAGAAACGTAAATTATCGATATTTAGCACGATCAATATTTTAATTTTTACGATTTTTCGTTTTAAAAGTTTTGATTTGACCTTATTTTAATTTTACGTTTGAATTTAGACCTATTCCTAATGACCGTTTCGCTTATCTCACGTATCTCTAACGTCTTTTTTCTATTTGCTACGTGGTCTGATGTGTTTAGCGTGTCTTTTTTTTTCTACGTGGACTATAATCAATGAAATAAATCGACGTCTATTTTTTTTTCCTACTTGGTTAGGGTTTTTCTAAGGAGGTGATCTGGGACAGAGGACCTCGATTCCTTGATTCCTTGATTACTCGACTCATTGATTCCTCGATTCCGGGTATTTTGGTTAGGGTTAGGGTTCCTAATTCCAGCTCTGTTACTAGTGAAAGAAGGTACAAACACGGGTTGCGAGATGTATTGTACACCTCCTGGAGTAGAAGTAATCTAGGGAGACGATTCTTTCGTTGTCTAGTGTGGAAGGTTCTGTACTTGTTGTTACAATATCTGTTTATGGTTAAATGTACCTGATGTTCCGATTTATGTGATGGTGTATTTTTTTTGTTTACAATAGGATGATGATTGTGACTTTTTCACCTGGTTTGATGAAGTTATACCCCCTCGCCAAAAATAAATAATATCGCACCTTGTTGAGACGAAAAAGATGTTAGAAGGTAAGCTTGAGATGATGCAAAAGAGGGAATCTATAATGGAAGACGTAATCAAGGATATTGAGGCTGAGGTGATCAAGTATAAGATGTTGCAGTCATCCCATCAGCTGGAACAAAGTGCAAATCAAGTGGTGATGAAAAAAATTAAATAGAGATTTAAAGTTGATGAGTATTATTGTAGTGGTTTTAATCAGTGTTGTTGTATATATAGCCTTGACATAGTTGTTGTGTTATGTATTACATCAGATTGTACTCCAATGAAGATGTCAGTTTTCAGTAATGGATGGTTTCACCATAAGATCAACAGAATTAATACATAAAGTTGTCTAACCATAATTAATACATAAATATGTCCTTACATTAATTCATTAAATCTGTCCATACATTAATTCAACAGAATTAATACAGAAGTTCAGACATACATGTCCATATATAGTAATTCAAAAGAGTAGCCATACATGTCCATACAATCAGAATGTACTATCAAAATAAGGGCTGTCCAATCTCATCCATTCAGGGTTGTCCAAGCTCAGGGATCAATTCTCCGGTTTCAGTTGCTTGACTGGGACCTACACCCCTTCTCTTGCTGCAAGTCCTCTTATTATGCCCTTCTTTGCCACACAACTTACACTTCAGTCTCCAGTGATGACCGGAACCTATGGTACAAAATATATATAATGTTTAGAAGAATGTAAAAACATATAATAAGGGCTGTAATTACGTATCATAATCCTGATAGATGAAGTCTGCTTCTGCAGCTTTTGTGGACTGTTCACAAGGGGATGGCTGAGAATTGACTAACTGTGTCGATGGTTGAGATGATGATTGTCTTCTGCAGGTTCTCCTGTTGTGTCTCCAGTTGCCATACAGTTTACATTTCATGCCAAGTCCCTTCCTACTCAACTGACCTGAATCTGTCTTTGGGTCCTCCTCTTTACTTTTCTTTTTGTTATGTTTCCAAGGTCTTCCAGGCAAATTCTTATAAGGAGGTGGCCTAATTGGATCGGCCCCTACCTCTGGCCAGAATTTGCTACTTTCTAGTTGTTCCAGAACATGCATGTATACTTGTCGATATGTTTCCATCTTGAAACATGGATCAATATAATCCTCTAGCCTTCTCTTCATGTATAAAATACATGACAATGCATGTGTACACGGAACTCCATGTCCCAAAATCTACAACTACAACTTCCAGCCTTTAGGTCAACTAAGAACCTATCTGATTCGGTTAAAGGCATAGAAACTTCAAATTTTTCAGTAATTGATGGTTTCACCACATGTTTTGCTACATGTTCTTTCATGCTCTCTATTTCCTCCCTGACATGTTGTGTGACTACATCAGTTCTCCTAGCAGCAGCCTTCTTCTTCTTCTCTAATTGTCTCACCATTAAAAGACGTTTAATACGCTCTAACATGTTAATTAAAGGTAATCTTCTAGCGGCAACAATATATGAATTGAATGTTTCGTACATGTTGTTACTATGTGTACCACACTTGCTGGAACAATTGAAAAAAGCCTTACAGAAATGATGTGGACCTTGTTTCTGGAAATTTTCAGCAGCTTGGAGGGACCTGGGGGTACCATCTCTTCCAAATTTCATTTCCTTCATGGCAATGTTGAAGTCAACTTTGTTTGTACATTTTACGGCTTTGTAGAAACAACTCTTCAGGAATAGACCTCTGTGCTTCACTTTTCAATTTTGGTATATGTGTCTTGAACAATTCATTGACTCGGCATCAGGTGCAAGAGTGCTAATGACGTTTATCAGACCCTAAAAGATAATAATAAATTATTAGAACTGGCTATTTCAAAAACATAGTAATAACACTGCAAGAACAAACATTTTGTTGGTTGCTAATGAAAGTCCAACCATGCCCACTTCCAACGTGCAATTCTCTGAAAAGTATTTCAAGGAACCACTGCCATGAATTCTGGTTTTCTCCTTCCACCACAGCCCATGCAATTGGGTACATGCCATCGTTCCTGTCGCGTCCCACAACAAACAATAAGATTCCTCCAACCTTGTTTTTCTATGAAAGTTCCATCGAATCCCACATGTCTGCACCCTATAAGGAAACCCTTAATCAAAGCCTCAAATACTATGAATAATCTTCTAAAAGTGGTGTGCAGTCCTGTGGATATTGTTAAATCGCAAGACAACTCAAAACAACTCCCCGGATATTTGTTCTTCAAAACAACTAAATATGGCCGAAGCTTCTTGAAATGATCATCCACTGAACCAACCATCAATCCATCTGTAATCCAGCATGCCTTGTAACACTTCATCAGTCCAACTTCAATAATGTACTTCTTCATTACCTCCTCTTGAATTTCTTTCGCCGTGGCACCAACTCTTCTTATATTGCCTTCCACGAACTGTTCAACTAACCATTTTATAGTAGCTTGCCTATTTTGCATGTTACGTGCACATGTGTGACTGTTCAACACGTTTTTAATCACAAATGACCCATCTTTCTTCAACCAAGATCCATAAACTCTCCAGAGAGAGCCAGGTTCGCATACAGCCTCCTGCTTCATTTTGGAACTTCGCCTCCAACGTAAATTGAATCAATTAGCAATGGCATACCTCTATATAGCATTATGCATCTGCCTTGGTGTCTCAAACACATTCCAGGTTTGAACTTTATCTGCTTATGATCACAATGTGGATCATAGTTACTCAGTTGAGATTTCAAGTTCTTCCTCCTGGATCCTATTGTGAATGTGCCATCGTCTGGAAGCATATCCTCATCTGCCTTCTCATACTCAGATTCTTCTACCTCATCAGCTTCAACCTCATTAGTTACAGAACCTTCTATATCCACATTAACAACACCTTCTATATCTTCAATTTCAGGATAAACTTCAGCCACCCTCTCCTGTACATCCACATCATGCATATCTAAGTCCTGTTGTGACTCTGACATACCCACATCTCCTTCATCATTGTCAGAAAGCCTAAGACTAATATCATCATCACTGTCAGTAAGACTAAAACTAATATCAAGTCTAGTGTCCTTATCCAATACTTATGGTCAGATCCCTTCTCTATCATCGTACATTCACAATAAATACTCACAGTTGAACCACCGGGATATGCTTCACACATCTCTAAAACATCCTTGTCACTACAAATTTCCTTCACACTATCATCTAGAAGAGCATACCATATCTTCTTGACACTGCAACCATAATCTTGGGAAAATGCTACCAAGGTAAAATAGCTCATCAAATCGCAATATACATTGCCATATTTAAACACACTACCACCAACATACTCAAATTTGCCCCCCCTGCGACACTACACCACCTACATGCATGTCCATCGAAAGGCGCTTCATTCTGACATGTCAACAATCAAGAATAATAAGGTATGCGAAACAATCCCTTACAACAACCCAAGCAAACCCAGGTAAGAACCATACAAACAACAACCATTACAAAATGAAGAAATAGACACGATCCACTTAACCGGGAGAAAGAACGATGTCGGAATCGAGGAACAACAACCCAGTTGGCCTGGAATCGAACAACAATCGATTAATCCTAAATCACCTCCGTAGAAGAACCCTAACTCTAACCCCCTTCTTGATTTATTTTGTTGCTGTAGTCCACGTAGGAAAAACAAATAAAACATTTAAAGACACATTGGATAATCTAAAGGTCTAACGGTGAAAGCGAAGCGGCTGTTAGGAATAGGGCCAAATTCAAAAGTAAAATTGAAATAAGGCCAAATTTAAAACTTTTGAAACGATATGCCAAAACGTAAAGTTGACATATTGATTGAGCCAAATATCGACAATTCGCCTAAAAAAAGCAATAATATATCCCATAATAAAGTAGAATTACGCAGTTAATCCTCTTGTCTCTCTATTTAACACTCGTTACATTCATTGCGTGTAGTCATTCAGTCACATTTCTGACCTCCTCTCTTCTCATCATCCTTTACTGTGCACCCGTTAATTGTGAGATTGAAATTTTGAACGTGAAATATTTTCTTGTCCAACATTATTATAACAAATACCTCCATATTGCTTCACCCACGTGAGCCAACTAAAATTTACAACTTTTAACTCCAAATATTCCATACTCAACAAACACTTGTCCATCTAAACTTATCCTCGGAATTTGTCGACGACGCACCTTATATAACTTGAAGCTGGCGGATGTTGTCTCAATTCCTAAGCAAAAAACAAATTCCTTTCTTCATCGAAGGATCATGCTCCGTTGGTGGCGGCAGAAGAAGGAATAAAAACGAACCAAAATGGTCGAGTCCCCTCGCAATTATCTGCTTATCTAATGGCTTCGGCCATCTTTGCATCCATGAACTTCCCTGCCAGTCCCACCACTTTGGCGAAATTGACCAACACCGGCCATCCTGCGACGCGTGCCATGTTATCCTACCCTTGCTCTGTAAAGAAGATGGTAGTGGCTAGTAGTGCTCGCGGTCAGGTAGGAAAAGCTTCCGACGAGGATGTTGATTATTCGCTGAGGCCAGTTTCTCCTGGAGAATGTGTTAGGAAACTATACTACAGTATCAACACGAAGGACGAGGAGGATCATTGCAGAAGACTGCAGGAAATCATGGCCTTCCTTGAGCAACTCACTACTGCCATGGGCAAGAACGTGAAGTTCTTCTACCTTCAGGAATTTCATGAAGATGGAGATGCCGCTTGGGCGAGTTGGCACTTGGGTAAGCCTCCCTGACCCTCTCCCATGTTAGGTTTTCCATACATTCACCTGCCTACTCATTGACCCACTGGTCTCTTTCTACACAGAATGGAAAGGAAAAGAGATCCCATTCACGAGAGGCTGCAGCAACTTTCAGTTCACAAAATAAGGAGGCAATGTTCTCATTAGGTAAATCACCAAGACTCGTTTACTGTGGTTGATGTGCTGAAATACGTCTCAATAAAATGTAACCTGATATTCTGAAGGAAAGCACAGGTTTTCATTGAATCACCAATCAAACGGGGTGGCCTAGTGCTGGTAAGATCACGATAAAATCAGTAAAATCAATCCTTCATCCTTGAGAACCCAACACCACACTCAACATGTTTACTGATGATCCTATGCAAACAGATTCTCCTGAAGGCTGTCACTTCATTGTTCGACGAGTTCCCAAAGGCAACTTAAAGTACTCATGCCATTTCCTTACTTCAGACTTTACATACAACTAACCTAGCTCATCCTACATGATCATGCAGGTTTCCTAGAGAGTCCACAGGTGGTGATTCCATTCGTGCAGCGCATCTATCTGATGTTCCTCGTGCCCTTCATCAAGCCTCTTCTCTCAAGCTACATTAATATTGGGAAGTTCGTCGTTCATGCCATTGGCTCCATCCTAAGCGTGCTCAAAGTTTTCCTCAAACTGCTCTTTAACTAGAAAGCACATTTGCATTCAAAACCAAACCCCAAGAACACAGAAGTCGTCATCTTGTCTCAGCCCATGACTGATGACAACAGCCTATCTCTCATCTGCTTATGTATTACTGCTTTGTTTCTCCCCATGGTATCATTTTCCAGAAGGCCAATCGGCCAGATGCTTAACAAAGCCGATATTAATTATACGAATGTTTAAGCACAAAATCAAGACCAAATTAGATATAATCTGACTGTCATCATCCAAAGAAAATAAAACATGCGAGGAAAAATAAGATAATCAAAACCTATCTTTTGACAAGAACACAAGGCCAGTCACCTATCTGTTCCATTGAATGAAAGTAAACATGAACTAAAAAGCAGAAGAAACATGTAAAAATGAACTCCGACAGATGGGTTCTCAGGTTTTGCTTACAACCATGACGCTATGACAACCACACATCATTGCTTCAGGGGAGGTTTGAGCTAGCCGGTCCAGCACCATAGCTACCAGCACCACGACCAAAGCCGGGTCTTCCACCCGGGCCCTTCAAGAGAACAAAAACCGTCAAATTTGGTTGGATATTGAACCAGCTACATGTGATGGAATAAATGATCAATTATGCGAGAAAACTGAAGTGTTCCACAAAAGCAGACATCAGATTTCCCAGAGACATACCCCAAAAGAAGGCCTGTAGTCAGCTGGAGCTCCACCCTTATCACCGAATTCACCGCCAGGCCCTCTTGGGCCGCTGCGATATCCCTCACGATCACCAAACCTCCTTTCTCCCTCGAAGCGGGGAGGGCCACTGCAATATTGTTCCACAGAATAATCTCACAACTTAGCAAAAGTATCAAAAAAATTCGATGAATCAAAGTCATTACATTCATTTAAAAAACAAATTAGGATCTGAACATATTACTGAACACAGATAGTGGTCAAAGTTGCTAATGGCAATATAACAGAACTCTCCACTGAATGCACAAACTGCATTCGTTCTAAAAGCCGAAGCAGCACTTCCTATGAAATGCCTGGCATTTGGTAGCTAACAGCAAACTCTAATCCAATGTACCAGAACCACTTCCGTCATTTGGCGAAGACCAAGACACAAAGATGAAGTAAGAGAAAGGGCAGCATACCGAGGGCGATCCCCAGGAGGGCCACCGAAGGGACGACCACCTGCAGGCTTAGCCTGCTTCTTCAAGGTGGCGGGGACGATCTCGGAGGGTAAATTAAGGTAAGTCCTCAGGAACTCGATCCCATCATTGGTGAGGAACCAATAGTAATGCATCCAGGCAAAAGTTTCCCTCACGTACTCCTTGGACTTGAAGCTCTGCATCAGCTTAATCACTTGCAGGTTCGGCACATCGATCTCCGGGTGCTTCGCTAGGTTGTAATCCTTCTTCGCGTAACAAACCCCCTCTGTGCCCCCCACACAGGAAAACGATCAACCATCGAATTCGAGATCACATCGGATGGTTTGGGGTGTTGATGATCCATTTCTTACCTTGGAAGAGGTACTTGGAGATCTCGCGGCGATTCTTCTCCGAGATGATCATGGCTGGCTCGACAGCGAGGGCGGTTTAGTTATCACCAAAGTCGGCGGAGGAAACCCTAGTTCCGATGAGGGGTTATCTTTTATAGTGATGGATTTTGTTGATTGGGCCGACTTGTAAAAGGCCCGGTTTGTTGGTCAGCACACGTCCCTACTGCCGAGCAGCTGGCGTCACTATCCGACTCTTCCGTTTCGCTCCAGAGCCTTCTTCTCCGATCAATCCCAACTATTATTGTTCATTGACATTGTGTCAAAACGTTATGAGGTAGCATATCGCCGTACACGGCAAAGGATCGTTTCTCGCTCCAGGCCCATACGAAACCGCGGCGTGGAATTTGAATTCCCACGATTCTCCAGGAGGTAACAATATGAAGCCGACCCCCGAGATCGTCGCTTATGATCAGATCACGTCCTTCTCCGAAGAAGTGGCATCGGAAAATCATGGCATGTGCCGATGAAACTACTCGGAATAATGAAATGGGAGGCATTGCTCTTGATTCCTCCTCCGTCACTCACAAATATTAAATGAAGAAGAAGTCGTGTGGAAGGATGTATCCGTCATTGTTCACCCGATATAATTTGCCTCGTCCTCCTTGTCTCACGGTCGATAATTGCAATGAATTTCCGTTTTGATGGGCATTGTTTTGAAATGATTACTTTGCCAATTAATTAATCAACCATATTAGTTGAAAATAAAATTTTATTCTCTACTCATTAGTTTGTTAATTGAAATGAATTATTCTTAATGATTAGTATCTAGTTAAAAAAAGTATTCTAAAATAGTCTTAATTGATTTCCATGGTTCATGTTAAAAAATTGCATTATTTCTTTAATAGTCTAAAATATATTTCTTTAAGAATTCAGAAATCATCCAACCATTTAACAAGCACTCAAAGTATTCAAATCAATGGTCACCTCTATTTAGTCCAATTCCATACCTTGCAGAACTATAAAATGATGAATGGAATGCATCATAAAATCTTGTAAGCGAAAATGCACTTTTAAATTTAAAAGAGACAAAAAAATATACTTATTTAAAACATATGTTTTTTTCTTCAAGTAAATCGAGGAATATACTTGCGATATTATTCTAAGTAAGGGAAAAGTAAAACAAGATATAGGAAGAATGGTAAAAAAGACCATTTTATTTATCGTTCCGATTTCATAAATCGAAATGCCAAATTTACATTGGAATTGTAGAAAGACACGGCGGGACTTTTATTCATGTTCTTTTAATCTCCTCGGGAGTTACAAGTATGTCATTCATCTTAGAGATGTAATGCCTATGGATAGTCGCCGCCCTAGCCGGTGTTCACCATGCTGGCGCCCACGGGTAGCAGTCAACTTGGGTAATGGAACTGCTGATCAAACACGTCCCATTGGTTTGTATGCTCCAGAGACATTGCGTGCAAACGCCATGGTATTTGCGATCATCGTACACGGCAAATGACTGTCTCTGGCTCCCGGCCCATACGAAACCGCAGTGAAAGAGTGTATTGAGAAAGAAAGACGTGCGGAATCTAAAGTCCCATTCCTCATTGGGAGGCAGCACTCTGAAGCCGAGGTCATCATCCGCGGAAACACAATGTAATCCGAGAACACGCCCTCCGCCGAGATCGTTCCTTATGATGACGTCCTTTTCCAATGGGACGGCACCAGAAACTCCCGAGACCGCAACGAATGAGAGAAGAAGAACAAAAGCCAGCTGACTGACATTCATTTTTCTCTCTTTTCTTTCAAAGCAGACGTGAGTTATGTGAAGCGTTGGCATGTGCCCGGTGCTACTATTTATAATGAGCAAGTGATGGGAAATAAAGCTTATCTTTTTTTACACGAGAGGACGAATGATGTAATGAAATGGGAGGTGTTAGCTCTGATTTCCTCCGTCACTGAGTTACTTTGTCGTTCTGTCTTTGTAAGGAAGTCTGGTCCGGCGAGCATTCCGATGGGGTAACTGTTTCTTCTTATTCGGCTCTTTTCCTCTTGGAATTACTTTGCCAACATCCACATCATTAATATTATAATCAACATTAGCTAGGGGAGTTCAACTCGATGAAAATTTGGTATAACAAACTGGAATTACTAGTCGGATCATATGAAATCATTATTAAGTTGGGATAATCCGCCAACAAGGAAGGAGTGGTCCCGATACATAAATTCCGAAGAATACACATACATAAATTCGCGACAAGGACATGCGAGCGGTACAAGTCGCAAGCTGTTTTCACTGCGATGTTGACTATAGGCGACGGAACTTGTTAACTTCAAGGAGCAGGTGCATATGGATGGATGGCCCCTTAATAAAGAGCATCCCAGTAGGTACACACTGGCCCATTTCCCGACCCCATCTTTAATGTCCTCCCATTATAGGCCGTGAACGGGTTCTCGTGGTGGAGGAGCTTGTCGGATGGCACCACGAAGGGATCGAGAGCGACGGTTCAAGATGACCACCGGCACCCTTGTCCGTTGGCCGTAGACTTGCGAACGATGAAGCTCTTGCACTTTCCATTGGCGAGTATCTTGGGAACCAAATCGGAACAATAATTAGAACGTGAAGGGAATTCATCTTGTTTGCAATTGCACATAAGAACGTAGCAGATTCTGTCCATTCCAGATATTTTACATCTGGTCCGCAGGCATTCACGAACAGGATAAATCCCAGCAACAATTCGAGCAAGAAAATATAAACCATAAGAAATATCGCCAAAAAAAATGATATATTAGCAAACAAAACGCAGCAAGTGGATGAATTGAGTAGTAATATAATGAACATGATAAAGTTAAAGTATTCGGAAGACTCGAAAGATGTTCCCGAAATAAGCATTGAATTCATCTCCATGGATGGAATATAAAAACATATATAAGCATATAATTTATTTTAGGAAATATGAGGAACAATTGATGCACTGCTAGTAGTGAGACGATGATCGTAAGATTTTCCCACATTATTACATTATGCGTTCTTTTCCAAGTTTGGTCATTTGGGACGCCATTCCGAAGCATGATGGATTGATTAATTTCGTGGCATGATTTTCATATCTTCGAGGATGCTTCGGCGTTTTCTCAAAGAATGATTTCGTGGCATGAGACTATTTGTTGTATTTATGGATAATACTTAATAGATGCGAGTAATTGTCAATGATTAAAATTATTAATGACAAAGTTTTACATATAATTAATATACTAATCTGAAATATTCCTTGATCTAATAGATCTCTAAAGGGGACATGAACATCTAGATCATCCATAAGTATAGCAAATGTCAAGATAGATCGAGAGAAAGTATTTACAAGTTCTACATAAGGACACCCTGATATTAGAGATACTAGACACGACTATTTTTAGAAGATATCACATTATGAACATTATTGGTTCATCATCTTTATGAACGAGTGTAACTAATCTTTTGACTTGAAACTTTAATCTATTATGCCATGGAGTTGGAAGCAAAACTTTTATCTATGATGCCGTGGAGTTGGAAGCATTATGACGTCGAAAATGACCGTCCTCGAAGTAAGTCATAGCTTCGAAGCTTTGGGTCCATCATGCTTCGAAGCTTTGGGTCCACTGAAATATGTGGGACCATCTATTCTATAAATAGGTATCGGAATACGAAGCGAATGAAGAGACGAGAGAGAGCAAATCCTGATAGCATAGAAGAGGGATACACGAGTGCAAAGAGAACGGCGATAAAGAAAAGGTGTGTGTTGAGGAAACACGGAAAACATTTCGGGGTTATTTTTTACCGAGAAAGCAAGATCTTGTACTCGGGTAGGTTGAGGGGATTAGAGAGGGTCTTAACCTAAAGTTTGTACTCCATTGAATATAGTGAAATCTTCTTCTCCGCCGTGGACGTAGGTCGATTGACCGAACCACGTAAATTCTTTGTGTCCTTATTTTTCGTTAACTTCCGATCGACGATTGAATCCGGTTTAACATGCTACCGAGAGCTTCCGCGTGCGGCAACAATTGGTATCAGAGCTCGGTTGTACAGATTCGAGATCCATGGCTGGTGGCAAGTTCGAGATCGAAAAGTTGGATGGGAGAATGAATTTCGGCTTGTGGCAAGTCAAGATGAGGGCATTATTGGTACAGGGTGGATTGGAGAAGGCTCTTACAGATCAGTCTAAGAGTGCTTCGAAGTTGACTTCTGACCAGTGGGAGGAGATATATGCTAGAGCATTATCGGCAATTCAGCTGTATCTATTCAATGAGGTTCTGACGAACGTGCTCAAGGAGACGACAGCGGTCGGGCTTTGGAGTAGGCTGGAGAGTCTGTACATGACGAGGACTCTAAGCAATAAACTTCTTCTCAGACAAAGGTTCTTCATGCTTAGAATGACGGAAGGTATGTTCGTTAAATCCTACCAGATAATTGGTTGTCTGCATCTTTGGATTTGGAGAGAATCGACGATAAGATCGATGAGGAGATCTAGGGGATGTTGCTGTTATGTTCACTGCCCGCTTCATACTAGAGCTTTAGGGAGACGTTCTTGTATGGAAGAAGTGCTCTCACAGTTGACGATGTACGGGCTGCCCTCTTATCAAAAGATTTGATTGATAAAGAGTTGACGGGTGAAGCAGGATGACCGATGACGGAGGCATTAACAGTAAGCAGGATTAGATCCAAAGGTAGTTGTGGGGTAAGTTGCTTC